>VZRR01004291.1:406240-546266 GCA_013398015.1 Oreocharis arfaki
AACTGCCATAGTCATTGTTGTTTATTGTTTTGTTTTATATATATATATATAAGTAAAGAACTGTTATTCCTATTTCTCATATCCTTGCCTGAAAGCCCCTGAATTTCAAATTTATAATAATCCGGAGGGAAGGGGGTTGCATTTTCCATTTCAAAGGGGGCTTCTGCCTCCCTTAAACAGACGCCTGTTTTTCAAACCAAGACATTACTGAGTATTTCACATGCAGACACAAGTGGGACAGGGTGAGCAACACCGGTCTTCTCAGCTGGCAGACCACCACCACCACGGCTAATTTTGGATCAAGCAGCCGATAGGCTGCTCTGCATCCTCCCTCTGAGAGCCTGCTCAGCCCCTTCCTAAAGCCCATGGATGTTTAAATGAGGTGAAGAGGCTGGTACAATCATAGACTAAGCTGAGCTGGAGGAGACCTATCAGAATCGTTGAGTCCAACGCTGGCCCTACGTAGGACACCTCAGGAATCCCACCATGTGCCTGAGGGTGTTGTCCAAACGCTTCTTGAACTCTGTCAGGCTTGAGGCTGTGACCACTTCCCTGAGATGCCTGTTCAAGTGCCTGACAACCCTCTGGGAGGAAAACCTTTTCCTGATCTCCAACCTACACCACCTCTGAGTCAGCTTCATGCCATTTTCTCAAGTCCTGTCACTGGGTGCCACAGAGATCAGTGTCTGCCCCTCTTCTCCTCACGAACAACTTGAAGACTGCAATGAGGTCTCCCCTCAGTCTGCTCCGGGCTGACCAAGACCAAGTGACCTCAGCTACTCCTCACACGGTTTCCCCTCAAGGCCCTTCACCATCCTCGTGGCCCTCCTTTGGATGCCCCCAGCACTCGAGGTGAGGCTGCCCCAGTGCAGAGCAGAGCGGGACAATCCCCTCCCTTGCCCGGCTGGCGATGCTGTGCCTGATGCCCCCCAGGACACAGCTGGCCCTCCTGGCTGCCAGGGCACTGCTGACTCAATTTTCCCTCGACCAGGACCCCCAAGTCCCTTTGCACAGCGCTGCTTTCGTGTTCCCCAGGCTATACACACAGCCAGGGTTGTCCCGCCCCAGGTGCAGAATCCTGCACTTACCCCTCCTGCGGTTGGTGATTGCCCATCTCCAGCTCGCCGAGGTGTCTCTGCGGAGCAAAGGGCTCTCTCTGGTAGTGGTACCTGCCCGCGTTCCCCGCGCGGGGACGCCCGCAGCGCCCCAGCCGGGCTGCCTTGCCCGGGAACCGGGCGCACCGGCACGGCCCCAGAGCCCCGCCCGCTGCCGCGGCCGCCGCCACGGGGAGCTCGGAAGGGGCGGGCCCGGGCTCTGCCCGCCCCCTGGGGCGTGTCGCTGTCGGGCTGCCGGGAGGGGGGCTCCGCTGAGCTCGGCTCGTTTCTGCCCGCGCCCAGCCCTGCGCACGGGCAGCCGCCGCTCGGTCTTTGTGGCCGCAGCTGCGGAAGGCGGGGGTGCTGCGGTTCGCGGGGAGCCGAGCCCCGGTGCGGCGGTGGCAGCCATGGGGCTGCAGCCCCTGGAGTTCAGCGACTGCTACCTGGACAGCCCCTGGTTCAGGGAGCGGGTGAGAGCCCATGAGGCCGAGCTGGAGAAGACCAATAAGTTTATCAAGGAGTTGCTGAAGGATGGGAAGAACCTGATCGCCGCGACCAAGAGTGAGTGGCGGGGAGCGGGGGGAGCTGCGGGGGCGGCTGCCCGGCGCGGGGAGCTTTCGCGTTTGAGCCGGCGGCGCTCGTCTTTGTGGCACAGAGCTTTGCACTGCCGTTCTGCAGCCTCTCCTTTGAGTTCCCCATCAGCCGCTTGGAGACGCGGGTCCTCTCCAGCCGTTCTCCGCGGAAGGGAGTAAGGGATAGAGGCTGCGGCAGCGCCGGGGGGCTCCTGTTGTATCTGCTCCGTTCCTGGGCCGGGCCTGGCTTCTGTGTTTGGCGGTGGCGAGCCCGGATCCGGCTGCGCTGTGAAGTGCGCTGGGAGGACTCGGTCCCAGGTGTTACCGGTGCGCTGCAAACTGGGCGGCCGCCAGTCCGCTGCCTGACCATAACCCTGTCGTGTCTGTGCATTTGCAGCCTGTGGAGAGGTTGCTGGAAAATACCTCTGTCAAAAGAAGTGTGGTCAGGAATTACCAGGCTTCGTTTTGTGCTGACAGCGCTGGTTACCAGTGCTGTGCCTTTGGCCTCTTAAAATGTCATAGTGTTGTGTTAATTTTGCGTTTACTCGTTGAGTATATACGTAGTGTATATAGATAGTCAGCTATAATGTGTTTTATGCGGGAATCATGTTTTTTGCCTCGAATGACCGTGTTCATGCATGTTCTTAGTGTAGTGTTGTCATAATGTATTTTTTTCCATTAACTTAAGACGCAGTTTTGTAGTCCCGTAAATATTTAGTAGGATGGTCTGCTATACCAATTATTCAAATAAAACAGTAATACGATGCTCTGGCGCTGTGTTCTCGGAAGTGTACAGCACCTCTGGTGTGGTAAACTTCTGAAGTCAGGAAACCATGCTGTCAGGATGTTTCCATCAAACTGATAGGGGTTTGGCCAGTGCTCAGTGTAACTGCCTGGATATGGTGAAGTTTTTAGAAACGAAATTAACTTATGTCTGTAAATAAAGAAACCTTGTTTTCTGGTTTTGTTTCTGGTAGAAAATGCCATATCGAATTTCACTGATCTGTAACTGTTATTCTTTGGCCAGTTAACACTCAGTTACTGCAAATCGTGATCTTAGAGGATTATTCAAAATCTGTGACTTGAAGTGTCTGTATAAATCGTCTTTACTTGGAGTGTAACGTAAAAAAGTATCCCTAAAATTGGATAAGAACAGTAGAGGGAAATCATTGCACTTTTCTTTTTCAAGCATCTTGACAATATTTTGGCAACTGTCCCAAACCCTCAGTTGCTCATGTATGGTTGTGTATACAAAACTTAATTTGAAAGCGTGGAGCTGGCTGTGGTGAGGAAAGCCCTAATTCAAGTGAGTGTCCTGTCCACAGCTGTGTGCCCACAGCACACCAGAATCCTGTGCTGGTAATTTGGCTTTGTGTGCAGTGCTCAGGGTGCTTTGCTGTGTGTGCTGGAAGCCAGGTGTGCTGGCCAGAGCCACCTGGCTTGAGAGTGCTCATTGAAATACTTAGGGCTAGCCCATGAGAAATATTTAGAGAAGCTATCTGTGTTCCTGGCTGGTGTTCAGGTCTAGGCAATGCCTTCCTTTCTGAGATGACTGTCAGAAGGTTTATTCTTGAGTTTAGTGGCTGTACCTTATTCTAACAGACATATTCAGCATACTTGTTTGAAAACTGCAGACAGGTTAGACCCTTCCTTCCACATTACAGGTTTCTGCAGTTCTCTCCTCTTTAGAGTGCCCTGAGTCACGGGTTTGAAGCCAAGTTGCCTTCCTCTGGTGCTGATGAAGAAGTGCCACTGTTCAACAGACATTTAAAGATGAGTCAGAGGAAGCACAAGAAGTTAAAACCCACTAGAACCCCAGTGGTTAGGGCATTGGTCCTCCTTATGTTTTCAGAAGAAAATGTTATCATCTAAATTCTTTGAGGAACCTGATTCATTTGCTGTCAGGAAGCCAGATGGGATTAGTATTTGTTCCAAAAACCAAGCCTGAGAAGTGGTCTAGACACAATGGTCTATTCATTTCTGTCCAAACTGCATTTTCTGCACAAAGATAGGCTCACTCCAGTTTTGAGAATGTGATAATAAAGCAGGGTGTAGTGAACTTAGATGTCTGCCTCTTAGACAACAGTTGCTGACAATTTTTAGGAAAATTGGTTTATTCTTTTGAACAAAAAAATGTCCTCTTAATAATAGCTAAAATCTCTTTCTAGAACCAGGTGAAATACAAGATTTGCATCTGGTGTAATGGATATGTGAGTGTAATAAGCTGCTCTGAGTGGTCTGTAAAATGTAGTAGGTGCACTACTGTTCTGGAATTTGTGGGAAATGTGTGATTTGTGGGACCTCAATAGGGACTGCCAGCATTTCCCTCCCTTAGCAATTTCCTTACTTCACCTGTAAAGCTGACAGCAAACGTTATGGGGATTCTTTGGGCGTGAATAACTGATGCAATTGAATAGATCCCACTTCCTGTCTGACAGACAGCCTTGTAAGTGACTTTGATGCTGCCTGCACTGGGTTACATCTTGACAGGTGAAAGCTGATACTGCTACTGATGCCACCCCCTCTAATTCTCAGGAACCGTCAGTGTCCTGCAGGGCACAACAGTAACATGAAGTGGATCCTCTCTCTCATTGGCTTCTTTCCATTTGTCTCCCCAGTTGTATGGGATTGTATTTTTCACCTAAAACTCAGAAGAATTGATTTTTATTGGTACAGGACTATAGTGCTTAAAAAAGAGAACAAATAAAAAAAAGAACTTGCATTTTGAAATTGTTGCATCTCCAGAGTAAAGCATACTTCAAGTGTATCTTTACACTTTAAAGTTTCGGTAGTTTCAAGAAGGTGATAAAAAGATAAACAAGAGTGACTCGAAGCTGTCTGTTTCCTGTGTAAGGTTTTGAATCACCGAGTTGTCTAGGTCAAGCTAAATATTGGAAGGATGAATAAACAATAGGTGGCTCTTCCTTTTTTTATGACAGTTAAATGCGTTTAAAAGGAGTACAAAACCATTTTTTCCCTCCTGTTCCTGGTCAGTAAGTACAAGTGGTATACACGCATGCTTTTAAAAATAGAAATGCAATATTTCTTAGGGAATTCCAGTTCAGTTGAACAAGTTAGGATCAATAGAGTTTATGAGTAACTTCTGGATGGAGGTAGTTGTGCTTGAGTGAAAGTGAATTTAAAGGTGCCTGGTCAGAGAATCCTTATTCTGAATCACGAAAGGAACTTAAGAGGTTTAGTTCTGAGCTCTTACAAATCTGCAGTGCAATTTGTTGGAAGCTAAAGAATACACTGGATAAATGCTATATATTTATTCTGAATTTTTCTGCCTGTGCTGGTCCACCTTTTGGTCTCTTCACAGGAGCATGAGAATTTTTGGGGGTTTTTGAAGATATTTTTTAAAGGGTTTTTTTTTTTGTATACCTAGAGCAGGAGCTGCCACTGCTTATGGGATACCAGGGTGGACTAGCAAGAGTCAGCAGGAGTAGAGGTTTTGGCTCTGCGTATCTCACAGGGGCTTTGCAAAGGATGCTTGTGAGTGCATGCTCACAGCTGTTCCATGTGCCTGAAGGCAGAGACTCCCCATTCTTGGATTTAGGCTCAAATTGGAGCAGAATTCTGTTTGGGTCAACTGCACTGGCTTTGTAATGGGCTGGTGAGGACAGAAGATGGATGTTTTTGGTGCAATGGGCATCCTGGCTAACCAGTGCAGCTCAGTATACTCAGTGACTGGTTTTTATTGCTATTTTCATTTTGTGTTTTTACAGAAGAGTTATTTCTTGCACTCTTCCAGACAGAATACAAAACAGGATCCAAACTTATTTTATGCGTAGAAAGAATTTGTTGGAATATACAGAGTTTCTGATGAGTCTTTGTTTTAATAAAGATGGCTGAAGAACCTAACCCAGTCCCAAGCCCCAGTCTGATGTCTGAGTTGTCCAAATCCATATTTTTCTTGGCCAGTTCTCTTAGTGTGTGGTGGTGGTTGACCTTTCAGACGTTGGTCTAGGTTAGGTTTTGGCCTTACCTGGTTTATATGTTATTATGTAAATATAAAGTCCGTGGTAATCCACGTAATAACACCACATAAAATCCTCTCAGACCACTTGAGCTGCGGTGCATTTTTTTCTTAAGCACTAACTGTCCATTTTTTAAAGCTTTCCTTAGTATAATCTGCAGTTATGAAACCATGTGTAATGTGTGCCAGCTTTCAAAGTCTTAGGAATTTTCTGCAACAAAAATGTTCTACTGACATTCCAGTACATGCTAAAGAAGTGAGATAAAACCACTAATACAGGGCTTATTAGTAACTTCTGGAGAAGAAACGGGCATTTACTAGAGGTTTAGGTAGAGTCCAAAGATTGAGTAAAAACTTAATGCCATTCATACTTAACAGGGAAGGGGGGAATATTGCAAGAGGGACTCAGTTGAACTTGTGTGCAAAGTTTCCTAAATCAACTTTAGTTAGTTAGGATTCCAGATTTGATTAATTTGCCTTGAATTCAGTGAGACCTCTGAATTAATAAATCCTTACATTTAGTATTTTAGAAATCTATTTTATTTTTCCGTTACTAACTCAAACCCAAGCTTTATTTCTGTCGTGAGGCGTGCTTTAGGTGTGGTAAACATAAGCAAATCAATGCTGTATGTGAACGCTCTGAGATTTAAATTTGAAGTATACTCTGCTAGGGCCAAGTCAGATAAAAACTACTGCAATGGCAGTATTGCAAAGGCTACTGAGCTGTATGTACCTTTAAAAAATCCCAACTTTCTATTGGAATTGTTTCCATTATTGAGCTCATTAGAAAACTAAGGCAAACAGGTACTTTGGGGCCCATCTGACAGAGCTTTCCCTTAAGAAAGAGCTGCTGATAATAACTTAATAGAATGTTGCTTTTCCCTTCCCTTCAAGATAATTGCCACAGCTAGGGCCTAATTAACTATGATGGCACTTTATTTTTTTTTTTTCTCCTCTGCTTGCAGATAAAGTTGCTTCTGTACACGGACCAGGGAAATGCTTACTTTTAAGAAAGTGCTCTAAAGAACATTTTGTTTAGCTCCACCCCAAGTAGAGCATTCGTTACTGTGTCAGTGGCTATAAAAAGTGTCAGACTCATTCTGTGGAGGATGCCGGTTTGTCAGCTTGAATCTCGTCTCTTCAGCTTGAATTACTAACTAGCTCCATTACTGTCTTTGTCCTGTAGATGTTCCACTGTTCTTTTTTTTTCTGTATAGAAAGCAGAGCATTGTGCCAGTGAACTTCTGTGATATCAGAAAATATGAAATTTCACAAATTTGTATGGATTTTCTCAGTTCTGAAAGATGTGACAAACTCGTTAAATTATGTGATTTTTGTCTCTTAATCATTTTGGGAAAATATGTCATTTTTCAGCTTTAGATAAAATGCCTAAGTGGTCATTAAAGAGAACATCACCAGTAAGTGTAATTGCCAGTCTTCAGGACAAAACCAACAGAAATAAGTTTATAATTTTTAGAGAAGCTGTCTGGTAGATCATGTTGAGAAGGTTTTTTTTTCCTTGTTTTTTTTTTTTTTTAAGTGACAAGAACCTTTTAGAAAGACTGAGATTCCATATAATTGTAAAATAACCTATCTGAAGGAGTTGTAAAAAAGAGTGGATTTGCTCTACAGTCTGTAAAGTGCCAACACCTGCTTGCAATTAGGTGAAGAGAAATGGTCCCACTGCTAAGGCTGTAGGTGTAGCTGTTCCTAAAATCATCCTGTGCTTGCCAGCTCTGTATTGCAAAAATGTTGCAAATTTTAGCAAGCTGAGCTTATGGCACTGATAACACTTCTCACGTCCAATCTAAAATACCTTGATAACAGTTTTAGTGAGGCAGGTCTCTTTCTGCCTGGCACAGATGTTTTTCCAAGGGGGCAGGAAGGAGAGTGCTATGGTGATATTTTTTGGGGAAGTAGCAAACAGGACTGGGTGCTCTGCCCTTGCTTTAGACAGGGAGCACGTGGAAACATGTTTGGAATGGCACTGAAGAGCTGCATCCCAGTACTTGTCTCCTCCCTCCCAGCTGTTTTGTAACATTACATAATTAATGTCTAAAGTTTACATTGACTGTAGGGCTTTCGTTTTACAGTGCCAACTTCAGTCACTACTGCAACACTTAGCACATTAACCTAAAAACCAGGGGCTTGCCTGTTTTAGAGAGAGTTCACAGCACGTGAATCTTGGCAATATGCATAATGTTTTGATAGTGTGGGTTGTGGCTTCTTGAGATAATTTTTATGATTTGCTTATGTCTGATGGGGCTTCCTTTTGTGTCTAATGTCACTTTTCTGAGTTTCGAGACCATATTTATTGTTGTTTTATGACAGTTGTCCTTAAGATGCTACAATATGCTCAGTGTTTTGGTTATCCTTTAAAAGTCTTCAAGTTTCTGAGTTGGCCAATTAAGAAACTTGGAGCAGTTGAAAGCTTTCTGGAACATCTAATCCATGTCAAATATATGATTGAATAAACTTGGGCACATATTGGCGGAATAGTTTAAGAAACTGCTGTTCGGGGAATGTAACATCTCTTTGCTGGTGGTTGCTGCCACCCACTGTAGTTGTCAGTCTTAATCAGCACCCAAAATCTGCCTCGTTGCTAAGTCAAACCCATCTTCCTTGCCAGGTTTAAGCTCAGCCATCAGTTTTGCAATTAGCTGAAGCAGGCACTTGTGCTCCATCCCAGCAGCTCCTGTGGAAGTTGTTTTCCTCTGGGCGTGACTTTGATAGAGAGAGGGCAGTAATTTATGAAGCCCCATGTTATACATCTGGGTTAGATGTGTGCCTTCTGTCCAAGGCACATGTTTCGTTAACTCACTGGGAAATAAGATACTGGAAAGGGAAGTCTGTGGCATGGTTTACACTGTCCTCCAATTCGTTTTCTTAACAGATATTTTTGGCGATTTTTGACAGACAACCTCAATGTCATGTTGTTTTTCTGCACCTGCTTCTGACTATGGATGGAGCTTCTTGCACATACCATGTTCTTTGTCTTTTACTCCTTCTGCCCTGTTTTTGTTTCCTCCCTTTGTTGTTCTTTTCCATCCTGTGTGTTTGCTCATCTTTCAGGATAAAAATAGAGAGAAAACATCCAGGCCCTCAGAAGCTATGTGGCCATCACAGGCCAAGGCCAAATCAGAAGTTCCTGTAAATCACTCATGCTAGGCTTGTCCTCTGTGGGAAAGGAGCAGCGTGAGGGGGAAAAATAATCTAGAGGGATGGAAAATCACAGTGTTATTAAACAGATTGTGGTCTTACTACAGCCCAGACCTTTGAATAAACCTCCTGTTGTTACCTCTTTAAATGAGAGGACTGGGCAGGTGGAGGTTATTGGCTCAATAGGTAGGTCAGAGAGGGGCTTTGTCTCTCAGTTGGTCTGGTTGTTACAGCTTCCCTGGGTCCTTGTCAGCTTTTGTATGTGCACCTGGCTGGTTGGGACTGCATGTCCTTGAAGAGGAAAAACAATGCTTTGTTTAATTTGGCAGGGAAAATTGAGTATCCAGGATGAAACTGAGCAGGGCTGTGTACCAGAGCTGGGCCTCGAAGGACATTGTAGTGTGTGTGGTGTCCAGGAATAGGTTCTCAGCCACTTTGTTCCTGGTGAATGGTTTTTAGCTTTGAAACTTGTCCATTTCCTCCATTAGGCTGCTGCATGGGGGCTTAATAATAATGAATGAATTAATGATTATGAAGTTTGTCACACATCAAGTGTTTAAGCCTTAAGAAAAATCAGATTGTAATGTATCAAATCTCAAAAATTGGGTTGTTTTCCCAAGCAGAGAGAGAGCATTTTGTTTTTGTTTGATTTAATCTGTGATTTTGTCAGTCATGGGAGTTGCTTGCTTTGAAAAATATTAATAATATTTGAATGTAGGTATGTTGGAACAAAAAAAAAAAATTAGGAAACTTGTAGCAGTTTTAAGTGAAAATATAATTGCTTAGAATGCGCTTCTTCGGAAGAAATCCCACTGTCTTGTGAACAGGTGGAGGGAGCATGCTGCCAGGTTATGCAGGACCTGACACAGACTTGTCAAAATATCATTTTGACAGGGGGTCACAGTTCTTAGAAATCCGTCGTGGGGCTGAGCTTGCAGCTTATGTGGATTAACAGACAGTGAGGGCTGCATAGTGTCAGCTTTGAAGCACATCAGCGCTCTGAGAGCGAGGCAGTGTAGCTTGTCCATACCTTTTCCTGTTAAAATATCAGGTTGTAAGCTCTCTCTGTTGGAGAGGCCTGGACTGACTGACAAAGTCATGAGCCAAAGGACTGTTTCTCCAAAGCTTTTTTCTGTTCAACTCCTCAGCCTGCAAGCTTTTCAGGAACAAAGCTGACTTTGTCCACTCTGCTCTCAAACACTTGCTCTGTGGTAATATTACTGTTCTTTTATTGTGATTCATTTTATGCTTTCAGTCATTTCAAAATGCAGTTTCCAATTTCTGTTGTTCCCTTGCTTGTTCCCAAGCTGTTCCCTTGTTCCAGTGGATTCAGCATCTTTGCTAAAAAGAAAAAAAAAAAAAAAAAATCAAGCTACCTGGAATTACTGCCTTTTTTTTTTTTTTTAAGCTTTAGAAGTGTCATGGCTTAACCGCAGCCAGCAGCCATGAATCACACAGCCCCTTGCTCACTCGCCTGACCAGTGGCACTGGGGAGAAAATTAGAAGGGTAAAAGCTGGAAAACTCCTGGGTTGAGATCAAGACAGTTCAACAGGGAAAGCAAAAGCCTTGCGCATAAATGAAGCAAAACAAGGAATTAATTGACTGCTTCCCATGGGCAGGCAGGTGTTCAGTCATTTCCAGGGGAGCAGGGCCCAGTCATATGTAAGGGTTACTTGTGAAGACAAATGCTGTTACTCCAAACACTCCCCCGCTTCCTCCTTCTTCACCCTACTTTATATATTGAGCATGGCATCATAGGGTATGGAAATTCTTGCTTATCAAACCTGATTTCCTGTTATGGCAAGGTAACACACCTAGTTGATCGAGGGAAGCCAGCTGCTATAATCTTTTTGGATTTCAGTGAAGCTTTGGATACTGTCTCTCACCGGATCCTTCTGAACAAGCTGTGTAAACACACCGTGGAATGGGTGAGCAGCTGGCTCGTGAGTTGGCCACGAAGGGTTGTGGTGAATAGAGTGACATCAGAATAGAGACCTGTTGCCAGTGGGATTCCACAGGGCTCTGTCTTTAGCCCTGCCCTCTTCAACATCTTCATTAACAACTGGAAGGGATACTGAGCAAGTTTGCAGCTGACACAAAACTGGGAGGAGCTGTTGACTCCTTGAAGGCAGGGAGGCCCTTCAGAGGGACCTCAACAGATTAGAGGGCTGGGCAGTCACCAACCATATGAAGTTCAGCCCGGGGAAGTGCCAGATTCTGCACCTGGGATGGGGCAACATTGGATGTATGGACAGACTGGGGAACGAGAGGCTGGAGAGCAGCACTGTGCAGAGGGGCCTGGGGGTCCTGGTTGATGGACACATGAACATGAGCCAGCAGTTCCCTGGCAGCCAGCAGGGCCAGCTGTGTCCTGGGGGGCATCAGGCACAGCATCACCAGCCGGGCAAGGGAGGGGATTGTCCCGCTCTGCTCTGCACTGGGGCGTCCTCACCTCGAGTGCTGGGGGCAGTTTTGGGTGCCACAATGTAAAAAAGACATTAAGCCATTAGAGAAGGTCCAAAGGAGGGCCATGAGGATGGTGAAGGGCCTTGAGGGGAAGCCGTGTGAGGAGTGGCTGAGGTCTCTTGGTCTGTTCAGCTGGAAAAGAGCAGACTGAGGGGAGACCTCATTGCAGTCTTCAACTTGCTTGTGTGGGGAAGAGGAGTAGGAGCAGGCACTGATCTCTTCTCTGTGGTGGCTAGTGACAGGACCTGAGAGAATCGCCTGAAGTTGGGTTGGATATTAGGAGAAAGTTCTTCCAGCATAGGATGATGGGGCACTGGAACAGGCATCCCAGGGAAGTGGTCACAGCACCTACTCTGACAGAGTTCAAGAAGCATTTGGACAATACTCTTGGGCATATGGTGTGCCTCTTGGGGATGTCCTGTGCAGGGTCAGGAGTTGGACTTGGTGATCCTTGTGGGTACATTCCAACTCAGCATATTCTGTGTAATATCCCTTCCATTAGCGGAGGTCACCTGTCTCAGGTGTCTCATCCCAACCTCCCATGCACCCCTAGTCTCCTTGCTAGTGTGGTTGTGCGAAATGTGGAAGAGGCTTTGGCTCTGTGTAAACCCTGCTCAGCATTAACAAAAACATCCCTGTTACTGTCACTGTGTCCAGCACAAATCCAAAACTCATTGCCATACTAGCCACTATGAAGAAAATTTATTCTACCTCAGCCAAAACCAACACAAGAAGTAGAAGAGCCTTATGCTGAAAAGAAATGCCCCTCTCTCCCATGGCTATTTTTGTTTTGTTTCACGAAACACACCTGTGTGTCTCCCAACACCATTACTGCTTGTCCCACGGGGTTCTGTAGGGTTGCACCTGAGGGAGGAGGCTGCTATCCTGAGGGGTAGGGAACAAGCTAATCAAGCATGGAAATTTATTGTTGCCACCTGTGTCTCTCTTTTGCTGCAGTTTTTTGCAATGTTTTGTGAAGGAATGGTTCTAAGCCTCAGACGTGCAGCTCAGGTTTTTGTGTAGTTAGTATAATGAACTGAGGAAATGTTTGTCTTGCATCCTTGAATGTCGCGTGTAGAACTTGGCACTCCATTTAGATGAACTTTGCTGAAGGCCTGTAACAAAACTGAAGGAGATATGAACCTACTGAGCCCAGTAGTATAACCTGCTCTGAGGGTAGTGGCGACTAGAAATGCCCTTTGAGAGGGCTGAGATCTGAAAACAAGCAGATTGAAGATCCATGAGAAAGGTTGTATGACTGACCTAACAGAAAATTTTACTGTGTGTATACAGATATTACACAGTACATGTAGTATGTGATATCCAAGATGCAAATATTATTTGGAAAATGTAGCTTTGAGATTCAACAGAAATGATTCTTTGCCTTCACTTACCTGGAAATTCAGTTTCCCTTCCTGCCTCTGTTACCCACTTTCATATATCTGTAATTAGAATGTGTCTTGGGTATGAATTCCTCTTTATTAATTTACAAAAATACCTTATATTTTGGTGCAATGTAATTTGTATTGTATATAGGGCACTTTTTTTTTTTTAGTTCTTGCAAATAGTTTGCTGTCAGTTCTGAGGATCTTCCTATAGTGGACATGGTTCATGTCTGCAAAGTTAGTTCTCTTTTCGTATACATGAATAATTTTATGTTATGAACAAAAAACCAATCTGTATCTAGAGGAGTGACTTTGTGAGCAGCTTTGGGCAAACCCTTCACCTCTTTATATCTTTCTTTCCATTACTATTTAATCTATTGCTTCAAATTTGGGGTTATTTATCTCTTAAGTGTTCCATGAATATTGAAATATCACAGACAAGTGTTGTGTATCAGTCCTTTCTGCATTAGGGGAGACTGCACTCGCTGCTCTTTTTCTGTAGTCATTATTTGAATTGAGCAGTAGTTATAAACTGTTTTTATCCTCTTCGAGTAAATTAGCTTAATATAGAATCTGAGAGGAGAATGTTCCATATTCTCCTGCAGTCATGTGGTGGACATCTCAGTACAGAGGGCATGGCAGTATGAGCTCAGAAAGCAGCTGTTCTGCTCTTGCCATGTGAATTATTCCAGTGGAAATTTCAGTCAGCAGTTTGGCTTTTTTAAGGTTTATAGCATTTTGTCATTCACTTTTTTAGTAGAAAGTATCCAGATGTGAAGAAAGACAGGTGTGCCAACCTTGCTATAACACTTCATGGATGTACTGAAGTCCACTTCAGATTGGTAAAGTTACTGCAAAGCTTGCTTCATTGAGGTGGTTTTTTTTTCCCCTCTCGTGCCTATTTTTTTGTTGTTCTTGAAATGAAAGTGTTTGGAAGGAAGCTTTCATACCTTCTTGGAAATTAGTTTGGCATTATTACCATTGATGCATTTTAAAATGGAATTAGGAAGTAAAGTGTCAGTGAAGAAAAGCAGCAGTGTTATTTTGGATGGAGGAAGCAACTGGACCACATGGGCAATTAATCTGATAGTGCCTCCCCACCACTTCCCTCTGGTACAGAGAAAGGTTTCTTTCAGTGGAACTTCACTGTGTTTGTAAGCAACATGTAACAGAAACAGACAACCAAAGCCTCTCCTGAAACAAAAGCTTCTGATACCACAGAACTGTCAAATAACTCCCAAATAATTCTATCAACGTTTATTTCAATTGCAGTCCTTTTATAAACAAAGCTTTCTGTATGTGCTTTCTATTCCTGTAGTGATAGCTATGGTTTACTTGCTTTTTGGATCTTGGAGGCTTGTGAGCAGATGAAAGGGATTGTGTGCTTTTGATGTGTCAGGTTTGATAGCAAAGCCTTGTTAAGATAATTTATCTTTAACTGTGAAGAGTGTTATCTTTTGGATAAGGATGCTGTTCTTCATAGAATTTACTTTTCCTGAAGCCTTTTCTTTCATTTTCTATTTTAAACATAGAGTGTTTCCATGTTTAATAGTGGTCTGGAGGTGATCTCACATATCATGAGGACGTTATTGAATGGCCTTATTGGAGCATTGCTTCCTAGACGCTATTATTAGTGTAGTAGCCGAGAGAGGTATGAGCAGCTGCTGAGTTTCGTTCTGAGTGCCTGGATGGGTGTGTTGGGGTGGAATTCCCAGTGACAAGCAGAGGTACTCAGGGATGCCAGGAAGGAATTTTTGGTCGGAAAATAGTTGACATGAACTCAGTAGTTTGTGATTGTCTCTCTTCTGAGAGGTCTGAGTCGCATAACTATTCAGATGATTCCTGCCATAGTCAGCAGAAATTGCTGCCTTCTTCACCTCCTTAGATGTCTTTAGTTGCCTTTCTGGTGAAAATTTATAGAGCAAACTCAAGTGAATGTTCTAGTTTGAGTATTACGGATGAGCAGCAAAGGTCTAATAGGCATGGGTTTTGGCACATGCTACCATGGAGACGTGCTCATATTTCCTGAAAGATTTTGGGATGGAGCTGTAGAACAGAACAACGGCTGAATCAAGTCCTCTTTGAAGTATGTACCTCTAATTCCTTGCTAGGCTTTGGAAAAGGTATGTTCAGACCAGTGTTGCCAATGTCAGTTGAATTCTTAGTCACAGGAGAACAATTACAGGGGAAGAGACATGTCTTCTGTAGCTCTGTAAGGCAGTGGCTAGAATACACTGATGTCAGTAATCAGTAATGTCAGAGGAAGAGAGCATGTCAATTCTCTTCCGAGGAGGGGTGTGGTGGGCTTTCTTTCTTGATTGCTTTTTTTAAGATGCTTGCTTATTCCCAGTTGCTTTGCTTCCAGAGAGGACCTATTATAATGCTCTCTAATGCAGTTTGCCTCAGCCTTTTCAGGTGATGGATTCTCTAAACTTTTCCAGGGGGAAAAGAAAAAAGTCACACTATTTTTTATAACATTATAAAATTGCTGTGGTAGCATTCATTTATTGAGCATTATTAGCTGAATTTGTCCATTTATTTTCCTTTTCCCTTGTGTTTTTTGTTTGCTTAAACCTGTTAGATCTGGTTTCTGGCAGTCACTTTTCTCAAATTGAGTTTTGATACTTCGTGAACTTCTCGTGGTTTTTGGATCAAAGCCCATGGGAATGTTTGAGTGGTATGTGCAGTATAGGGAGCTGAGAATTCCTTGGTGTAGTAAACAGTTCCATTAATTTTTGTTTGTTTTCTTAAGTTATAATGATGGTTGTCTGAGAGCTGGTTTAATGTTTGTTTTCATTTCAAGAAGACACATAGTTACAGTTGTAAGTGGGTAATGAGTGTGAATAGAGGGAATTGAAAGTTGTTGTTTTGTGTCCCAGCAAAATGAAGCATGTCTGTCTGGCAATGACTAATTCTTCTGAATGCTCTTAGTGATACCAGATACTTAGGAATTCAAGCCAAAGGGAAATTCCTTGCTTTGCCCTATACTCCTGCAGTGAACAGCTTGGTGTGGTTGAGATTCTTGATAGCATGAAGCTCCTTGTTGTAGGTTGCCACTAGAAAAGCAGTAGGAGGATTTATGTGCAGGAGAGTTAAAGGTGAGTTTATTTACTTATGATCAGCCAAGTCACAACCCATTTTAAAGTCTTGCTAATGGTTCCCTGTGTTCTGTTTGTAGCATTGGGGTTTTTTGTCAGGTAAAGTATGTACACTTTAAAACACATTAATTTGAGATTAGTCCTAAAAATAAACAAACAAAGCTCTTAACCTATATAGCGCTTAAAAATCCAAAGTGTGTAAAGCATTTTAAATGGGAACCTTTCAACATCCTGTGCAGTAGGTTGGGCTGTAGTTCTGTTTACAGATGCCTGAAGTGAGAGGCCAAGTGATTAGATAGGGTTGCACATCAAGACCTCATTGGAGATGGAGTTAGTCATTAGGAGGCCCTGACATTTAACCTTATTACCCATGCATTAGCATATTTTGTTTTGTAAGACAGCTTGGAGACATTGGGATTATGCTGTGAATTGTATGAGAGTTTCAGACTGCCCACTGAATTCCCTAACCCATGATCAGAACTGTTTTGGTGTAGGTTCCTGCAGATTTGAAGATGGCATGTTGAATTTTAAATGCTCAGTTTTATCGTGCAGTCATGTTAAATGTTCCAGCAAGGTGGTGAATCCATCTGTTTGGTTCTTTGGACTTTTTGGAGTATGAAGGACATGGGACTGTTCTTAGCGTGGTGCTCTGATAGAATTGGGAATGTTTTGGTTTGTGCTGGTTGGAAACTTACCCCAGCTCCACCAGTTGGTTCCAGAACTACATCCAGTCAGGCAACTGCGATAGTCACAGTACAGTGGCTTTGGCTTATTCAAACCTCACCTTGTGCCCAGCAGCCCTTTCAGGCTGAAGGTGCAGGTGGCTGTGCCGCCCTGTGCTCATGCTGGCAGTGTCCCCTGGCTCAGAGCTGCCTCCCTGGTGCTCCTTGCTGCAGTCTGCCTCACACAGAGCCAGAGCCAGCTGCACCCTTTCAAGCTCGCTGCCAGTTTTGACTCCCTTTTCTCCTTTTCCTAACAGTGACCCTACCCAGCTTAGTCTCTGCCCTTACAGATGGTTACTACTGACACCAGTCCTAAATTTAGCCCTAAATTTTTCCTTCTGAACCCATCCTTAGTCCTAATTTGGTGATTGCAGCCTTTAGCAGATACAAGCCAAGAAAGGAAATTTTCCCTGCCGATGCTAACATCTCTCATCATCTGGCAAACCTCTGCTGAACCCAGCAATGAGTATTCCTGTTGGCTGCTACCCAGCCCTAAAAGAAGTTGGCTGAATTTTTGGATCCTTCTCTTTCTGTCTGTTGACAGTGGTAACTAATAACAGCAAAGAAAAATTATCTGAAAGCCCTGTGAGTGAATCCTACCTCAAGTCTTGCCCTAACACAAAGCAGGTGGCTCCCACTGAACTGCTAAATGAGGCATGAACTAAATCTTACTTGGTTTCATTGTTTTTACAGTGATTGATTATGGACAAATGTCTTAGAGTACTGTGAATCTTTGGAAGCCAGGAGTGAAGAGTATAGAATGTATGTAAAGCTAGTGTGGCTTTTGTTTGCGCCGATGGGAAAGATGATGACAAACTGAGAATCAGAAAAGAGTTAGGGTTTTTAATGGGCAGTAGTCAGCAAACCAGCTTAATTGTAAGTTGCCAACAGTCACAAAGTTTTCAAATTTTAAGCTATTTTTGTGTTAGTAATTTTACTTGCCTTATAAAGCGATTTTTTAAATCTCAGTTACTAATAAGGACAAGAGGATGGCTGTGCTTTGAGTTGACATCAGACCAAGAACACAAGAAGACTGTTTATGCCGAGGTTCCCATTTGCAGATGCCTGCTGTGGGATTGAGACATATTGGGGGAGATTCCCCTCCTCCTTCACATAACCATACATGAGAAACAAAACATGAGTGCTTTTCCTTTCCCTTTGTATCCATGTGGCTGATTGTGTGTGAACAATTTGTCTCATCTGTCTTGATGGCACTTTGTTTAAAGCTTTAAATACAGTGGGATTAAATAATGATTCTATATATCTTTTACTGAGACAAATTAATTTTGGTGGGGAAAACTCTCTTCATTTACCAGGCTGTAAATAGGAAATCACCATCTATTTTCTGCCCTCAGTTCTGTATAATCTGTGCAACTGTGGGCACTGTTCAAAACTTACTGTACTACTTTTGTCTGAGAATCCTACACTGATCTTTGATATGTTTTAGTTTGTTTTGGTGTAAGTTGCTGTGGTGTAGAAATAGGGAGGATCAGCTTTCGATACTCATGTTTGGTTTTATTAAGCGTCTGTTACTGCTAAGTCTACCCTCTAAATAAATGTAAGATCAAATCGTTTGTTTTGGAAGAGTGGGCTGTGCTGGAGAAAAGCCATAATGTTTTGCTGTGGGTTTTGACCACAGGAGCAGAGAAGTCTTCTCCAAGGAGTGAATCTGATCATATTTCTATTTTTCTTTAGAGGTTTCTTTCTCATCAGACTCTCAACATCCCAAGGCATCTCTTCTTTCTCTTGCATCACCCCACAGTTACACAGTACTTTGAGCTTTCTTGTGGTCAGTAACAGATGCTAATACAAGTTGCACTTCCAGCTTTAAATGTGCCTCTAAAGAAGATGAAAAAAGAAGCAAATATTTGACAGTACTGAGGGCCTGTGTTCGCCTGGGTGCACGTTTGTATTCAGAGCCTTGCACACACCAGGTGCAAAGCTGTGGTGGTAGAAGATAGAAAGGTCTTGGTGGAGCTTCCAGAGGAAAAGGTGATGATGGTTTGCAGCACTGGGGCTGGGGTTTGATATTATCTCTTGCTGCCAGTGCAACCTCCTTGGTTAATCCAACTTCTGTAAGTGCCAGAGCCTGTCTGTGAGAGACTTTGTCCTGTGCTGAAGCTTTTGGTGCAATGTCTCAGGCACTGCAACTTCGTCCCGTTGGCTCTCCTGTGCCCTTGCAGAACATTTGCTTTCCCTGCCTGCTCTGCCTCTACCCCTGGAAGATGTAGCTGTCATTTCTATTTAAATAATTATTTGTATAATCTCTGTACACTGAAGTAAAGGAGTTGAAGTAAAAATTATTGCAGAACTTTTATTGTAAGGTCTCTGAGGAAAGTGGGTATTGTGCTTTCCTTTCTTGCTTTCCACTATACTGGGCACTTGCTTAATTGGATGTGCCAACATGCTTCCACTTGGATAATTGTCCATGTATTTTTAAGTTAGACATTTCTGCTTGAAACACTGCCTGAACATTTAATTGCTTTGGATGGGTATTTCTGCAGGAAAATCGTGGTAATATGAGTCATGTTTATGTTGTGTTCCCATGAGCTCCCAGTGGTACTTGGATATGTGCGTGTGTTGCATCCTGGTATCTATGTACCATTCACCCATGACAGGAAATTAAGGGAAGAAACACCCACTAACTAGAAAAACTTGTAATTCAGTCCATATACCTTCTTTGATATGCTGTCCCTTCCTAGACAGGGTTGTGATTTGAATTGCAGTATTTAAAGTTGTGGGCAGAATAGCCTGAAGCACTCAAACTAACACAGAAGCTTTCATAATTGGTACAATTAAAACCAGTATAATTTCTGTAGCAGTCATCATGTAGGAAGAAATCGTCATTCATTTGGCTGTAAACATTGGAGGCAGTATTTCTTACACATTGGAGGCAGTATTTCTTACACATTGGAGGCAGTATTTCTTACACATTGTGTCACTAAATTCCTGACAGGCCTCGTAGAGGCTTGCTAGACTGAGATTATTTATGTGCAGTAATTTATTGGGCAAAACTGTCAGCAGAACTGCAAGCCTCGTTTGAGCTGGGTGAGATTTGTTATACACTATGGCCTCCAGTAGGGCTTTGGCAAGTGCACCTTTCCTGAATAATGTGAAAGACCTTGTCAAGCTGTCTCTGATAATTAGATTTGACATAGCTAATACCTGAAATACAGGCAGGACAGTCATGTGGCCAAATCATGGCTTGTCAGCAGTGAATGTGTTTGTATTGAGTTGCCTGTGTTGTTTTTGGGAAGGGAGAATTGTAGAAAGAACATTTAGAAAAAAATGTGTGGATGCTTCGTCCATTCTGTGCCGAAATAAAAGGTTACAGTTTTGCTGTGCCAAATGGTTATTTATGTATTTAATTAAAGCGTAAGAACTTTCCTTCTTCGATCAGAAGAGACTGGGAGATGTGCAGACACTGTAAATACTTCAAACAGTTTAATTCTGGGTATCTGATAGTCACAGGATGATCTTAGGGTGTCTGTCCTTCCTAGTGCTGAGGAACAGCAATGTTTAGCTATCTATCTCTTTAGTTTAACACTGACCTCGTGTTTCCTCTCTCCCCTTTTTTTTAATAGATTATAATGTTGGATTAAGTGAGACTCTCATGCAATGTATTAAGTGGTGCTGTTGCTTTCTTTAATGACGGGGAGGGATGCAATTTAGAAAAAGAAAGTAACTAAAGCCTAAGTGTGCAGAAGTGTCCCTCTGCTTGATTGCTGAACTTGCAGATAACATGACCAAGACCATCTAACTGTTGCATTGGATGGAAGAGTCCTTTAAGCAACCTGGGATTTCTGTGGGCATAATTTCTGTGGAATAAATACATAAGGTGCAAATGCTGGCTTTGAAATTTAAGAAATAGCACGAACAGTTATTTTTCCCTTCCCTTAATGCCTTTCTGTGTTGTTTAGATCAGAATTTGCTCATTTATGTTAAGAAATGAAAATATATTTAGCTTGCTAATAAATGAGAGCTGCTTTAAAGCAATTCAGATGGAAATTATTCATATCGTAGGCAAATTCCTAAGAGAGAGGCAGGGAAGATAAGTGCATGATGCAATGTGAAGTAAAGATTCTCTTCTCCTTTCCTCTGAAAGAGCTTTGCATGGGTGTGTTTTGTTGCTTTCTAGCTTTAAGGTTTTTTAAATTTTAATTTCCCATTATCAGAGGAAAATCCTTTCTGGATTACTGTGGCAAACAGGTTAAATGGGTATAGTCAGAAATAGTTGTGGTTGCTTTCAACCAACTGTGGCCAGTTGCTCAATTGCCTTCATAATTCTTTCCTCTGCTTTTTAATTCGGTTGGCTGCGTCTTCTTTTTTTTTTTCCTAGCTCCAAAAGAAAGTTTACCATTCCAGGAAAGAAGGAATTGAAACAGTTGGTGGCATTTTTCTGAAATGCACATTCCTGCAGGTAGCAGGAGTTGCACCAGTTGAGCAAAACAACTTTGCCTATTAATGTTTTGCTTGGAGCCACAGAGTGGATTATGAAATTCCTGGATTTGAATGAAACTCCAAATATACAAAACATAAAAAAAAATGTGTTGAGCTTGTCTTGGATTATCTGTAGGTTTTTGGGTTTTTTTTTTTGTTTCCAGTTTTCCCTAACTCTGTCAGGCCTTGGACACTAAGAACTGGAGTGTCTGTGAAATGCCTCTGAAAGCATGAAGAAAGCAAAGAAAAGCTAGGTTTGCAGCTGTCTAAAGCAGCTTCCAGCTGATAGCCTGGCTTTGTCACACCCTGTTCTTTATTATACAAAGCTGGCTGCTGGCTTGCTTTGGTGCAGTGCTGTGCAGCAGCCAGACATTCCTTTGGGCCAGTTGATGGGAGGTTATAGTTGAGCTTCCCTGGAGAAGTGTTAATTCAGGTTTATGGAGTCATCAACCCCACTGCTTTTTCAAATAAGTAGAAGACAAACTGAAACAAATGTTTGTATCTTATTCTCACTTGGTCTGTTTGGCTGTATCACAGCATATTATTTAAGCTGTGTCACAGGAGTTGGTGTGATGTTATTTTTTTCCCCCCTTAGTGTATTGCTAGCTCTCTTGCTTTTTCCTTTTGTTGTCCTTTTGTTTCTCTTCGATTTCTATGATGGAGTTTCTTACTTTACAGAAGTGAAGAAATGATCCATGAGAGAACTAGTGCTATAAAAATCTTAGAACATTATTTATAAAGACTTCTACCCTTCTTTTTTTCCTGAAGATGCCTGGATATCCCAAGAAGTGCTACAATGCCTCCTGGTTTTCCCAGTTCGTACTTACCTAAACTGTGTATATGCAGAATGGATGGGGAAACTTATGGCCTGCTGCCTGGTGAAATTTCCCTCCCCTCAATCAGCTGAATCATATCAGCACTGCAGAAGAGGATACCAACCCTGTGGAAGTTCCCTGTCTTGTTTGACTGTCACAGAGAACCAGTGACCCAGCAAGGTATGCGAGAGTGAAACTGTGGCGACTTCTGTCTCCAGTTAGGGACTAACACTTAGAAAGTGCGTGAGGAAGTTCAGGTGTGGCTAGAAGCAAATTAAACTGTTTCCAGCTTCCATGAGTCCTAAGCTCCTAAAATAACCCTTTAATTGCTGATTTGTAAAGTTATTAATAAATATTGACTGATTTATCTCACATACTTGCACAATGTGAATGTGAATTGATGGACGTGTCTTCATACCATGAGGAAGAATTTGGCAGCTATAGGATTAAACATCGTCCTAGTTGCTTGTGATCTAGGTCAGATAAGAATCTGGTGATCTGGATAATAAACCCCCAACTTGTTGACAATTAGCTTGCAGTGGCCCTTCTCTATAAATTACAGCATTTGTCTAACATTATGTACCAATGTAAAGTTGCAGCAACATCCCTTTTTGTTCTGCTGTAGTACTAGGGAACTTCAAAAAAAAAAAAATTTCAAACATTATTGAGAAATTCAGACAAGAAATGAAACAAAATTCTTCATGAAGACACTTGATGTACTCTGAGGTTATGTTTTGTTCACTCAACATTTAAAAAGAATGAAAGCTGGTGATAAGGATACAAACTTTTTGTGTGTAGTTGAAACTACTGCTTGTTTACCTATGCTGTATAGAGTCATCCAGATTAAGATTTATAGTAGCTATCTATTCTTATAATGGAAGATCTGATTAAATATTTGTTATATTTCTGTCTTCAGGTTGCGTTGGGATTATGCCGGTGCCTGTAGACTGATTTGCCTGAAAAGATAGATTTTTGAAGTCCAAAACTGCTATTTTTCATTATACAATTGTCTTTTCAAAGGTTTTAATGGTGGGTTTATGCATCTTTTTTTCCTGAAGAATAACTAATGCTGCCTTTAACATACAAACAGTACAAGTTCTGCCCACTGTTTTAAAACACAAGCGTTTAACATTCATAGGTGTTCTAGTGAGATAGCTGTACCCTGTTTTGTTACCAGTGCACCCGCAGCAGAAGTGGTGAGAGTAAAATGTAATGACCTAAATAGCTGAGTATATTCTTCTGTTATGTTGAGTAATAAGTTTTATCCTGCTGATAAGAGGCTGAGGTACCTTCCTGTGTAATAGCTGGGGCTCAGCATGAGTCAGTGGCTTTATCAAAGTCTATCATGGGCTGGAACATGAAACAAAGTCTCTTGAGTCCAGTTCTATTTTTTCATGCGTGAAGCCAGTTTTCCTAATGCAATATATTTATTTCTACTTTTAAACACAATTTATGCCAAGAAACTTGAGTACTGGCAGACGTGCACTACTTTTATTTATTTGTTGGTTGGTTTGTTTGTTTTCTCAGGGCATTTCTCTAGTGTGAAATCATTCTGCCCCTTCAGAATTCCTCCCTAACCATGGCTGTTTTGAGCTTGGGATGCTTGAATGGTGGCAAGTATATGAAGCATCTGCAGGTAGCTTGCAGCTGGGAGTTTGGTAACATGCAGATGCCAGTTTGATTCTGGAAGAAGGTGTGTTCCCAGTGCTGTGTCCAGGCTGCAGCCTGCCAAAGAACACTCAGCCATGTGGTGTGTGCAGAGAACATGAATGTGTGTTGCATTTGCCAGCTGCTGAGCCACTGTGAATGATATCATCAGAGTCGCACTTTGTCTGTGTCTTGCTGTAGGTTTGTGGTTTTTCTTTAGCCAGCAGCAGGTCAGACTTGCTTCATGTTTGAATCCACTTTTCCTTGCCAATCAGTTTGCCTTTGTAGTTTTTAAAAGGATGAGTATGATGTGCTTCCTCCATGTGTGCTGTGTGTCCTTGCTGGTCCTTTCCCCATGGATGCAGGATTCGCACAAGCCCAGCAGTGCGTGTTTGCATCTTGGTCCTACGTTTGGTTGTGGAATTACATTTGCACATGGGAGGTAGCAGAAATAAAGGTAGTGCTGCCATGGATCAGGGGTTTCAGTGATGTCTGTTGAATGTGCAATGTGGTTGAATTACCAGCTCACTGGTTCTAATACACAGTCTTCCTTGGAAAATAAACACTACTGGTATTATGTGTACGTGCTTTATGTCCCAAAATAGTGTCTCAGTTGGTGTTTTGAAAAAAAAAAAAAAAGGAATTGTTGTTCTTTTGGGCTTTTTGAAATCTAGTTCCCACATCATCATCTAACATTACTTGCAGGGTTGGAAGTGGTGTATACAAAGATTTGAGATGCCTTGCAAAATATTTGCTTTAGATGCTAACTGCTCTTCTACATGTATTTCTGCTCTTTGGGAAGTGAATTTTGTGTCTCCAACTGCTTTTTTTTGTTTGCACTAAATGTACTATTACGTTTTCCCCGATCTGCTTTTGGAAATACTTGGTGAACCAGGGCAGAGTGTTGTCTATGTGCTGGCCTTTTTCTGGCTCAAACACCCAGCAGTCACATGTGCAGGGGTTATCATCCTGGTTTGAACTTTGTTCTGGCTTTTGGATGTGTTAAATGCTCCAGGATCAACATGACAGCAGTTAATGAAAGTACAGGTCATCAGTGTTGGTTTCTGAAGTGGAAATTGGCTGTGGGAAGGGAGATATATTTCCTGTTACTTCATAATGTGGAAGCAAGGAATCTGCCTGGACTTCTGTGTTCTGCTCTTCAGAGCTGCTGAATTCTGTCCTGAACAGATGAAGGCCACGCTGGCACAAAGATCTCAGACAGGATCAGTCAGAAGCATTCAGCTTTCAGCTGAGTGAACTGGTAGAGGAAGGTGAGGAGGAGTTATGTGGCCTTTGACATTTCGTGGTGCAAGTGTAGTTCAAAATGCCGTTCAGTGCAACACTGTGCAGTAAACTTCTGGATGCCTTGTGTAAGTGGTTCTCATGTTTGTATCATGGTTAGGTGGCATCTTCCAGTGGAATGAAAATAAGAGGGAAAAATAAAGTTTTATTTCTTTGGGCCACAGGCACTTTGTTGGGCTGTGTGCTTATGTCTGGAGTATCCTGGGTTCATTCAAAGCACAGTGGGCAGCAGGTGAGGGAGGGGATTCTGCCCCTCTGCTCTGGTGTGACCCCACCTGCAGTGCTGCATCCAGCTGTGGGGTCCCCAGCACAGGAATGACATGGACCTGTTGGAGTAACTCCGGAGGAGGAGGAGACCAAGATGATCAGAGAGATGGAGCACCTCTCCTATGAGGAAAGACTGAGAGAATTTGGATTATTCAGCCTGGAAGAGTGAAGTCTTTGAGGTGACCTAATTGCAGCCTTCCAGTACCTGAAGGGAGCCGATGAGAAAAATAGAGAGAGGCCTATTTACAAGGGCCTGGAGTGACAGGACGAGGGGGAATGGAGAGACAGTAGGTTTAGATTTTAGAAAATAATTCTTTACTGGGAGGGTGGTGAGGCACTGGAACAGGCTGCCCAGAGAAGTTTTGGATGCCCTATTCATGTAAATGTTCAGTGCCAGGCTGGATGGAACTCGGAGCAACCAGGTCTAGTGGAAGGTGTCCCTGCCCATGGAAGGGGTTTGGAACTAGATGATCTTTAAGGTTCCATCCAATCCAAATCATTCTAGGATTCTGAGAAATATAATGCTGTGATAGTGACATAAAGTGTCACAATACCCTAGTGCATATAATGAAACAAAGGGATTACTTAATTGGAAAAAGTGAATTTACTAATTGATTGTTTCGATTTGGTCCTAAAGGCCTGATTTGAACATGTTTATATTATGAATAGACTACACTGTATATCCAGCAGCACATTTTTATGTATCATTAACATCCGCCATCCACATGTGGAGTCAGGCCACTACTCTCTGACTTTGTGCCTATGTCCTGCCTTCATTTTTTCCTTATTCTTTCCTATTCCCCCAGTACTAAATTTGAAATTTCTTCAGGTAGTCCAAACAGACAGGAATAGTTCTCTATTCAGTGAAAGGCTTTTGTCCTGACTCCCTTTGTTGATAACTAGAAAATGCTTGCAGACATGTGTAGCAAACTGTAAACAAAGTATCTGTGTCTTAGCTATGCATACTACTAATTATTTCTGCTATAGCTGCAAGTATGCTGACGTTGGCAGAACAATTTGGTGAAAAACCAAACCAATACAATGATTTACAGTCCTTTTTCTTAGTAGATCTGTTACTTCTGGAGAGCTGGAGTTGTAATGCTGGTATGGGAAGTTTTACTATTGACCAGCAAAAATCCTTGATATCTCTTCTCCAGCAGTCATGTGGATTTTCTGGATTTTCTCATCTGTCTCTCAGTTAACAAAAGTAAGAAGAAAGGTAAATAAAAGTTGATGAGTCTCTTGCATTTCTCTGAGTTGGGTATTCCTGCTCTTGAATTAGCATTGCAGAATGCTCTGTCATAAAATGAAGTGGCACTTACAGGTCTGCCCATGCTGGTGTGTTTTTTGTTTGGTTTTTTTTTCCTGTGGAGTTTCTACCGTGTACAATCACTCGAAAAACCTCCTCGCATTTGTTTCCGCTGGTGTCACCCCTCAAAGTTTCTCATGGACTTTGGTCTTCTGGATAGAAAGGTGGAGGAGTTGCAACTGAACCACATCTAACAGGCTTTGCAGGAAATTAGAGGTCCATGGGACTGCAGCTGCAGAGTCACAAACATAAGGTAGGCCTACAGCTCTAGAGCTTTAGCAGCAGGGTGAATTGTGACTGTAAGTGCCAATTCAAAAGTACAGCAGCCTTACTTGCTGAAGCTAATCATCTTTAAAGGCTTAATGTTCTTTATTACGTCGCTTCTGACTGATCCTGTCTGAGATCTTTGTGCCAGCGTGGCCTTCATCTGTTCAGGACAGTAAGAAACAATACTGCCATGATACTGTAATGTTTCTAACATGCAGGTGGTCCTAAATCGTGGTGATAGACGGAGGAAGTACAAACCTCCTGTGGCTGTATTTGTGGTCTGGTCTGTGCTGCTGAGCACCACTGAGCTGCTTCATCTGCCTCTCCCTCTCTCCCCCGCAGAGTCTGGAAGGTGTTAATTGTCTGATTGCTGTGGTCTGTGCCTCTTGATACGGTTCTATGCTGCACATACTCAGAACAGCAATGGAACAGGTTGAAACAGCCTAGACCTTGAACAGCTGCTTTTCACTGAATTTGTAGTGTGTGTGTTTGTATCTCGTTCCTGTAAGTCACAGCAAAGTGCTGGTTTAAATGGGCAGAGCAGAAAATGGTAGTCTGATTTTTGACTCCTGAATGTAGAGCCTAGTGCTTAAGAAACCAATTTAGCTTGAAATACCACAGCTGCTGTGTTAAAATGGGATTTCTCTTTCTCTGCTTCAGCAATAATTTTATTACAAACCCGGGACATGTGAAGAAATGTTAGTAAATGGAGGAATAAATGCATTGAAGAACTTTGAGTGTAGGAATTATCTCTTGCTGCTAACTTGGACTAGAAAATGAGATTAAGGAAGAATTTTAAGGCATATGCCTTAGCTGGCCATGGGATCTTTCACACGTCTTGCCAAGCTTTGCAACAGTCCTGAAGAGCTTTTGTTCATGAGGAGCAGAAGAAAAAGCGTGAAGGTTTGAACTGACACTTTCTCTTCAATACTTATTTCGCTTATCCCAACATAAAAATGTTGTGTTTATATGATGTGATCTGGTAGGATAGTTGCTGGTGCCAGTACATTAGGTTGTTCGCTGTAGTTCTGAGGGCCATGTGTGGACCAGTTTTGCTGTGCAGTCTGCCATGGACCAGAATTGTTAGAAACTGTTCTGATTTACATCACTAGGACTCATTCAGAATCTCATGTCCTACAGAAATCAGCAAATATTTTTTCCAACTGTCATTGGCAAATGTATTCACTGAACACTTTAGGGTTTGCAGTATTTTGCTGCCTGGTTTTCATATGTGGTAGATCGAATGAGGCCAGCTCCTTGGGTGTCGGGAGGTTTTATTGACTTTTATGGGTTTTTTTGGTTTGTTTGTTTGATTTTTGTGGACATTTCATTGATAGTGTAGTCCTACAATTACAAAGCAGCAGTGCAGCACAAGTGAGATACAAGGCTAGGATTCCAGACTCCTTCCTTCTGGTCTATGTGGCGAATGAGCTGTGAATTATCCAAAATAAGGTTTGAGCAAATGGAAGTATACTTGATTTATCTTGTGACAGGCTCTTCTCTTTAATCAGAAAACGACTGACAGCCTTTCAGAAGCTTGCCATGTGATAACTGCTTCACAATACTCCTCTAATTATGTTTGCTTTTTAAATACTTGTGTGTTGAGTAGCTCTTGAGCATGCTTTTGTTGCAGGACTGAATTTGGCTTGTCAGTATCTGTTAACGCTTTGTAACAACAATGTACAGCTGTTATTCCAGGTGCTTGGAAGTTTTCTCGTAAAGGTAATGCTCCAAATACACAAAGTAAACTGTTCCCGAAGCTAGAAAGATCTTCTCCATGGATTCGTCTACTTATCCATATGAAACTACTTGTGAGAAATAGTAGCAGAATGTCAGGAACAGGCTTTGCCAGTTAAAGAGGCCACCATGAGTTGTAGCTGGATCCAAGGATACCGTGATCATTCCTGGTGGTTCTTCAGGGGAAAGAACAGACTTTTCAAGTATGCTAATAGATGGTTATCCTGCATTAAGGAGCCTAACTGTTTGATCTCCTGGTGGATTTTTTTTTTTTTTTAGTTTGTTGCTCCTTTTGGGTTTTGTTTTTGATGTAGAAAGCATGGCTGAATGTCCAGCCAGAGTAACTGTGTAGCTGTATATCAGTGTGTGTCTCTCTCATGTGTGTATTTAAAATGAAGGTGTTTAGATGACAGTGGCACTTGGAAGGGCAGGGGGGTTTAAATCTGTGTCACTGGGCAAGACTGAGCATGGTTGTGGTGAGACCGGAGACCAGTCTGAGGGGACAAGGTCATGTCTGGTGTTACTGTTGCTGTTTCCCTAGCTACAGAACTTGTTCAAGTAGTTCTTGTAATGCTTTTTCTTGAATTTTAATATTTCTGAGGGAGGAAAGGAGGAGAATACAATTATTTCAGTTTTCTAGAACAAGATGCTTTTGACAGCATGTCTCTTTAATACTATTTTAGGTGCTTAAGTGGGGGAAATACTGCATCGTAGGTAAAACCTGTGCTGTCCTGTGACTGACTTAGCTGAGTAATCACTGTACTGGTGGTCAGTCCCTCTTTCCCTCTCTTCCTTTCAGCTTATGACTTTGAATTTATGGGAAGTCTGTGCTTCTTTCATGTTAGCCTGAGCTGAAGGTTTTCTTTTTCCCTTGGGTGTGGGAAGAAACAGACTGCTGAACGAGCCAGTTGGAGAGGTGTAATTTTGGGAAATATGTATGTTACATTGTCTAACAACTCTGCCACTCCCATATCTGTTGAAATGTGGAGTTCAATTTTATTACTTAGGTTACTTTCAGGGTGTTCTTCACTGCTCGAGTGACTCTTATCTCATGGTTAATTTGTATAGTTTGGTAAGTGTTACAGGTTTCTGTTTTGCAGCTGGAATATATCTAATGAAAAACTTGCAGTACACCTTGCTGTCTTGTATTAGGGAAGACACAGCTTTGTTTTCTTAAAGGAAAGAGTTAAAGAGAAGGGAGAGGACTGAAAAAAATAGATTAAATCCTCCCTTCCCCCCCTTATCAATCATCAAGATCAGGTTCTTTTAAATTTTTATAAGTAACTCTGTAGCAATATTGCCTAGCTTTTGTAAGGTACTTTTACATGCTTTCAGGAATATATGAATACATATCCTACCTTTCCTCTGTGACCATTCCTGTCCCCTGGTAGAATGCTTTAAAAAAGGAGAAAAGGTCCAGAGTAATTTCTAGTTTATTTCTAGTAACCAAAGTGTTTATTTTTCTAAAGGCCTGTGATGTCCTGAAGAAATATTTTTGAAAAACAAACTTAAGTGCATATTTTTCCTTAACAGCCTATGATTTGTTTTTCCTCAGAGATCAGTATTTTCCATGTAGCAGTCTTGTCACCTTGTGTTTTGAAAGACACAGGCTTGGTCACTTGAGGCTGAGTCCCTTCTTATGCTTCAAACAAGAGATCAGAGGGTGCTTAAGCACCACTTCTTTAGTGGAATCCACAGAAAACTTAAAATCTGGTTATTATTTTTGAGACAGTTTGCAAAAGAGCACTTTTCATTGAAATGTCAGCCAAGCAAATTGCTTTCTTGTTGATTTGTACTCTAAATGTATAAACTTAACCACATGGCTGTTGAGTAAGTTGAATGCTTATTTTGACTGCTAATATTTTCAATTTTTTCTTTTTTCTAATGGTAATGTTTGTTGTGGTAGAGGGTGGGCCAAACAGAGGACCACTACTTAGTCTTCCCTATAAGTCTGATAAAATTTAGATCTGGTCAAGCAATTATACCCTGGAGTTGTCACGGTAATTCACATGTGGTGCCTTTTTCGAAGTTTTGTTTTGTTTGGTGTTTGTTATTGGTTAAATACTTCCATTTCTTCCATCATCTCAGCTGCTTTCTGCTTGCTTCCAAGCTTGATCTATGAATAAATAATTAGATATAAAAGGCATGTACATTTCAAGTTCTGTGAGCAGGCAGGACAGTTTGTACCAGTGAGTGCTGAAGCTGAGCTATAAAGCCAGTCCAGCTGGAGTGCAGACACAGCGGGGTTTGTCCTCACAGAACGGTTCCGTGTAGGTAGGTGTATGTGTCCCTTCCCCCGACTGCGCAGATGCAGTGCACTCACTGCTGAAAGCTGAAGCTTTTCCCTCAGATTGCTGTGTAATTTATCATCCCGTATTTGTATATGTAATTTGATATATTTGTCATTCCCTGAATTCGGAGTTCTTCTGTGGTTACAGTACATTTAACCGTGTGCCCAGGTGGCCAAGAAGGCTGATGGCATCCTGGCCTGGATCAGCAATAGTGTGGGCAGCAGGACCAGGGCAGTGATTGTCCTCCTGTACTTGGCACTGGTGAGGCTGCACCTTGAATCCTGTGTTCATTTTGGGGCCCCTCCTGACAAGAAGGATGTCGAGGTGCTGGAGCGAGTCTGGAAAAGGAGCTGGTGAAGGGTCTGAAGCACAAGTCTGATGAGGAGCAGCTGAGGGAGCTGGGGAATTTTAGCCTGGAGAAAAGGAAGCTCAGGGGAGACTTTATCCCTTTTTATAACTCCCTGGAAGGAGGTTGTAGCCAGGTGGGGATTGGTCTCTTCTCCCAAAGGACAAACAACAGGACAAGAGGAAACTGCCTCAGGTTGAACCAGGGGAGGGTTAGGTTGGATATTAGGAAAAAAGTTCTTCACTCAGAGGGTTGTCAAGCATTGGAACAGGCTGCCCAGGGAAGTGGTGGAGTCACCATCCCTGGAGGTATTTAAAAGATGTGTAGATTTGGCACTCAGGAACATGTTGAGTGGTGGACTTGGAAATGTTAGGTTTTGGTTGGACTCAATCTTTAAGGGTCTTTTCCAACTGAGATGATTCTATGACTCTATAACACAGATTGTCCAAGCAGCTTCTCATTTTAGCTGTTAGACTGGCAGAATGTTTTGGGGTTTTTTTCCTTCATTTTGTCTTCTTCTAGAGAAGGGAACCCATGTCTAGGTTATTAAATTGACAACATTTGTTGGCAGTCGTGGGTTGCCTTAGTCTTCTGCTCTGGCTTTGTCTGCTGCTCACTTTTTCCGACGTGCACTTAAAGCTACAAGTGTATTCGGTGTGTCTGGGCTACCAGGGCAGGGTTGTGGATCCTTGGGCTGATGATAAGCAGGGACAGTATTTGAATATGAACTGTTGTTGGTGGGTCCAGGGAAGAGAGTTTAAGGAAAAATCAATACTTCCTGTTTTATAAACAAATTATCCCAAGCTTAGTAATGCCTCAACTCCAGAAATGGCAATGGAAAGGTCAAAAATCCAACCTCTTTAGTAAACACCTTTGTATTTGGAAATGCTGGCTCGCTCTTTTTTCCTCAGCGTCCACCAATGAAACTCAAACATGACTGAACCAAGTCCTGAACTTCTGTATTCCTGCTCTGTTATAGAAAGTGTTCCTCATATCATCAGAGTGGGGAGAACAGTCACTTCCACTGCCAGAGATACACACAGGAGTTTCTAAGGGAAGTTGTGAATTCTTTTATAGTATTGCTTGTCTTAGGCAAGAAACTGCTTTATCTACTCTCTCACGGAAGATCTTATGGCAGAAATGCACAATGCGTACTAATGCAGCTGCAGCAGTTAACTGAGGGAAAAATCAAAAAGTTACTTAGGCTTGTACTTTCACTCAGGAATTTTACATGTTATGCTTGTTTAGAAACAAAACCAGCTCGGCTTTTCCCCCAAACCATAATAGTATATTTAAGATAATTCTTGTGTCAAAGCATAAAGGATGTAAATAATATTAAAAAGATTCTTACTGTGTTATATACTGTAAGTGTTCTTTTTGTTTGAAAACAGAGTGAAATATGGAATTGCATTAGAAGGCTGAAACATTTTTTGTTTTCTTCTGTGTAGGATTGCAAGATGTTTCTCTCAAGCCTTGCACTTCTCATGAGGATGCGGTGGTTGCTCTTGCCTATCCTTAATTGCTTTTGCTCTGTTATTTTGTTTTTTGATCATTTAGTGATCTTTGATTCAGGAACCAATTGCCCCTGATATCTCGGTCGGAAACTCATTTTGAAGAAATGTACTGAATTCGCAAAGCAGGGAGGCTTTCATATACTCATGTGCCAGAAGTTCTAAGGTCAAAAGTTTCTTCCCAGTCAGAGTCAGTGAGTTTTACAGCGTGTCACTTTTGAAATACACATTATTAGCCTGCATTTGATTCATTGGCCTCTTGTAAAATTTCTAATCTGAAACTCTCATAGGGATTACAGGATTTCTTTGCACACAAAGTCCAACTGTTGCACAACTGCCCAGACCAAAGATGAGTGAAGTTTCTCTTTCGGCGTGTACCGCACTATGTGGTTGACTATTTAAATCAGTATTTCCTGGTAAGCTCTCTTAGCAGTTATTGGTGGCAGAAGCAATAGCTCTCTTCTTTTGCCCAGGTGAATAAATTGCAGTAATTGGAGAAGCTGGCAGGTGAAATTGTGCTGGAACATCTGGGCTTTCTCTAGCAATAATTTTTGAAAGAGCAACAGTGAGTGTGGGGAAAGGGGAGTGTAAAACTCATCCTTTACTTTAAAGTTTAATGTATTTTGGTGCTTTGTGCAATTTTTATTTATTTAAAGGAATCTTGTATTCACAATAAGGATGTTGAAGTATTCTGCGGTGTTCATGTAAGGCTTTGGTCTGACCTAATTAGAAGCTTCAATTTTAATATGTTTCAGTCAGAAACAGCTCATATGAGAGTGTCAGAAAAGTTTCTTTGACTCACAACTGTTGTGTCACTTTATGCTTAAAGTCCCTATTTGACAGTTTTGGAAAGGTGTGGAATAAAACTTAAAAAAAAAATTTGAATATCTATTTAAGTTACCCATTGCTCTGCTGTCTGCTGCTTTTTCTGCAAACTGCATATGACATAAGTACAGGCTGTCCTCTGCACCACAGTTGCTGCCAGCTGTTTTCTCTGTCAAAACTTGGATTCATTTCACTTGTGTCAAGCTGCAGCAAAGTTATTCTTGAACTCTTCCATCTTTGAGGGCCTGTCATGGTCGTTCTGTCCTTGATGCTAAAGATCCAGCTTTTAAAAAATAAGTAAATAAGCAGCCCAAGGATCGGGCACTTGGTCATTATGTGCTGAATTACAGATCTCAGCTGCTCATTTATCTGATTTCTCGTTGTGTTTTCCTCTGTACTCTCCCACTTGAATCCTGTTGCACTTGGGAAAACAAAGCTGTGCTGTCTAAGGTCTTTGCCTACTGGAAGAATTTTGCTTAATGTTCATGACTCATGAACAGAGGAATTGGTAAAAATACAACTTTATTTTTGTGTCCTTTTATGGGCTTACTGGTGATGAAGTATTTGGTAGCCATTTCATATAACACCCTAATTATAGGTGTGCACTTGTGCTGGATGCATGTTTGGACATGTTTTCTTGTGGAGAAATCACAGTATCTTGCAAGTTTGATCTCCTCGTGGGTTTTTGTCTTCATATGCAAATGTTTAGGTAGAAATTTGATACAAGTGACAGAGTTTTGAGATATCTGCCATTTTAGAGGGAGAAAACATTGTGAATGATGTTTTTCCCCACAAAGGTAGTTCGTGTTTAGTGTTGACATTTCTGCAAAAAGAGGTCTTGCTGGAAATATTTATTGGATGTGAACTCTGTGGGATGATGTTCCTGCCCAGTGGCAGCAGATGTGGCGTGTGAAAAACCTGCAAGCTGGTGTGTTTGCTGTGACCTTCCACAGCCTGAGCTGTGCTTCCCTTCCAGCTTTCCCAAACAGATGAAGTTTGGGTCACATGTGTGCTTTCTACGACCAGAGACTTCAAGTAATGAAGTCAATCCTGCTTTGGAAGGGAGAAATCTCCGTGCCTTGGTGGTGGGTCAGGACCTCAAGCTGATGTCATGATTTGACTTGACTGCTGTGAGCAAATTTTGCTGACTGAAGAAAGTAGACATATCCTGTAAGTTATTTGGGTTTGGAAAAGTGCTTTGAATTCCGAGATTATTTCATTTGAGATGAATTGTAAGGGGTTAATGTTTCATTGCCCATATTCACAGTGTAGATTTGATTATGAGGGGTTGTCCCCCAACCACAGATCTCTTTTATGAATGCCAAAGTTTAGCTTCTGACAAACAGTGAATTGTTATTTTTCTTTTGCAATCAAAACAGTATTTCAACACAATATATTCTTTTTTATGTAAACATTATAGTTATTGTCTGGGAAATAAGTCTGGGAATGAAAGCAAAGCTCCAGAATTTAAACATTCAGAATGCTGATGTTGGATAAGTATCTGTAAAATAAACACCCTTTTTCCTGTAAGTACTTTATTTCTTTCAAAAGTCTCACAGTTGAGAATGTTTTCAGTGAACTGGCCCAATTTTTCATCCTTAAGCAGTATGGTCTTCTGATTTACTTGCTACTGAACAGCACAAAAGCATGAAGGCCCTCAAATCTGTGTTGACACGAATTTTAATTGGAAAATAAAACATCTGGAAGTCTATGATCTATTTAGTGATTAGAGCTCTCTTATAAATGCTGTCATTTTTTAAATTTCTACTTCAAAATTTGTTACTATCAGTGTAATCTCACCTTCTGAATTCATATACCTTCACATTAGTAATAGTAAAATCCTGATCTCTGAAAAGGAATTTTTTTGTCTCATATTTTCTAATGCAGTCACTTTTGGAAGACAGTTACCGGGTCTGTGCTAGCTGAAGAGCTGCAGATATTGCAGGAAGTTTTATGAGGGAAAGCTTTGGTTGTACAGGTATTTGATATTGTGTATTCCAGCCTTGCTTCTGGATTGAAGAATTTTGTTTTGAGAACGGAGTATAGAACAGTGGTGTCCCTCTTGCTCTTATTTGGTGCAGTATGGCAGGCAAAGGGAAACCTTTGCAGCAAATCCTGAACTGCTGGTTTTTATCTCTGGGAACTGCGTAAATTTGGTGGAGTGCCCTCATAGTTTTCTGCATTGCAAATTTGGTTTTCCTTAGTCCTTGCTTTCTAATTTATTATTTCTTTTGTTCTGTTTTATTGTAAGAGACATGTGATTTGTAAGGATAAGGAAGGTGGTTCTGATTCCTTTGGAGACAGATTATCTTTGTGGTGCTCCACAGGAACTTCCATCAGAGTTGCCAGATCCTTCAGCAGAGCCTTTGGGATACAGGTCTTATGTCAGGGTGGTTGCAGGGATATTTCTCCATCACGGAAGTGATGAATTTATCAGCAGGGTTGTAGGACCAGGAACAGAGCTTCTCTTTTGGTTTCATAATGTAATTTATGCTGTGTTCCTGAAAGGCAGAACTGAAAGATATAGTCACTATCTGAGCTGGCAGAGGGGTGGGGGCACTTTCTTATAAGAGCTGTTGGATAGGCTTTAGAAGAACTTTAGTCACTGGTGAGATACTAAATGTGGTTTTTTGCCTAATGCCTGTGATGCAAAGAGGAAAATGCCCTTGGCAGGATGGAGTAGGGCTGCTGGCAGATTTCAAAGATCCAACTAGAAAGGCAAATAACCAGAGCCCAAGAAGGTGTGGTGCAGCCGAGGAACAATACCAACAGCACTTGGCACTTTTCCCATACTCTCATAAGATGCTATTTTATTTCATATATGGTATTTAACGTGTTAATTACGTGTTTCTTGAAGTGGAGGAATATGGAGTGGAGGTTGCACCCTTGTATTTGCAAGGGTGGAAAGAGGAGAAATGAGTCAAGTCTGTTTTCACTGATAAAAGTGGTAGGACTAGAGAAGGTAGATAAGATGATACACATTTTATGTGATTATGCTGCATACTTTCTATAGGAGAAAACAATGGCTGGAGGTTATGGTATCTAAACAATTTTGCATATTTTGGAAAAATGAGTCTACTCTGCTGACATCTGAAAGATTTCTGAGCCTGCCTGTTTTGAGTGGTATGGAGAATAGTGGTGTTTAGACCACAGGATTATGCATTTGAGAGAAGGAAAATCATAAAATATCACAGAAGTAACCTATGAAGTAGAAATCTTCCAAGAGTTGGGTTCTCTCTTTTAAGTAGTGGGGAGGTTAGAATATGTCTTTTGTGCTGCTTACTTGTGACTTGTTCAGATTAATAGCCTGGTTTTACTTGTCCCAGAGTTACACCACAATTAATGACCCCAGCATGCAGTAAAACTGGTAATAGAGAATGCCTGTCACTGTGGAAGAAACATTTGGGACCAGTAAGTTCCTAACAGAGGCACTGTTTGGAAGAATGGTATTCCTTGCCCCAATATTAGTTGTTCCCTTTTTATTAGATTGACCACCAAAGGCATGTTTTTGGTTTTTTGCCTTCTAGGTTGTCATTAGTTGGGAGAGTCATGACAAAATTTGGACTTAAGTCAAGTAGAAGAATAGCATTGGTTCTTATGTCAAGTTAAGAAGAAAAATTCCATTGGTGATTGCTGAAATTCTTATTGATCTCTTGTATTTACATGTAAATTACCTTAGAGTTGTTTGTTTTTCATTTTACCCTTATAATTTCTTTTATTCTGTTTGATGCAAAGTGTTTGATTTCATGTAGCTTTTTTGGTGGTTTTTTTATGTGCAAAAACCCTTTTCATGTTAAAATTTGAAAGGCTTTTCCTAAAACGTTGCTGCTGCCATTCCTCTTTTTTCATTGTATTTTGAAAATTTAAACTCTCCATTATGTGCCTGGAAAAATTTCGGAGGGTTTTTCCAAAGTAATGAAAAGATTTGTTACTTTGGCACAATTAATGTGGAGTTGCCTCAGACCTGAGCATATGAATGAGGAGGGTGTGAAGCTGTCAGCAGCTGGAGAGGTGCCTTTGGGCCAGCAGGAGCAGGATGCTAGTTGGATTAAACTGAAATGGTGAGAGGCTGAAGTTTTCCTTATTTGTTTTAAAGGTGTGGGATGGACCAAATGCACTGTGTTATGCAGGGGGAAGGGAAGCTGAGCCACTTGACAAGTCAGTGATACGTGTCTTTTTGATCATCATAGCCAGATTCACTAAGCTTTCAGAAACTTGTGAGCTGCCATGGGTGATGTGACATGATTAAAATGAGACTGCAGAAACCTCTTAGACTTTGAACTAGATTTCCATTCAGGTTTTGGATGGGAATGAGTAACTTTGTTTTAGCTTCATTGTAAATTTTCTTGTTTTGATGGCTCTTTCAATATATTTATCAGATAAAAATGAGTAGTGAAAGTTTATTTGGTTTTAGGGAGTTAGAATGTGTACTGCTCTTAGGAATTCTGCCACATGGCTTGCATCTGCCAAGTTACTAAGTAAATCCTGTTTACCCGCCTTACTAAAAGTGCCTAAATCCTGTTCATGTTCTCGGTGTTGTGGATTATATTAGATTCATTGTTCACCTTGCGAAAGGGGACACAGAAGAGGAAAACAGAGTTCCTTTTAAAGTGTTAAGATAGTGCATTTTTTGTATAAAACATCGTACGAGTCTATTCTGCAGCTCTTGGACAAACTATTTTAAGTGCTCTGTTCCTCTGAAGCTGCTTTGTTGGCACTTGCAAGGAGATTGATGCCTGGGAAGAAGAGGGGAGAGGCCAACTCTGGCTCAGCTTGTTCTTGCCTGTTTCACGGTGGTGTGTGGCTTGCCTGATCTTGGCCCGCTGCGAAGAAAATACCTTGAGAAGTCTAATATTAGTCCATATAGTAGCTTGAAGATGAACTTGATAGTTAAATCTACATGTTTGTTAACCTTTTAGCTTTTTGTGGAGGATGTTGTTCTACGAAGCCAGAGCAGTTTTAATCCATGTTAAATAAAGCTGCTAGAAATCTGTCATTCCTGGAGTATATCTGTTAAGAGCTATTGAAATTTGTATTTAGGGATGAGGAATGGTGATGTAATTCTAGTCCTGAAAAGCTTGATGCAGAAATGCGTATATTGTTGTAGAAAAATATTGACACTCTTACAAAAGGGTGTAGTTCTTCTCCCTTCCGAAAGAGATTCAGAATAGCCTTAGGAAGTAATACTGTCTGGCTTTGTGCAAGACCTTTAGTTTGTGTGGCTAGCACTGAGATTAGTACTGATCTTAAAGGGAATCATTGGATTCTGGTGCTGTTAAGTGAGGCTTGGCCACCACCCAGCAACTAATGGTGTCGTGTTGGCTCAGCTCAACTCAGATAAGGAACAAAAGTATTTTCTTTCAAATCCAAATGCAAAAAATATCGAGATGTGTGTGTGGGGCACTGGCAGCCCATCTGGCACCGGACAAACTCACAGGAGCACTTGTTACCAAGGTGTTTCAGGGCAAAGTGAGGGAGCAGGCAGCTGCTCCTCTCTCTTTTGCAGTGTTTTTAAATCGTTGCATCCAAACATGAAAGAAGTACAGTGTTCTGATATGAACAATGCCAAAGAGAAAATTAAAAGCCCTGGTGTCCTTGTGTCCCTCCCTTCTCTCCTTGGAAATGTCTTCAGCCTTTTGGTCAAAACATTTAGCAGATGCTTAGTTTCTTTTAGAAAATGAATCTTTGAAATGACTCTGCCTTATGAGTTTGCCTGGATTCCATTATATTCAGCAATGTTAGTGTTTGGCTGGTATTTTAAGCACTCTTTGATCTTGAATGCCCAGTTCCTCCCTTTCGATGGTAACAGCAGCTTGTAGCAAGCAACAATCCTATTGCTGCTTCTTTTATCTTTCAGTTTGGTGTTACTTTGTAAAATGTGAGATTAAAGGGAATAAAACAGTTACTGTTCAGTAGGCCGCAGCATTATTTACGTAACCAGCGTAACTGGTCATGCTGTTTGATACGTAATTGTACCCAAGTGCTGTCTTATTCTAGTGTTTGTAGCTGCAGTCTGTACCGGTTTATAGTCTGCTCTGTAACTCATACTGGTCTTGCAGGCTCTCATGGTGGTGTGGAACAATACTGGGATGTATCTGTCAGTGCCAGACAAATAATTTTGCTGTAGTAAAGGTCTTCTGACACATCATGGAAGAAAGCCAAGTTACATTTATGAAATTTCTAACTTAAGCAGCAATGCTCAGTATTTAAATTATAGCACAATAGTCAGAGACTATAGTACTCACGATGATATTAGCATCTAGTTTGTTTTTATAAATGCTTATAATGGGGTGAACTTCTGCGTATGTTCCATAGAACATGTGGAATTTATCAGAGCATTTTCATATTCTTTGTCCCACAGTGGAAGGTTTGACTGCAGGTGGTCTCAGGTGTCTCACTCTGGCTATGGTTTGTCAGGTGGCAAGAAAATCCACCACAAGGCTGTTATCTTCTTTTTTTTTGTGTGTGTGTCCGACCACCATTTTTGTAATTTTTCCTAGCCTGTACCAATAAAGAGATCAGTGTTCTTGCTCTGACCTTCTGATGAAGTTTTCCTCCATTGCTACTTGGTTTTGATTCTGCTCTGGTGACTTCTGACCTTTGTTGAAAGTGCCAAGTTCTTATAACCCATCAGAAAATCTCTTCCTGTTTTCTTCCAGGTGTTGATTCAATAGTCAGGTATCTGCAGCTTTTCTTGACCTATTTGGTAATGACCCATCAGGTCATTCTGTGACCCAAATCCCCAACTCCCTCACACTCACCGATACTTTCCAAGATTTTCTGCAATGGTTCTTAAACATTTCAGAAATTATTTGTGGAAAGCTGTTGCAAAAATATGTCTCTTCATGGTTTTAACAAGGAACTCTGCAACTATACCTTTGTGTTAAAAGATTACTGCTTCCAACAACATAGTCAGTCCTTGGGTCAGTAATTTCCAATCCCAGAGCAGATTCAGTAATGAAAAATGCATAAATGTGGGTTTCTAATCCTGTGAGAAGCTGAGTGTTTTAATCCAGCCTCTTCTCGAGCTGCCTAAAGGTGTTGGACTTTGCCATGAAAGAATCTGGGTGTGGGCATAGGCGTTGTTTACTGTCACTGTCACAAGAGAGGTGGCAGTTTGACAGCACTCTAGAAAGGCTCATAAGCTCACTAATATTGTACCTTTTCAGTCAGTGAAGGGCAATGGGGTGTTGTGTGCATGTGGTGCTGCGTGAGTCATTTAACGTGTACCTTGCTCAAGGTTATTGGAATGCTTCACCTCTACAAGCGGGAGAAAGCATAATAAACAATTCCTTCATCTAGCGTGGGGCTGGCTCTCATATGACAGGGCTTTGGGAAGGGATTATGGGATTCAAGAAAATTTAATAGGTTTGGGAGAGTGTGTGTTATTGGAACCATTCTCCCGTAAATGAACTCTCTTCAGCCTTGTGTTGTGACCTGGCTCACAAATAAGCGTAACATTAGATGGTTAAGAACCTTGTTATTTTCCATATTTAAGCCTTTCACAGCCACCAGAGCTTATTTCTTTCACTGTCTGCTGTATGAACAGCTGTTTGGCCCACAAGACATTTGAATTAAAACCCGCGTGTTTCCTTTCGCATGGGAATTACGTTACTGCTTCCTTCAACCTTCTTATCCTTGTTATTTCAACCCTGTGCAGTATCCTACTGCCTCATGTGTTGGAGGGTATATGCACAGGTTTAGGAGGGAACAGCTCTGTTACACAATGGGTGAGGAGAAGACTAATGAGAAATGGGTGAAAAGAAAGGAAAGGGAAAAAAAACCCATGGGTTTTTTTCAGTTTAGACTGTGTTTTGCTGTTTGTAGAGTATTTGGCTTAACCTTTTAAGTGGTTGAGCTGAACTTTCAGTATGTGAGGTTGTACTATGACATGTGATAAAATACATGTGTTGGATGCAGGACCGACAATAAAACTGGGTGATTTTTTTGTTTGTCGTTGGTTAAAAAAACCCAAACCTAAAGGGAAAAAGCCCCAAACCAAATTACCTCCCCCCTAAAACTAGAACAAAAAAGCCCAAGCTAGTGATCTTTTAGTGCCTGTTAATATTAAAGAGCAAAATGCTTAGCTGGCCTCTTAAAAGAGTTGCTCTTAGCCCTTCAGAACTGCATGTGATAAGCAAAAGCTTATAGATTAACTAAATATTTTAAGTTGTCCTTAACTTTGGCTGATGACAAAAATGTGAGTAAAACCTTTACTGCTGGGTAGAGGCGTACCAGGACATGCATCCTTTTTTTCCTTCCACTGAGCAATTGTATCCTTCCAGAACTTGTGACATTCCCAACCTGCACGTGTCAGCACAACAGAAAAGTGTGTATACACTGTTTATTTACAGCTTTATGAATCTAGTAAGGGTTTATCATTATGATATTGTGACTGAATATGGAGCCCGATTGCTTCTTGAGGAATGTAAGAGTGCAGCCTCCAGCCTCAAATTGTTAGTGGGTAAAACTTGGGTTGCTGGAAATGTTTTAGAGCTATTACGAAACAGTTATAATATAAAATTAATTTTAATGCTGTGCATTTAACTTAGCTTTTGGCCGAGTTTAACTCCATGGAATTTCTAGTTCAAGTGCAACAATTCTTTTGTATTTGGTTTATGTGTATTGTCGTGTAAGTGTTTCACTAGCGGAGCTATCTTTGTATAGTATCTAGAAAATTCGAAGATGTGTACTTATGCTGATGAATATATGAGTGAATTTAGGTTAGCAGAGCAAGATAACTGGTACAACTTACACTGAGTGTTGTGCCCTTAACTTCTGTAGTTACAGATCTGTTTACGTGGCCTGTGACCTGAAGTGAAGTGTAAGGATAGATGTAATACTATACACGTGATCACATGTGCTTTCTACTGTATAGCCTTGCATAAAGAAATCTGTGTGGCTTATTCCTTATCAGAAGAAGGTTAGACAACACTGAATGTCCAGTGATGTCCTTAGGCTGACATTTGTTAAGAGTTTCTTGTAAAAGTTGATTATTCTAGGCATAGAGAGATCTTTTGGCCTACTTAAAATGACTGCCTAACCCTTCAACATGTGTTTTTGTTCTTGCAGACCTTTCAGCAGCCCAGAGAAAATTTGCCCATTCTCTGAGAGACTTTAAATTTGAATTCATTGGTGATGCAGAGACAGATGATGAAAGATGCATAGGTAGGTAAGAAGTGACTGTAAGTGGCTATATTTTGTCATGCCATCCTGCAACATAATGAAACTTTTTTTTATTGTTTTGTGTTACAGATGCATCACTTCACGAGTTTTCAAACTTTTTAAAAAATCTTGAAGAGCAAAGAGAAATTTTGGTGAGTTCCAATAAATGGTTTAAAAACCTGTGCACATAGCAAAGAGATCATAATTAGGTGAAGTTGCTTTTATTGCTTTATTAACTACCAAGGTGTTGGTATCACTGACTTAACAGTAGGAGCTCTCATTGTGCAGCCTCTGGTTCTGTAGTCTAGAGTTATAGACAACAACTAGTTCTCATTAAAGAAGAAATCTGTATGGTAGGGATGGATAAATATGAAGTGGTTTAAAATAGTCATGCCCCGGTTAATTATGGCTGGGGTGAATGGAAAACCACCATAAGTTTGTTTACCATTTCTAGTAAAAAGGAAGATGAAAGAGTTAATGCTGCAGCAGGGGGCACTCAAGTTTTGCCAGCTGGCTGACTTTGGATCCAGGATCTCTGTAGCTCCAGCTTCAGTGCTTATGTGGATCTGGGATGCAATCCGTTGTGTCTATGTAGTAGCAGACTTAGAAACCTTTACGGTGCATTTGAGCTTTGTGGTGAGAGGTAGGAGCTGCAAACAGGTGCTCTGTTGTGTAGAAGTTCTCTGTTCTTTGTTCTGCTGCCTGTGATTGCTTGGGGTGTAATTGGTGAAATATAGCTCATGTTGGCTGCACACAGACCAGGGGCTGAGAGCTCTGCAAAGCACCTTGCTGTCTGCATTTCCTAACTTTTCCAGAAGATGGGGGGTTTCTTTCTGGGTGGTGCCCTGGTTCTCCTCAGCAGCTGCATGCCCAGCTTTTGTTTCAGAGCAGGGGTTCGTAGAGCAGCTGCTGTGTACCCAGTTTTCTTCTGAGTCAGGTCAGACTGCATCTGGGAAATGTGCTTAGATCTGACTCGATAGCAATTGGATTTCTCGGTATTTGTCATGTGATTATATCTTTGCCTTCCTGGAAATCAGTGATCCCTTGGCATCATTGAGAGGAAGCTGAGACTAATCTGCTGTCTTCCCTGTTTCTTTCTGCCAGAAGCTGTGCCTGCAGTTCAGGGATATGTAGATAAATGATAAAAGAGGTTGTGAATAATTCTTTTTTCCATGTTTCTCTAGTCCTGAGCCCAGTAATAGTCATGGTTCCTTGTATCTGTTGTGTTCTGTTCTAATATGCTCTTCTGATCTGGAGCCACATTTGGGTCTGAATTAGGGTCAGTGTGGTTCCTCACACTTTCCTAAAAATTACTGTCTTTGCATAGTAGAGACAATTTTTTAGTGTTTTGAGTTGTTTTGCCAAATTGTAGGGATCGTCTCAAGGATGTTTCAGTACTTCCTTTGTTTTTCGTAGTTTTGCAGTATAGTCTTTACTCTGCTTCTTCTTGCCATCCCTAGCTGTAATTTTATTTTAATGAATTGCACCAACCTAATTAGTGAAAATCTTTACAAGGTTTTAGAATGAAAAATACTTAATGACCTGCCGCATTGTTTTGATATCAGGCTTTTGAGGGATGACTTAAGAATTACGTGGCACATTTCAGTGACTGTATCAATAGCTCTTCAGCGGGGATAGATCACCACCACAGCAGGCTGTGCAGAATCCAGTGCTGTCTGCCTGGATCGTAAAACACTTCTATTGTTCAAACTGAATGCCATGAAACTGTATTAACTTACTTTTTTGGTATGGTGCCCATACTTACACGGAAGGTGCTATCATACTGAAAGCTAACTAGTGTCAGTTTCTTGATAGGAAAAGGATGAAATACAGTTTTTGTTAGAACCATGACTGATGAAAACCAGGGAGTATAAATTGTTACGGGGAAAATATTTGATACCAAACAGAAACAGAATATATTCTCTGAGTTACCAGATGCATGGCCTTTTTATTGCAGCTGTAGTCTAGCAAATGTTAAGTATCATTTCTGGAGTGAGTTTATGTAACAATGACCGTAAGTCTCTGAGAAAATGGTTGTATGGTGACTGGAAAAGATAATTTCCAGCGTCTGCTGCTCTGGCTTTTCTTATTTTTTTGACTTCTCAGTGGATGTTTTAACAGTGGCATGATCTCTACAGATATTCCCAAGGAGAATATTAGGGCATGTTGCATTCACAGATGTTTGGAATGAGGTCAGGGATCCAAAGACTTTCCATTAAGATGAAAAGTATATAGCAGGATTTTTTCCAAAAGCATTCAGTCTTTGTTAAGAATGCTCATTATTGAGCGTTTTCCCCCTTACTATTTTGAAGATGACCAGAAGATTCTGGACCACTCTCTTCAGTGTCAGTGCATAGTTAAACAGATAAATTTCAGTCACATAAAACAATATCAGAGGAAGTGTTGGATAGTTGTAGGACTAAGGGCATTTCAGACACTGCTGTGCATTTTAGTTTTTTAGATATTTGAGGAAAGGGTTATTTTTTTCAGAACCACATTGTAAATGGAACAAATTTGCACTGAAAATACATTCTAGACTGAAATTAAATGCTCATCATCTTCACTTCTCATGGTTTTCTGAAATTGTTTTTGGTGAATCCAGAGTCCATAAAACTTTCTGTCAGTGTTTACAATGAATTTACCTTTTTGGTCATCGTTCATCTGGTGAACATTTATTTGGTGGATATAATTTCATTCAGATGTTGGAGTCTTGCACTTCATGGTTTTACCATTTCTACCATCACCTTCAAAGGCTGCTGAAATTATATCCCAGGTGTCAAAGGATTTAGTTGCATATGTAAAGGGGAGTCGGCAGTAATCCAAACATTTTACTGAAGTTATTACAGAGTGGTCAATACAAAACCAAATTACATTTTTCCATAGCACTGTAGCTTGATGATGCTCCCCAGGGCAGATATGAAATAGATCACTTTGTCCGTGAGAATATTCTGGAAATTATTTTTACATGTTGAGGGTGAATGGAGTCATAGGACTTAAATTCTGCTCCTTTGGCATTGCAGAAGTGCTGTGGAAGTTCAGGGATGACAGGGATCTTGGCAAGGTGGTAGGAAAAGGTGGGGATGAGCAAGGCCCAGCATGGTGATGCTCAGATTCTCTGTCCCACTACCCAGCTGTTCTCCTGCTTACCAGGAAGAGCAGCAAACCTCCCTCGCAGCCCCAGTTCCCCTGACAGCAGGAAGGAGCTTTGGTTCTTGTGAGGGACTCGGAACACCAGGCTTTGCTGCCTGCCCTCTTTTGGGCTGTGGTGACAAGCAGAGAAGCGTTACCTGGTAGATGCCAATTGCCTGTGGCTGTTAATCCTTTCCTTCACACCTCCCTTTCTCCATCCCGGTCTTCTCCTAAATGGCAGCCTGCCCCTAATTAGTTTTCCCTGTTGATTCCAGTCTTGCTAAGTCATAACCAAATTTCATAGCTCTTGTATTGTTCCCTCAGTAATCTCAGCAGTGCTTGGCAGTCCTGGTGTGGTCACCTTGGTGTGCTGGCTGTGAGTGCTTCCGCTTCCTGGAGTTCCTCTGTCCTGCCCTTTATCTGCTTCTGGAGTTCACATGACCCTTGTCGAGTGCTGGTCTAATCTATTCCTAAAAAGGTTCCAGGAACACAGATTTCTCTCTATTCTGGTATTCTTCCATTTATTTATTCTTCCATTTTTTTCACCTCATGTTCATACTGAGTTTCCTTTACTGCAAGTTAAGCTGGGAAATTTTTGAAAATTTTTCTGCAGTAGTCACAGAATAAAATCGATCACTTTTCCTTCATAGTAGTGTTTTCATGGTTACCCTTTCCAAGTGGTGTTTTACATCTGTATTTTTTCCTTGTTCAGTTCAATTACACTGTGTTTAGACAATCTCTCTTTTATGTTAGAATTAACTGCTTTCTCCTCCTCTTGTTGCTTTTAAGTTGCTGCTATGCTTACTCTTCTACCATCCTCTGGGACCTTGCTTGCCTCTCCCTTCAGTTTGCTTTGCTGACTTCCTACACTCTTCTGAAGCAAAGCCCTTTCTGACTTGAATGCAATTAATACTTCAGTTGTGTAATGTAGGAACACCTCTAACTGCTCTCAAGGAGTCCTTACTCCCCTTAAATCTGTTTTTCCCCACTTTGTTAGAGAGTTTACTGTAATTCAACTGAGGTTTTTTTTCCTTTGTGGAGGTAATTTAAATTTGTTGTCTTACACTGCATTGTTGATTTAATACTAATTTCAATTAAATAATGGTTTAATAGCTTCCTTCCTGTCAGTTTTCAGATACGTATGAAAAATCTATTTTCCTTACATTTTTGTTTTGTCGTTGCCAAATAAAATATGGTTTTGCCTTCTTTCTAACTTTGCCCCTAAGTACTTGTCTCTTTCCTTTTTACTCCATCACACTTCTCTTTGTTTATGATTTCTGATACAATTATACTCACCTTACTATATTTTCTGTGATTTCCCAAGGCAATATAAACAAGCTGTTTTACTTTGATATGTTCTCTTCTATTTCCTACTACATTTTTTGCACACTTCTATCTCTTCAGATGTCTTAAGAGGAAAGGTACTACACAGTTATATTTTTAAGGTCTTTTCCTCCTTTTTATTTTCTTTTTTGCAAAAGAAAGGCTTGTTCCTGTGCCATGGGTATCTTTGCAATTTTGGCCTCTCAAAAGTTCTTTTGCATTCTTTGTAAGTTTTATCACGTTGGGAGAATCAAGTCCGGATTAGCATCTCTCTGAAAAGCAGAGTTATTCCTGGAATATGTCAGGAATGGAAGAAATGATTTCTCTATGGATTTTTAAAGAAATATCTCAGTCAAGTCACTCTTTTAGTCTTTTTTTTTTTGTTGTTTATTTATGCTTAAAAAAAAGAGGGGGAGAAAACTTGTCAGTTGTACTTTCACAAGTTAAAATAAGTTGTTAAGGTTCAAAGGCGTACACCCAAAAAGTTAAAGATACACTTTAAGTAATCTGTACAAATATGTACATTTACTTATTTATTCTTACTTAAACTACCTCTTACGATTAGATATTGAAATGCATGAGTATTTATTTCACAGGTGAAGTGCTCACTTAACACACAGTGTTCCTGAATAGCTTACTCTGTTACCTTTTGTCCAGTGACTCCTGTATCTGGATTCCATTCAGCGGTTGACTCTGTTGTGAACGTGGTGGTATTAATTTTTCTAGGCTTTTCTTTGGCACTCTGCATGTGGGTATTTAGGGATTTGTAAATCTTAATCTATCTTGACAGTAATCTGAAAAAATCTCTGTGAAGGAGCAATCAGTTTACTCACTGATGTAGAGTAAAAAAATTCCCAATATTCTTGGATGTGTGATGCATTTGAGATCTGTTCAGTCGGAATTCAAGGCATTATGTAGTGCTCCATATGTTCAGATACTTTTAAGTCTGCTGACAGTGCAGACTGCTAAATATATCTGCCAAGCCAGTGGAAAGGACATAATTGCTGACCACTTCTGAAAAATTGGGCTACCAACAGTGTATTGAACATCTCAGATGCAGATAGAGGCATGGATGAAACAGAATGTCTCAGGAACAGCATTTGAGTACCTTAATTGCAGGATCTACGTTCTTTTCTCTCCTATGCAATTTTTCAAATTTAATAAGACATTTTCCAGTTTTAGAAACAAGCAGAACAATTGCTGCCATATCTCATTGCCCAGCCTTCGCTTTTCCTTTTCTGGGCATGAGACCAGATGACAGTCATGTAATTATCAGAATATGGAACATGAATGTAGAGCTATGAGTATTTCAAGCACATCTTGCTCTGTTTTGATGACTTCTGACATTGAATGTTTCATTTATTTGTTTGGTTTTGAAAGTCTTCTGAAATAGCTTTGTGAGTTACATATGAACTCATGCACATTAATCTATAAACCGAAGATGATTTGTTTGTACAATAGAAAAAAAAAAGTGCAAAGCCAGATCTGGGTGTGTTCCTCCCACCTCTGAGTGAGCACAGCTGACAAGTTCTGTTACCACTGGCTTCCTCTTCCAGATAACTTTGTGGTCTCACATGCATCAACATAGTTCACTAGAGAATTTTCATTCTGTTAGTTCATCAATGGGAATGTTTGGAATTTGCATTGTAAAACTGTCACCAGTTTGGATTTTGCTGGTTGTTAATAAGATCACTGTTTCTTGTGAAGGAAGGTGCTGACAATTGAGCAATTCATTCTTGACTGAACACTGATGCCGTTGTTCGCAGTTGGATTCCTTGACTTTCAGTGGCATCTTTTTGCTCAGTGATGAGCTTTGCCATGCACCAAGAAAATGGGCTTTTGCAGTTTTCTTTTCTGAGCAGCCTTTTTGCTTGGTCAGGATCACTGTATGAACACTTACAGTGTCTGTGGTGCACGAAGCAGACCAGTGTTCTGGTGTGTTGTGGTTTGCTAAGGGAAGGTCTTTCTTGGAGGAGTTATCCCCAGCTTCTCTTCCCTGCAGATGGGGAAAAGCTCATTTGTTGCAGTTTTTGAAAGTCTGTTTCTTTGTTTTCTTGTTATGATTATGGCTTTGTAGTATTTTTCTCTTTATAGTGGAATGTATTGCATAAGAATAAATTTATTCAGAAGATAGGACTGTTAAATAGCTTTCAGCAAATAATCTTTACTAAAACCCACTGTCTATTTAATTTATTTTTTTTTCAGAAAAGGAAATGATTTGTTTCCTTATGATACCAATCTGATTTTGGAGGCCAGGAGTTTCATGACAAGAGAATCAATGCAGGCAGCATTTTAGAGCAGGGCACAGCATAGCAGAGAGATCATAGGAGGCCCTTTTAGCTGTCTGTCCTTTAGGTCGGTCATGAACTTCCAGGAAATGAACAGGAAATAACTTTTCACTAGAAGGGTGAACTCAAGAGTCCAGCTTTTGTATTTCCTATAAGCCAAGGCTGCTGTTTTTGAAAGAATTACAAAGTTTTTACAATTTTTGTTTGTGAGGCAGTGGCTCAGTGGTCTGGGAAATTCCCCCGGAACAGTTTGAGAGACTTCTTGTCGTCTTCGCAAACCCAGAGGGGTAGTTTGCTGGAACACCTAAGAAGGGAGGTGATGTGTTTTGTTACAGATGCCTCCTGATGCTTCAATAGTGCACAAAATATGTTGTCTCTAAGTCAGATGTATCACTCGTCCACCTGGCTCTTTTGTTGCCAGATGGCTTCTTCCACAGCAAATGAATCCACAGCCAATGGATGTCACTTCTTTTTTTATAGCCTCTGCAATAACACATGCAAAGACACACAAGTATTAATGTGCTAGGAGATCTCCTTAAAATCCTTTAGTCTATATGCTGCAGGCCTTCAAAAAACCAAAAAACTCCTATGTCTGTATTCCTAACGTGGCTGAGGCCTTTCATTATCTAAGATCGTAAAGCTACAGGGAAAGCTTTAGAGCAGGGAGAAAATCCAGACATGTTTACAAGAAAAAAACTTGATTTGAAAGCAAAATAATGAGCCTTGGATGTGGGTTGCACTGTCTGCAGTCATCAGTGCTCCAGCTAAATGCAAAACCAGTGCTGAGGAGTGGTTAGAGAGGCACCTCTCTGTATGTAGGGCTTGGCAGGGGGGTTGGCTGTGCAGCTAACTGGGGGCATGTGTAACTATAAGAGCAGATCGTATTCTCATGGGAAAAGAAAGAATAGAGATTCAGGCTTTGCAAGTAACATCTGATGTCTTCAGCAGTGGAGTTGTATCTGCAGAGTTTCATAATACAGGCTTACAGGCATAGGTCTTAATGCTTTGAGACATTTCAGTAGCAAATCACCTTGTAAAGTAGGAAAGCTGTTTGGAGAAAATAATATTTTTTTTTCCCTTCTCTCCAACATTGGAAGTATCAGAATTGGCTTGTTTATTAGGCTGAATGGTGGGTGCATTTTCTTAGGAAAAGCACAACTATATCCTCTGTGAGTAGAAGTGCAGCTGTAGTGATAAATTTCTTTATTAGAAAGTAAACTTCTTTATTTAGGAACATTGTCAGCCATATTTTTATTGAATCACTGGTAGGTATGCCTTCCTTTCTGCCTTCTCTGTTGCACTCACTAAGGCAAAAGCTTCCTTCCCAGGTCTGGTTTCATTGACACTTTCTCAGTTTCATGAGCTTTGCCTTACTGACTTGGTGGCCTCCCTTGTCACTTTGTTGAGGGGAGAAACAATCCTGCCCCTGACTACAAATAAATCTTTCCAGTTGGTATGCTCAGAAACTAAACCCCCTCTTTTATGCTAGGCATCCAATCTGCATTCCAGTTCCTGAGATGGGAGTTGGGAACTCAGCTCTCCTGTGTTGCTGTGCAGTCTGCAGGAAGGTGTATATATATATATGGCTTCATTTTTTTTTTTTCTTTCTCAGAAAACCTGGTTTTTTATGGGAGAATGCTTTGAATCAGAATGGGTCAGAGTCAGGATATGCATTTACCTCACCACCAGAGTTGCTGATGAGCAGTGTGTAATTTCCAGTGCTTCCTGAGCTCTAAGGTCATTTTTAGGAGGAAGCCTGGGAGGCCAGTGCTGCGTTTGTCTAATGATAAATTTTGATTAACTTAGATTGCTGTAGCCTTTTTGGCCACAGAGGCTGGACTGAGCTTTGGGGGAGAGCTCCTGTGGGTTGCTACTCCTTACAGGCTGTGCAAGCAGCCTTCCTCCTCTGCAAAGTAAGCCTGGTTGTGCCTGGAAAGGGAGTGGGAACTTCGGGAACCTGCTCTTGCCTACTGCAGGAGAAAGCAGGAGGAGCATTAAATGCTGGTGCCTGATCTCGTCCGTCAGGTTACAGTGCACAGGAGGAGGTCTTGGGGGAAGCAGTTTCTCCCTAAACACCTCTACTCGCACCTTTTCTGGGAAGGGAAGAAGTGACAGTCTAAATGGAGTCATCTTGTGGGCTGGCACTGGCTGCTCAGTGACCTGTTGGGTCTTGTTGACTGAGGAAGTATCCAACAGCTGTGAAGGAGCTTGTTGATGGATTTAGCCTTTGCCTTTGAGGGCTGCAGTAGGAAAGAGTGGTTTGGGCCCCTTAATCTTTGCCCCTTCCTTATTTATTTGGACGAAATCGAGGTGGAAAAGGCAAGATTATCACTATTCTGTATAACTTCTCTGCCCGAGCAAGTGGAGTTTTGTAAACACATCTGAAATAGAGAGATACACACAAAGCTGACAGCATGCTTCAGGATGTTGGAAATGTTGGATGCAGTGATCTTCTGAGGTGGTGATGACGATGATTTTATTGCTGCTATTGCCAGGTTTATATTCAAGTTAACCTACTTTCTGTAGGTGCTGCAAACAGAGCAGGAATACTGTAAGCAGTTTGAGACTATCCTCCCGAGACACGTGTGCACATCGGGTTAAACATTTCTTGTAGCATTCCTGAGACTGTGACATTCGTAAAGCTGGTTAAGATACTGTTACCTGAGACATAACCTCGTTAGATTGATTCACTTATGACTTGCATGCCACAGTTTGCCTGCCAGATACAACTGAATATATGTTTGTTTCATGTAGGTTTGGATAGATCAGAGACGTAAAGAAAGGGCTTTTAAAATGTCCTTTTAAATGGTACATTCCTGTCATAATCTGTCAGGATTAGAGGAGTAGAGGATGCAAATGAATGTAAGAGTCAAGACAGAAATTGGAAAAGGAAGGAACATCTAGTTTCATATTAATGAACTTAAATGCCTAGTTTAACTTTTGCTGGAAAATTTATATTTTAACTTGATTCTAGTTGTTAAGGAAGGTACAAGTGATAATTACAAATATATTCAAGCAATCCCTTGCTTATTTCCTATTTGCTAATTTTTTATCTATGGTTTAAAAAAAAAGAGTTGTTTTAAATTTCCAAGTTATAAATAAGCTAAGAATGAATAGCAGTGTAAATAATGCTTTTGTTCTATAAATAAGAATACATATTTTTGTAACTTTTCATGACAAGCACTGGATTCTGTGTGCTGGAAAACAGCAGGAATGCCTGTCTACTTAATATTGTATTGGATGTATTTTAATTATGAACTTTGTTTTTGTTTCCATCATTCGGAAGAGCATCTCTTTAATTCACTGTTGAATTTCCCAGTCTTGTATTTTAATAAATGGCCTGGTATGAAGATCCATGAGAATGACCAAAGATCTGCAAAATCTCACTCCCCCCAGAAGTAATCAAGAGTCCTGTTATTTAACCCAGGCGCAGAAAGCAAAGGGGGTGACAAGTCATAAGTACTTTTATGGCAGGCACCTGGCGATGCATCTGTTAACGAAAGTTTAAGTTGTGCAAAATGAGAAATGTCTTTTTTGGAAGAAGGGGAAGCTTGTTTTTCTTTTAATGAAAGAATTATTGGCGTATCATCCCACTGGCAGCAGTGGAATCTGCTTGTTGGCAGTCGCTGAAGAGAACATCCCATTTTGATTTAAAGATTGTTTTCTGCTTCAAACAAATTCCTGTAGTGGTTCCCATGGTTAATACTGCACAGGAGTAGCAGAGCAAGTGATTTATAGTCAGCCCTGCTGTTTTATGAAGCACAGCCTTTTATGCATGTATTTTCCTTTTTTAAAATTTTTCCTTTGTTACATCAAGGTGCTATGGTTTTCTTTGACTTGGACTTTGTGCTCAGCATACATTCAATGTCTGTTAACCTTACACTTTTTTGTGTAAAAGTTCAAACAGCTAATAAGCAACTTGTCATTTGTTAATTATTTTTAACCCTCTAACCATGTGAGTGCTCAGTTGCTACCTTTAAATGCTTTGAAATTACTCCAGTAACTGTGGTGCTCTACCTCATGGAAGCTTGTGTCATCCTCTGAGTTTTCCTCTGAGGAGCTTTCTCCTTCACTTTGTTGGTACACAGGAACAATTTAAAGTTTTCTAATGCAGAAGGACTGATTATGTGGTTTCCATGCTCTCCACTCTCCAGAGTTCTTCCTTTTCCTGTTGCTCCCACCAAGGGTGCACCAAAGGGTGCTTTAAAATGTTTTTGGCAAACTGAGGAAATGGATGCAAAAAGATGATTTGTGCTGAGAGAAAGTGCTCTGAAGTTAGGATGTAGCTGTTATGTGGATGACTGTGCAGCAGCCAGTTTGGCCCAGACTTGCCAGCTATTTGGGTTTCCAGTTAGCTCCGGGTTAGTGTGCTGTGCTGGCCGTTTAGAAATGTGGGTTGCTGTGGTTACAGTGAATAGGCAGGATGACTCCCACAGTAATCCCTCACGGCTCCGGGGATGGGTGGGAGCAGACAGTGCTGTTCAGATTTGTGTTGTGCCAGATCTCCAGTACGTCCCATGTGCTTTTATGATTAGAATTTTTCAGAAGTGTTCCAGAAGGCCGGTTTAAGCCTGTGATGTTTTATCTAAAGATTTTCACTAAAAAGGGAGGGGAAAGGGGAGGAAAGAGAGAGAAAGGCTTCTGTTGTATGTCAGGGAGCTCTGCCTGAACTCTTGGCGTCTTAGCCCGATGCTAAGCCCAGCCCTGGGCATGATTTGCTCTGTGGGTCTGCTGTAAGACAGACCAAAAGGGTCCCACATGCTCCACCACATCTGCAATGCTCTTGCCATATTTTCCATGCTGTTGTTGTGTTCGAAAAGTTCCAGCCTTTCCTAAAATTTCAAATTTAAAAAAAAAAAAATTAAGTATTGTTTGCACCAAATGGAACCCTGCTCTATCTTCAGTGAAATCTCATGTGAATTAGCAGCTGTGCAGATTTAATAAGCTACAGTTTTCTGTCTTGTGATGGAATAGTGTGTCCTTTTTTCTCTTTAGTATGGCCATGAGGCTTTATATCATAAGTGCACTGGTGGGTGCTCACCTAGTCGTCTTAACCTCTTGTTTATTGACTTTGCACCTCTTAATTTTATAACTTAGCTTGAGGTCTTATTAATGTACTTAAGTGTGTAAATATTTGGAGATTTATATCAATGCCCAAAGGTGCACTGTGTCTTAAAGTTTATGATTTGCTATTCACTGGTGTATTCCACCGTTGTCTGTAGTGCTTCTGTTGCAGAAATTTTTGCATCCTCTGATGAAACTTATTTGCCCTGTGTTTCATTCTGGTGTTCAGGCATTGAGGCCTTCAACCTTGATCTGCAAGACTGGGACAAATGAAGCAGTTGCAGTTTGGGTGCAACATGAAAATTTCTGAAATATTTGTGTTTGTTTTAAATTTAATTTTCCTGATAGTGGATTGAATTAAGGGATAGAAATTTTGTAAGCTTGAATGAACTCAGAGATGTGATTTTTTTTTTCTAGTTAGAAGTCTTAACTTGCATGCTTCTATTATTTTACCCCAGAGCTTGCTTGCTTTTTTTTTTTTATTGCTGATGCTGATGTGACTCATCAATCTGGCTACAGAAACCTAACCCATGCTTTTTTTCTCTTTAGGCACTCAGTGTTACTGAAACTCTGATCAAACCTTTGGAAAGATTTAGGAAAGAGCAGCTAGGAGCTGTAAAGGTTTGTCCCTCCTTGCCTTTATAAGTTGGTTTAATTTCCCTACTTGGATTGCATTGTAATAATGACATGTAATTGGCAGAAACATATTGTTGTTGACATTTCATGTGTTCACACTTTTTCTGTTTCTACTTTGAGAACTTGCTTCAGAAACAAATTGAATGTTTCAAGAAGAGAAGAATATGTCCTTTTTCTTCTTTTTCCCCACCTCCCTTATCTCCTCTGTCTGGAATAGGAACAATCCTGCTAACAGCCTGCCCCCCTTCCTAATGGGTAACCCTGGTCTGCTTTGTATTTGCTTGCAGTTGCACAATCAAAGGCTGAAAAATATTAACCACCTAAAGGAACTCGCTCATCCCTATGCTTTTAACTGCATTTTTGCCACCTGCAAGTGAAAATTGCCATTATTTAATTTTTTGTTTTGAATAAATAGCTCATTGGCTCTGTATGCATGGAAATAATAGAGATGAAGTGGCTAAGGACAAGATCTCATTCAAAGTATTTTTGATAAGTGTTTGTCATTTTTTAAAGATTGTCACTAAGTTATGTATATTTTTATAAAAAGGCAAAGTAAACTTCATGTATTAAGTACAGACTAGATTTGGAGAGAAGTAACAAATTTGTACCTGTCTACCTTCGTTTTTGCAGTGAGAAATATAAGTGCTGATTAAAAAGATAGAAAAGAAAGAAACCAGCATTTTTATGAGTCTTCTGTTGTAAAACTCAATACATTTTCAAAATACCGGCATATGTTTTATTTTATAATTTCATTACTTCATTATCAGTGATATTTAGTAACTAAGACAATGTTTCACTTATGAGAGCACTATACATTTTGACTTTGGCAGGAATGATTAACATGTTCTGCATATGATTTCAGTGTTCATGAACTGAAAATGCTCTGTTGATCATAAATCCTCTCAGTTCAATGGTACAATGAGCTGTGTGTAATTTTATGTACTCGAGAGAAGTATGTTAGGTGACCCAACCAACACACAATAAAAACTTGGTCTGTAATATAGCCTGTCTTCCAAGGAAAGAGAGAAATTGTTCTGAATGTAACCTATTGTCACAGAAGCAGCTGTGTAATGAATGCATTATTTCAGCAGCATTTTTGCTGTTAAAGAATATTGCTGGTTTTTTGGGCGTGAGAACTCCTACTCCTTTAAATTATCTCCTATCTTCATTCACTTCCTAACCAAAATTCTCTCCCTGATGCTTCTAATAGGAATTATTCACACAGTCTACATCTGCCAGTTTGTTTGGATGGATGTTTCTTCCTTGTGTCTCTGCATGCTGTTTCTTTGAAGCTGTGGCTTTTATTTCTGATCTAAACATTTTTTTTGAGGCAGAATTCTTAATGACCTTTAAATAGAAGTCTTATATAATTGTATAGTATTTAAATAAAAACCCTCTAAAATTAATCAGCTCTTGGAATATTCTAAACTGAATATTTATTCAATATAATCAAAGCACTGGCACTGGAAATGTAACTCTGCTTAGCTCTGAAAATCAAGCTATGGCATCTAGTGGTGAAATATATCTGCAACATTGTGTAGTATTTGCTTTAGGAAAGATTTACGCTCTACCATTACAAAATAGAAATTGAATCTGCTGCCTCAGATTTTTTTCTGCATCTTACATCCCCTACCCGTGAAATGGTCTGAGTTAAGCTTAAGAAAAAGAAGAGGAGGAAAGTTTAGCTCCATGGAGCTAGAAGCTGAGACCCTTATTGAATTACCCCTTAGTGAAAGGTGTTGCTGCACTAATCCTGAGCTATGTGTGTAAAGTTTCTGGCTTTGCCTGTTAAGAAGTTAAGAGAACTGTGTTTTATTTTTCTGGGAGCATTCAAATGTTCACTGCATCAATGGAAATTTTGCTGATACAAGCACAAAGATTCACCTCCTTCCCTGTACTCTACTTTCTTCCTAATTCTCCATATTGCTTATATGTTATCTCTAATCACCCTGATACCATATGCATATCTTCATGTTTCTCAGCTGATAACAAATATTGTGGCTCCTTTTTAAAGGGAAATTCTGAGTCTTATAATGAGGAAAATAATTTTGATAGAAGTCCTTGCTGAGAAGCAATCCTAAAAAACCTCTTTACGATAATGCCATCTTCAGAATCTAATGGTTCAGAGAACAAAAATGTGTCTCTTATAATATAGTATCTACAGTATTATTCAAAAAGAGTTAAGAGGAGAAAAATAGAGCAATTATGAGCAATTATGTCTGTAGAGTTTAACCAGTGGTTTGGGTAGAATACATTTAAATGGGATTTCAAATCTACAGATGAGGAAAAATATTTTAATTGAACTCATATCTTTCTGATGAGTAAATCTGCCGGTTCTTGAATACGTAATTAAATACTTGATTTTACTTATTTGAGTTTATTTTCAACTGCAATTAGATATACTAAAAATAGCTTCTAAACTGGTTGGTTGAATTTGTGAATGCTGATTTTTACCTTAATACACTGTGTTAGGAAACTGGAACTGAGGAATCAATTTCTTTTACAATATCTTCTACTAAATTAGATTCAGAAACTCAGATTTCCTAGAAACTTTAATGACTGTTCCTCTTCCAATACACTCCTTTTGGTGGCCAGAGAAATGGATTTGCATTGTGCAAATGATGTTCATAAGTGTCTGTAAGAGTTTCTCTTTTGATACTATGATATTAAGTTTTATGGATTTTTTTTTTATTTTTATTGGGGTTTTTTTGTCATGGACACAATAAACTGGTAGAAACAGAAATTCAGCACAGAGGTTGTTCTATAGCTTTAAAATGAAGAAAACCTTTTGAGTATAGAGGTGTATTTGCTTTGGGTTTTGAGCTGTTAGAAGTTTTCCCTTGTGAATTTTAGAGAGGTTTTTTTTTTCAGTGAAGCTGGTATTTCTATTGAAGGCCTTTTATTCAAAACCAAGGTGGTGTGGATGATCCCTGAAAGTAATTTGAAACGCAATAAATCAAGAAGAGGTCAACAAGTTTTTTGCTTTTTTAACCTAGATGTAAGCATCTGTGTCATAGACTGCACCATAATGATGTGATGAGATTTCATTTCAAGTTAGCCTTTAAATTAATTTTTAAAATGAGATGGAGCATATTTTCCACTACTTACTGGAACTATGATGTTTCTTTTCTCTTCGTTCCTAATAACTAGAATTTTAAAGAAGAAAAATAGTACAGGGTTGAAAGAAAAATATTTACATGGTTGCTACTTTGTTTCTTTGTCTAGGAGGAAAAGAAGAAGTTTGATAAAGAGACAGAGAAGAATTACAGTTTGTTAGAAAAACATTTGAATTTATCAGCTAAGAAGAAAGAGCTACAATTGCAAGAGGTATTGTTGCCTCTCTTTCTTTATGCAAGCTGAAAGCTTTGGAATAGGTAAATATACTTATGCAAATGCAGAAACAGCGTTCTTAGTGGTAAACCGAAAAAAAAAATTCTCATCTGGAAAGGTTGGTGAGAAAATCAGTATTTGCTGAACTTAATTACCTCCACCATTTCCTGAATCAAGGGTTTTGTGTGTGCATGAAGCCCTGACCATCATGTCATTTTTTTATATATAATTAAGGTAGTAGCGAAGTGCAAACATACCATGAAGAACTCTGAATTTCATACAAGGCTTTACCACTGATGTAATTTGCATTGCATTGTGAATATTGACTAAGTGTCCTGTGTTAATACTTTATGCAGAGGACAGCAAGACTTTTATTCGCAAATAAAGTGGGTCTGTGCCTTTTCTTTTTCTCATGTTTTGAAGATTTGTTTCGGGATTTTTTTGGGTAGTGCTATAAAAAAGTTTGTTGTCAATTTATAACTGATAGATCTGTTTTGCCTGGCATTCCTTCTGTCCCTCTGGGTTTATTATCATCATCAACTTATTTGTGATAGTTTTTATTTCTGGAGCAACAGCAAGTAGTTGTGAGAAGACTGCAGAGAAAACTTGCAGAGACTTGCTGTAGCCAAAAGTTTCTTTTCCCAGATATGTCAGAATTACTAGTGCTTAGACTATAAAAAATCTTAATGTTTTCTTCAGATATAACTCCTGTCTTTGCCCTCTTCCCCATCTCAAGTATTCGATGCTATTTTTCATAGAAATGGTAATGTAACTGGCAGAGTTACCCAGGAACTCCTCTGCTCTTGAGTTTCCCTAGGATGTCACTTCACCATGCTGCATTTGCAACATGGATCCTCAAATGTGTAAACAACCGTCTTTTGGGGAGTTGAGTTGTCCCTGTGAAGTTACTGGGCATGGCTCATGTGTCAGGACCTGTACTTTTGTCAAACTGATCAGCTGCCAAAGGACTTGGCACAGAGAAAATGATAAAGGACTGATTATGATCGCTTGATAAAATATGGTTCTCGATATCAAATCTGAAATGAGACCCAACCTCAATGGAAAAACACATAATGCCTGTGAGAGGCATTTTGAAGCTGTATCAAATATAGCCTGAAGCTTTAGAGCATGTGTGAAATCTAGAATGAGCAAATAGATTTGTTTTAAATGTCCTTCAAAGTTTCATGAGCAAAAATTCTGAAATTCTTCAGTCAGGGTCTTGCATTTGGATGTTTAATTTTGAACTATAAATGTATAAACAATGTAAAGAAAAAAAGGCCCTTGCAGCATGTTGTCAGAGGGAACAGGAGACAATTTCTTGTGCAAGCTTACTGAATAGGCATATAGAATTGCATCGTAATGTATATAATTTAGTTTTATTCACGTCTAGTTGTGTCAGTTCCTGACTGGAGTAAATAGTACAGGGATAAATTGGACAAAAATTTGATGAAAAACATGCCATGTTGTGGAGGATGTTTTAACATTAACGTAACTTTTGACTCTCATGGTGGTGGGATTTTCCTGTAATTTCACTGGGGCACGGTTCTGGCTTTCTTCAGCAGTACAGAACTACAATGAAACTTGCTGGGTGCATGGGGAGGCTCATGCCTCAAAAAACTGGGAGATGTGATAATTTATTAGCAGGGAAACTGAGATAAAACAATAAAATGTCTGTGTTGGATATTGTATTCTGGGTTGTGTGGTGAGCCAGATGTCCTTAAAGATCTACTTCAGAGTCTCTTTCTAGGGTGTTGTGGTCCCCTGCACGTATATATGAGTAGAAGCTCAGCTGACACCTCAAACAATTCTTGTGTTTATAGGCTCACAACTCAAACAATGCCACAGTTTATGGGATGCATTAAAATGGCATGGCTTGTTGAAACACATTTGCTTACTGAAATACTTAGCAGGGCTTTATTTATTTAATGGCATTTGGGGTTATGCCCCTTTAACTGCTGAGAGTTCTCCAGCACAGAGCAGTAAAGCCAAGCACGTCTTAAGGTAAAACTGTCTTAAATCTAATTTGGCTTATCCTCTTAGAGCACAGCAGTCACTGTCCTGCCTGAAGGATGTAGTCTCAGTGTTTAAGAGAGAGTCTGTTAGTAAGTCTTGTCCTTTCACCTAACCCTTTCTCCATTTCCTTTTGTAATTCAGTGTAGAAGCATTTTGTATTGTCTTCGTGGGCCAAGCCTAAGTGTTAGTTACTTAGAGTAACCTTATGTAGCTTTTCTTTAATGCATTTGTAAAAAAGTTTCTGTCACCCAGCTTTAATATTCATTTAAACAAATCTTACATGTACCTTAAATAATACCTTCGTAAAATAATACATAGATGCTAGAAAGTGAAATATTTATGTGCAGATGGATGGCAGCTGAAATGTAGCTGTTCAGCATCAACATGGTGTTGGCATTTCTGCAAAGCTGTGCTAAATATCATCTGCAGGTAGTAAGGCTGTATTTCTAAATATTTGATGCTCTGTGGAAACTTGTGAAGTTTGTACCAGGTGAACTTTTTTCTCTATTGTGTTTCTTGCCAGAGTCAGAGTGAGCCCAGGTGTGGGATGGGTACAACAGCATTCTGGCTACTTGCAGCAGTTATTTGGGTTATAGAGTAAAACTTATGGCATCAGCACTGTAGTTTTCAAAAATAACACTTTCTTCCTTAATTTGATTGGAGAGATTATTTCCCCAGTTTCTAATGGAAGATGCTCTTGGCTCCCTCTATCTGTTTGGGCAGGTACCTTTGCAATGCTAATAAAAGCTGGGTTCTCTAGAAAAGAAGCTTGAAGAGATGTTGCTGGAATTTTTCTACAAAATCTAGCCTCATGATTCAAAACCACATATGCTACCTAGTGAAAGGGAATTGCTGCTTCTGTTTAAAAGTAAATGAACGATCTATGTTGTAACAAATCCCTCAAATATGGTGAAAATTATCTGCTTGCCACTTATATGTGTGTGTCACCCCGAAGCTGTCTGCAAAATGTCTGTGAAACTTCATGAGGTGTGCTCTGTGTGCAGGCAGATAACCAAGTGGAGCAGAACAGGAAGCACTTCTATGAGCTGTCCCTTGAGTACGTGTGCAAGTTGCAGGAGATACAGGAGCGGAAGAAATTTGAGTGTGTGGAGCCTGTAAGTATCGCTGAATTCAACCTACCCTACCTTTCATAAGGGATGGAGAAGGAATGCGACTGGACAAAAGCCAAGCTCCGTTTTCTGGAAAACACATCCGATTTGATGACTTAACAGAATTTAAATCAGCTTGGTATGTCTGCACCGATTCCGAGTGCAGATAAACTTAACCAGGCATCTCAAAGTTTACCTCAGTAATTAGAGCTGATTTGGACCCACTGATGTGGATTTTCAGAAAATGTGTGAAACCTGTTGTTGTACTGCAAAAACCTCAATCCACACTGTGAGATAGAATAGAGGATTCAAGAAGATGTTGGTGTCAGGATTCTTGCCTTGGGTTTTCTAACCAATGAAATGTTATTGCTGACTAATGCAAGAAATCTAATTTTCATTATGAAAGTTGGGCTTAGAGGCCTGTTAGTGAAGAATTGCAGATGTAAATCAATTAAGAGGGTGCTGCTGGATGAGAAGCCCATTATTGGGTAGCCTGATATGTTTAATTTCACTTGCAATTGAATCTGCAGAAATCAAGGGGCTTCGTTGAATTTCAGTGAAAATCTTACGTGCACTTTCTTAAATCCATGAGAAGAACTTATTCTAAAATTTTCTGAAATGTTTGGTATTATAAATACAAATTTATCATACAACAAGAGAACAGGAAGGTGTAATACTGAGATACAGGGAGGATGGACTGTAGATGCATCTTCCATTTGCTTGTGCTCTGAAGTCTGTCCTTTTATTCTGATGCAATTGCTTTAATGTAATAATGAAAAAAGTTCCAAATGACCCTAGCTGGTCGTTATGGAGTTAATAAGAGTTGTGTATTTTAATATAGTTTATTCTTGTATGAAAAAACTGCTAAGATCCTTAAGGGAGAATAAATTACTGCAATTATATTAGCATTGTTTAAAGATTGGGCAAGTGCTGTGAAAAAATGGTTGTGTGGGGGCTTTTTTGTGTAGATGTTTTGGTTTTTACTTTTTTTTGAAAAATTCTGGTTTTTAGGTTTTTTAAATCCTAAATAGTTTTGCATTTGGTTATTGTGTTTCAGACCATTTGAATTTTCCTCAGAGCCGGACTAGAGTAGTGAATCTTCAAATTATATTCTTGTAACATGTCCCTTTCTCATTTCTGAAAGCTCCTTCTGGATAGGGCTGAGCTTTAGGTTGCTTAATTTGTACTTGTAGTTTACACTAGACTAGAAAGCTGAAATTTTGTGCTAAATTCTTATTCCCTTTTCTCTTAATAATACTTAAAGTTGATTTATTTTTTTGAAAATTGTGCATTTGATATGACTTCAGACTTTTTTTGTCTTGTTCTTTTTGGAGAGTTGTTCTTTTGTGTGTCTCTTGCTTCGTTCCAGCCATCTGAGCTAAACAGGACAGTTAGACAGGGCTACACCTCATGCTGCTTCGAGTATAGTACTGGTTTGTTCTTTTAAATTGAAGTACTAAAGTCAGAGTATGCTAAGTGGATCACTTGCTGGTTCTGACAGAAGGTCAGATCTGTGCACAAAGAGCAGCAATGGGGAAAGCTTCCTTCTTCCAGCAAACCAGATGACTGATGTGGAAGTCATCTCCACGTGGTCATTAGCAGAGAAGGGAATGACTGGGGAAATGGTGACTAAAAGACAGAATGATCATTACCTCCTTGTGCACAGATATGTGTTCCAGACATCACTGGTATCGGAGCAGCCATAGGAAAATGTTACATAGGAAAGTTTGAGAATAGGAGATATACATTCCCTATGGTCAAATGGAAAGTAGAGATCAGTTGTGAAATTCCAGAGAGAGGACCATCTGAAAATGGCTGTATACATAGATCATAATTTGGATTTAAATCTTACTCATAAAGTGTAGGCATTGGTGGAAACTTACTTTAAAATAATCATTTTGTCATCTCCGATCTTTCCAAAAGCACCTATGTGCTGCAATTGTTTTCAAGCAAATGGAGTTTTTTGTTCTAACAAATCTTTTATTTCTATTTCAGGTGCTATCATTTTTTCAGGGTTTGTTCACTTTCTATCACCAGGGATACGAACTTGCTAAAGACTTCAATCATTACAAAACGAACCTGCAGATAAATATACAAAATGTAAGTCAAGTCTATGTTTGTGAGTAAAATCGCTTGCTGAAGCTGCTGCAAGTGCAGAATCTGTACTGCCAATACTTAGTTCCATGTGAGTGCATTGCCTGTGACTTTTGGGGATATGGTGCCATCTCCTGGATAACCAACCACATCACTGGACAAATCATCGCTAATTCCAGTGAGTTCTTTGGAATTTCTAATAATACTGTGAAAAACAAGCATGAAGTAAATGGCCCCCACTTTTTTTTTTTTTTGAGAGAGAAAAAATGCAAGGATTATTTAAAAACAAATGAAGTCTGTTAAAAATGCATATAACACTAGATAATTCAGGGTATGGGTAACAAAATACCAATGTTTTCAGTGTTTTGGGTGTGGTTTGTAATTGAGTATGTGGTGGTCATGTCTGAGGGTCGTTTCCCTACGGGGCTGCATTATCCATAACTAAGAAAAGGTAAGAAAAACAGCTGGTCACAGAAGTGTGGAGTTTCTGTTTGTCTTGCAGCAGCCGTTTCAGACAAGAACGTCCCAGCTGATTTGGGGTGCAGAACTGGTGTTCAGAGACTTGGTGCTAGCACCCATCGTGTATTTGACAAAATGATGTGTTCCTTCAAGGACAGGCTAAGGGGGGCCACTACTAGTTTACTGTGCTCTCACCCCAAATTGCCCAGTGTGATCTGGACTGGGAGAGCAGGAAGCAAGGTGACAGTCTGGAGCAATGGGACTGACAGACTCACTAGTCAGATGGTCTGTTTGCTTCCTGGAGATTTGTTGAAGAATAAAGCCTGCTCAGAGGAACTTGGGTGTGCCAGACGCCTCTTGGTGGGGAGCAAACCACATACCTTACTGCAAACAATCAGTTCCTGATGGAGCATTTGTTTTGTTGACCTCTGAGGGCGTCTGGATTTAAGACACAGAAACTACTTCTTGGAGAGGACAGTCTGTTTTTAGAAATGGCTTAACTAGCAGGGAAGCTGAAGGGCGGAAGAGAGGATTACAGTTGTTGTAATGCATAGTGACGTGGCTCATGTGTCATGATACCGTTCCTTTAATTTTCTTCCTCTGTGTTCAAGTGTCAAGTTTCCTTTTGAGCTGTTGTTTGGTTTGAGAAGGGGAACTGATTAGTGGTAACTTCATAAGCAGACTTTTGGGGCAGAAGTCAGTGCTTGTGGGGGAAATGTCAGGCCCGACTTGCTTCTTCTGTGTGCTTAGTTTAACAGAGCGAGGAGCAGCATAGAGGGGAGCTGATGCAGGATGAAACATGAGAGGGAAGCTGTGATACAGTTTTGAAGAGCTGGGTTTCAGAATGCAGGTGGGAAAGAGCCAGTGGAGTGATCTGAAGAAGTGATGAGCGGTAAGAAAGTAAGCTAATCTCAGCAGCTGCATTTTCAATTGACTGAATGGTATCACAGTGTGTCTCACCAAATTCTAAAGAGCTCAAGCTTTGCAGCTCAAGTTTTATGAATAGATAGAGGCTGTAGAGAGAAGGGAGAACAAGGCTCAACAACTATCCGAGGTAAAAGGAGAATAGGAGGAAGCATTTGAAAAGATTGTGAGAGGACATGACACATTCTCCTCTGTGCTGAAGATCAACAAGACACCCCAAAGGAAAAATGAGCTGGGGTTTGCCTGTGGTACAGCTGAGCTGCTGGGCAGAACACTGGATTGATGTGTTAGAAATTGAAGGGTACAAGATTCAGTACAGAGAGCCTAGCTGGATATGGAGAGTGGTTTAATAGTTGCCAGTATAACTATAGTAGTGGTTGCCTTCCCTTTCATTCAGGTTGTTTTGTCTACTGTGAGAATTATCGTATGGATTTCCTCTCCAAACCCTGCCTTCCTCTTACTGCCCCTCTACCTCCCTCAAATGAAAGAAAGAAAAAGACCCACCCCAGCCTTGTAGCCCAAGCTGTAGAAAGCTGATTCTTCCAAAAGTCATCTTGGCTTGTATGCTTTGTCCTGGGGAAAAGACGAAATAGGTGAGGCAGCATTTTCAGAAAAATAAAGGTTCTCTCAAAAAGCACCATAAGCATGCATCTGGAACTAGTGCTTTCCTCAAAACACATGTACCAGCTTGGAATTTAAATGTATGTTTTCAGTGTTTGCTGTTTGGACAGGTGTTTATGTAGAGAAAACCAGGTATCACCACGATTGCTTTGGTTTTATTTGCTCATTGCCCAATTACCAGTGTTTTCAGACCAAACTGAAGAGTTTCTTGTGGCAGGTGTGAGCTGCTCTGTTGTTCTGTGTAGTCCTGTTGTATAATTTATGGGTGGCATGGTTACTTTCTGATTGTTTTTGCTAAACAATCTATTTATTCTTGTTAAATATTTCTCTTCTGGCTGCTTGCAGACTTTGGAGTAAGTGACATTCAAGAATAATAATCAGCTGAACTTCCGAGGGTTTTTTGGGTTGTTTTTGAATGCTTCTTCTTGTGTGTGGTCCAAACATTTGGCACATATATAGTCTCAATCTGTATACATTGTCAATGACTTTCCTGACACTTTTTTCCTCAATAACCACAGAAAATCCTCTACTTCCTGACAAGTGAGAGTCTCATGTATTCAACCAATATATGTAGTAGTATTTTTCTACGGAAATTTCAATAGTCAAATTCATTTTGCACTCAATGTTTCACTTCTCTCTGAAGAGGTCAGTGCATTGTTTTAGAAACCTACTCTGGCAGTCTTAGTGTGCTTTCCACAGTCACAGCAGCTGCTATCTAAATCCCACATTAATTTGGAAGATTATCAGAAAACTTGGAGAGTAAACATGTATATTTCCTAAAATGGCCTGAATGTCTCATTTTATGGTTATTTGTGGTGGGTTGGCCCTGGCTGGATGCCAGAGGCCCACCGAAGCTGCCCTATCACTCCCCTCCTTAGCTGGAGAGTTTGTGGATTGAGATCAGGACAGGGAGACCAATTACAGACGAAACAGACTTGACTGGAAGAAATCAGTTTAATTTATTACCAGATTAGGGTAATGGGAAATAAAACCAAATCTTAAGCACACCTTTCCACCAGCCCTCCCTTCTTCCCTCAGTGGTGCAGGGGAATGAGGGTTACGGTCAGTTCTTCACATGATGCCTCTATTGCTACTTCCTCCTCTCCTCAGGGGAAGGACTCCTGATGCTCTTCCCCTGCTCCAGCATGGGGTCTCCCACTTGACACAGTCCTCCATGGAGTTATCCAGTGTGAGTCCTTCACACGGGCTGCAGGGGCACAGTTGCCTCACCATGGTCTGCACCAGGGGCTGCAGGGGAGTCTCAGCTCCAGCACCTGGAGCACCTCCTGCCCTTCTATCTGCACTGTGGAGAGCTGTTCCTCTCACATATTCTCACTCCTCTCTCTCTCTCGCTGCAGTTGGCATTGTGTGGTTTTTCCCCTCTTAAATATGTTATCCCAGAGGCTCTGCCATGGTCACTGATCAGTGGCTGGTCTGTCTTAGAGCTGGCTGGCACTGGCTCTGTGGGACATGGAAGGAGCTTCTATCACCTTCTCACAGAGGCTCCCTCTGTAGCCCCCCATCACCAAAACCTTGCTGTGCAAACCCAGTATGTGATTACAGCTCCTAATCTGCCAGGGAGAGAAAGTCTCTCTTCCACTCTCATTACCAAAGGGTTTTTGCTGTCTCATTTTAGACACGAAATCGTTTTGAAGGAACAAGGTCCGAGGTAGAGGAGCTCATGAACAAGATCAGAAGAAATCCTCAGGAACATAAAAGAGCAAATCACTTCACGATGGAAGGCTACCTCTATGTACAGGAAAAAAGTAAGGTGCATTTTGTATTCCACAGTGCCTATGTTGGGCACACAGGCAAGTCTTATCTCTACAGGTAACATGAAGATGCAAAGATTTTACAGTTGATTAAAGAGTCATCTGAGTAAACGTTTAAAGTCTTTAACAGCATTGTTAATGTGGCTCATAGAAAGAACATGGAGCTGAAAGTGACAGGTTTTAGTGAAAGTGACTGAATTCCGGGAAGTTTCGTTTTACCAAAGAATGGATTTCAACTTATTTTTAATTCTTTACTAATGACCTCTCCTAGAACTGTCAAAGATTTGTTGTCAGCCAGCAACATGAGTTGTCAAATTGGCCTCTGAAAATTGGGCTAGTTGAGTATGGTGAAATTGAGTGTCATTTCCTTGATTCATTGATATACTTTCATTACCTAATTGTGATGATAGGGTCAAATAAAGCACGCTATATGTTAGGTAGCTGGTGTTAAAATTCTTGCTGTGAAGGTGCATGTCATACAAATCATATCCTGTCAACACTTCTAACAATTATAAATCTTTCTCACACTAGTAAAAAAGCCAAACAAGATGCAGAGCTCTTGTTGCTCAAGGAATGACAATTTATTGGAATTTATTATTTATTTTTCAACGTTTTACATAAATCATATTTTTAAGATGTTTGCCCTTATAGAGTGAGAAGATTCATTTGCAGACTTATTTTTTAGGAAAAGTAATGTAGTGGAAGTGAGGAGATAGGGTCAGAATCCAAGTCTGAACAGTTAACATTATGGTGCAAATCTCAGCAATACTACCTGCAGTAAGCTGGGCTCTAAAGTAAATGTATTCTGTATAGGGTGTACCCTGATTAATAGGAGGGAGTTCTGGTGGCAGAAGTTGTGATCAGACCTTAATCAGTAGGTTGTGTAGAAGTTGCAACAGAGGTGTGGTAATCTGAGCTTATTTAGCTTCAAGCTATCCAAGTGTAAACCTAGCTGTGTTCTGCTAAATAAAGTTTCAAAGGGATATTTACTTTATAGGGAAAAATAATTTTGTCTGTAGTAGTGAGACAAGGATACATTAATAATTCTTTCTATTTCTCATTAAGCATAAGTGTGAAATACAACATGCATCAGTTTTTAGAATAGTAAGCGCTGGTTTACATTTGTGTTATATTGTATAATATTCTAAATTTGTACCTTTGCTTTAAATACTGCAAGTAGGGCTCTTAAGTATCCTTTTAGAAAGCAGGAGAAGAAAATGCAGAAACTGGAAAAAGTACATACTATTTATTGCGTTTGTGTTATGTAGGGCCTGCTCCCTTTGGTTCCAGTTGGGTGAAGCACTATTGTATGTACAGGAAAGAGACAAAGAAGTTCTCCATGGTCCCATTTGAACACAGATCAGGAGGGAAAATTGTACGTGTATTTATATATTCTACTCTTACAATTGTCTTGTATCGAGATCCGAGAATGTTTCAAATAAGATGTGTCAAGTACTTTCTACCCTCCTTGCCCCTTTTTTTGTCTTTCCTCATGCAATTCAGTGTGCCATTTAAGGACATTAACCTAATGGATGGATTAATAGATAAGAATTCTCTAGACTTTTTAGTTGCTTCCTTTTAGAAGACCAGAGGCCCTGGCACAGATAACATGCAATGTTCCACCATTTAGAATCCAGTTCATCCATGAGGCCTTTAACTTATTAAAGTATAAATCAGGAAAATATAGTAGACTTAGAAATTTCTTTGTTACATGCTCCAGTTAGATTTTTCTTTTGTAGATGTAAGTATCAGAAGTTGGATTAGAACAGTGAATTTTCATAGGAATATAATTTGTACTGATAACAGAATGTAATTTCAGGTATCTTTGATAGCATCTGAAATATACGAGACATAAGACTTTGTTTATCTTTCAATGACTTTAATTCCTACTGAAATAGTTGGGAATTGATGGCACTTGGTATCTTTAAAGATGACACATTAAATGAATGTATTAATAGGGATAAAATGCATTTTGTTGCAAGGAAAAGGGATATCACAATCTGGAAAGTAATGCTTGAGCCAATAGGCCTGTAAATGCAGCACCCTGCCCTGTCTTCAAATTTGGTTGAAGAAAATCATGTTACTGGAATTTTATCAAGTTATTATATCCTATTAGTTTCAGCAGAGGGGAGATGGCTTTCATAATTTTGACGACTCTGTGTATTTACTAATATATTGAATTTGGAAGAATCTTTTAAAAGCTTTGGAAAACCTGATGTACTGAAAATTAGTGGTGTTTGGTTTCCTTAATCACTTCAGTACTTCTACGAATTTTTTTATCCTAATTTACTCTAACTGTAATAAGCCATTTTATTTAGTGTAGTGTGTAGTATGTATGTCTGAGCATTCAGCATTCTAAAACACCTTTGAAGCCATTTCTGCTATATTAAAAGATCTCCCATTTGGAAACCCCTGCAGTTATTCCTCCAGTGACAGCCTTCTATGTCTGGAGATTCTGAATAAGACAAGAAATAACTAAAACGTGCAGTTAATCCTGAATTAATCTGGTACAACTCATTCAGCATTCACAGCCGAGTTTGTGATTCCTGGGTAAAATTAAATCCTGGTGTTGGTCTTGAAGAAAGAAAGAATTGGTTCTGTAAGACACGTTACAGATAATAAAGAACACTTCCTTTGTTCTAGTTAGTGTAGCAATGGCCTTTACTATGGAAGTCGCTGACATGGAATGGGAAAGGTCTCTCTGTGTGTTTATATTGTAACCAGCGCAAAGTATTTTTGTTAGTTTAACTTATTGTGGTACTGAGTCATTCTGTAAAGTACCAACTAAAATGTACTCAACATTTTTAGATTTATATCCCATAAATGACTGCAGAATTTGTGTTATTGTGTAGAAAAGTGAACTGCAAATATGGGCGAATTCTTTTGCAAGTGTCAGTTTTCAGTATAGCTTTTGCCATTACTTTAGTATAAATATACCTTACTTGGCTTGTACAGCTGGCTTACTGGAGCTTATAGAAACTTATAAAAACTGGGCCAAGCTTATAAAAGCTTTCTTTTCACAGGGTGATGGGGAACTGTTCGTCCTTACGTATTGTACCAAAAGAAATACAGATACGATAGACAGGCGATTCTGTTTTGATTTAGAAGCTTCAGACAGGTAAGCTTGTGAAGGACACTAGGAAGAGATCTTTCTAACTAGTAGTTAAAACTACTGCAAAATTACTATCGTGTTTTCTTCTGATTTCTTTGATCCTCAGTCAGATTTCCAATGGGAAATGGTCACTGGAGCAGCAGGCAAGCACTGCCATGGCTCACTGGGTTTTCTCTCAGCTGTGTGTAGCAGAAGCAGGGAGGAACTAAACTGAAACGTACACATTGCCTGAGCTCACATTAAAGAAAAGCACAGAAAAAGTTAAGATCAGCTATTAAGAGTTGTTATCACAGTGAAGAAACATGGCTTAAATTGGAGTACATACAGCTATTAGTGAAAGACTGATTGCAGTAATAATTCATATAGTCATGACCACATTGTATCACAATCCTGCATTCCAAAATGATGTGTTGCTGGGGAGATACTCTGGATTTTCAGATTGAAAATAAGGCTAATGGGATTTTGAAGCTTTTTGTTGCTGGTATAATCATCCACTGCATCTTGAATGCTGTTGCCATTGTCTTTTTGAAGCACCACTTGTTGCTCTATTTCTAAAGAAAAGAATTGTTAATTTTTTCTACTAAAGGATCTCAAAATATGATATTGGTTTTCAACAGCATTTTAGTCTTTCTTCATTTATGAAGGTGAGAGGATCCAACTTAATAGGGTACTCCATATAAATATGGCTGTGGTAATGCTACATTCTTTTGATGCAGGTTGTGTTTGTGCAGAAATGGATCATGTCTAGTATTAAATGCTAGATATAAATTAGTGGATTGTTGCTGAGTTTTTGCATCCACCCCCTCTGAGCTGCTTTAAATCTGTATGTTTGCTCCTTACTTATACCAATTAACTACGTGGTAATTTATAGTATAGTAGGTCTTCAAGTTTTACGGGCTTTACTTTTTTCCCCATCAGATTCTTAGTGCTTTTCACTTCTAAAGCAGCATGGCCAGTGCTGTCAGGCTTCGCTGTCCTTTGAATGCTAATGGTCTGCAGATATGTCTGTGATAAAGATCACGTGCTCAAATTTTAATCAGAGGCTATGTCAAGCTCCTGTGTCCAGTCAGACTGGCCTGAGGCATGTTCATTCCTACAAGCAATGGGTAAAGGCATGTGAAACTATCACGGCATCAGAAAACTTCTAGCCCACATGGCAGATGACAAGAGATGCTCATTTACAGCTCGGGTGATGTTTGTCATCACTCTACAGCATGGTTTGAACTTGCGTTTTTGTGTTGCGGAGGATGTGGTTTAATTATTCTAACAGTGTCCCAACAGTACAAAAGGGAGTAAAGATTTATATTCCAGGCCTCAGCTCCTCTTGGGTCAGTGGGGATAACAGATTTCAAACTGAGTCTGATAAAGTTGCTAAAAAGTAGCGTGAGAAATGTCAGTCTGTCCCCCTCTGTGTGTCATCTGCTCAGTGGGGTATCTGGAGTTTATGCAGAGATGGATGGAGAGCAGTGTTTCCTTGATCCTGTAAAACACTTTTTCATTCTCTTCTCTGGTAAAGGTGGGAAAAAATCTAGTTCATCTTTCTGTCTAGATATAATAGACGCAACTGGTCCACTGTGACCTTGATATCAGACATTTTTCTTTTAATAATATATGTGTGTAGTACTGAGATGTTCCCATGGAGATCAGTTCTGTGCTGCAGGCCATTAGCTTGTTTCCTTGGTATCAGCTCAGGGCACGCTTATCCCTCAGCTTGTCCAAGTTAAAAAATAACACAGAGATTGACAGCTGGGCATGGGGCTTTCTTTGGTACTGTGCTTTGGAAGGAGGCAAGGTCATAAAATTTTAGGGAAGACTTTCAAGTAACAAACATTTGGCCTTGTGTGTGACTTACGCATAATTTGGAGCTTGCTGAAAATTTGCATATTTTTCTTTCAAAAGAAAAGCTGAGATGGTTATGTTTTCTTTAAATTCTGATACTTATGGCTCTGAGGGTGGTAAGATTCTGTCTAAATCGCTGGGATATGTTTTTCTGTTTCTAGTACTCCATCATGTTTAGTTGAAGATGATTAGTGGTAAATGTAGAGACATTTAAATCTCAAGGAGATAGCAGATGTCTTCTAGGGTAGGAGAAAGTTATTTTATTGATAAAAGAGCATTATCCTTCTGAAATATGACCTAGATTTTAATTTTTTCCAGTACAGGACAATGAGGGAAGATTTTGTTTCCTTTGACTTTATTTTGAAAACAAATGATATTTCATGCAGCATATACTGAGTTTGGTGTATTGCTTCTAGGTGATACTCTAAAACCTTGACAATTGTAATTTAGTGAGAAGAACGAAATGGTTTGGTTTTCATTTCTTACTGAATTAAGATGGCTGTTTTCATAAGATATTTACTTGCAAGCTATGATCATTGTTGCTGCTTTAAAGATGAAGATTATATATTGAGTTAACAAATGCCATTTTTAATCTATCAGCAATGCAAGTCCAAGTTTATTTACAATTCCCAAAACTCAGTAACTCCAGAAAATGTTGGAATCAGCAATTAATCAGCAATGAGATATTTCAAATAAGTAGTTTGCAGATTACATTCACTTTCCTTTTTCCTCCCTGTTCTCCCTGTTTCTTACTGCATGTATCACTTCTATACCTTTTATTTTCAAGATGAGCAGTGTTCAGTTATTAAGCAAAAAAAATGAACCCTGACTTTTAGGACAATGGGCTTTTGCTTGTACTTGGAAATAGAACTTGACAAGAATTTTTTAGTTGCTGGTGAATGCAGTTACTTTATGTTGTTGGTACATTTGCAGGCCTGGAGTTCCTGTGACCATGCAGGCATTTTCTGAGGAAGACAGGAAGCTGTGGATGGAAGCCTTGGATGGAAAAGAAGCTGTAAGCATAATTTTTAAAATATTCTTTTATAGTGTACTGGAGAATTCTCTCACCTCCCTGATTTCTGATCCCATTTGTACTTTAATAAACTGGGATTATGTAGTTTGCAAAATGATAGATTCAATGAATAAAGGATAAAAGTGAAATAAAACTCAGGAGACATGAGTAACTTGGTAAAGCTCAGTGTAGATAACTGCTAATGCTGATATGAGAATTTTTCATTGTAATGACAGCATTGATTTTTATAAATGCTTTCCCATCCCAATGATAATATTGGTGTTGTAAAAATGTCTAATACAAGCATGTTCACTTAGTCTTATGCTGACGTGCTGCATTCCAGTGGCAAAACTTGCATGAGTGAGTTACGTGGTATTGTTACTATTTTTTTTAAACTAGATCAGAAAAGTCCTTGTCACTGGTACTGAGGTTGTACATGAATTTGCTTAATTTCTGCCTCACATCAGGAAATGGGTGTGAAATGTTTCAATAGTGAATTGAAATACACAATTTATTCTTATGATGATAAAAATATTGGTCTTGTGGGCCAGAAATAATGGGGTTTTCTACACAATGACACAGTCACGTGTCTGCCCCAGCTGTTGTAGGTTTGATTGACATCATTGTTACACTGAGCTGGTTTCATTTGCAGAGGTGTTTATTACCATGTTGGCTGAGCTGGACTCCTCAGTAAGTTTACAGCTTCTGGGAATGCCAAACTGGGACGTAAGTCGCAGGAATCATCAAATTCTTAACAATTTGAGTGAGCTTGAAACTGTGAGGGAAATTAACCTGCAGAGAAACATAGGAATGTGGAGCACATAAATCACAGTTAATTTCAGTGGCTGTAGCTAACGTTGTTCTGAGGGGGCACAGACCTCTGGTCCTGCTGTTAGAGCTGCTGGTGGTGGTATGTTCTGGCTATAAACAACTGTATTTGTGCCTACTGAGCATTAAGATTGAGGGTGTCTTTTTCTGGTTTCATGGAAGTCTTTAAAATAATTGATGTCTTTTTTACTCTTTTTATGTTAGCTGTTCATCAACTTGAATAGAGCGAATGCAAAACGAGAGGGAAGTAAGTATTTGAATTAGCATTAAGGCTGATTTTGTTAATATATTACAGTTGAGAAAGGCAAAGGTAATTTCTTTTTTTTTTTCCTGTGGATCCAGCTTAATTATTTTACTTTTAAATCTTGAGTTTTGAATATCATTTGTGGGTTTTGTAATTGATGGGTTTTCACATTAACTCAGTACATACATGAGAATTGTAGGACTGGACATAAGCTGGAGAAACAGTCTAATTGTTTTTGCTAATTTACTTCGTGCCTGAAATTGATTCAAGGGTGAATGTAAATGCATCACAGTTTCTTAATCCAGACTGTGTGTACATCTCTGTTAGAATGTGTAAGTTTGGTTTTAAAAGCAGTTGCAGCTGAATGTCAAGATCAGCAAAAAAGCTGGATATGTGCATTTAAAATATAAACCAAAATACAGAAGTAGAAGAGATGGCTTTCTTTAGACAACATTAGCTTTCTTCTGTTAGCAAAGTGTGAGAGTGAAAACAGGTATCCTCCTTTGATTATGAGGCAATTTATGCTTGCTTTTTAAAAAAACTTGAAATTGCTGATTAAAGCTGGATCCTGGTGTTATTAATAGAAATTTTTCCACAGATTTGTCTTTTCATGGTGCAAGACCAGGTCCCCAGGAGCAAGAAGGCCAGCTGTTTGTGGGAAGGGCAGTTTTGCAACATAAGCTTTTAAATGAAGTTTTGATGTGAAGAAAAAGAGTAAGATAGGAACAACAAAGGAATGCTGGAGCTCAGCTGTTGTCCTGTTCATGCATCTGCTTTCATGTAGTCAGATCATTAACTGCTGTGAAATGATATACATGTGTCCTGTGTCTTTAGTGTGGGAATTTCTTTGGCTGAGGGTAGGACTCAGTAAAAGCCCTGCTGTTGATGATTATGTTTTTTCATCATAAGTACTTCCTTGTCCCATTTGGTGAACTCTCTCAGATGTTGTCGATGTTGCAGTAAGTACTGTTAAATTCCATCGTGCATCTGCCAACATGTGTAACTAATCAGAGATCCCATTCTTCAAAGGATGCTGCTGTGAACAGATTCACTGAAGCCACTATCACCAGAACAAGCCTTTACTTGGGCTAGGCAGGGTTGAGAAGGAGAAAAGCAAAATTTCTCTATAAAAAGTGATGCATTCTGCAAATTTCAGAATATTTACAATTTTGCCTCAAAAGTACTAGCTTTATGACTAAGTCCAGCCTTATTTTCAGTGAAAGACATAATTTTAATGGTGCTTTAAAACTGTTCAAACCTTTTTTTCTTGTAGGTGCACAATTGGATAAGATAGGGTTCACCATCGTAAAAAAGTGCATCAGTGCTGTTGAAACACGAGGTAATGATCAACCCAACCTGTTTGTGAAGAGGGTGAAGCAGGTGGTCTGCTCTGTGAAGAAGGCCTGTGTGATAAAGTCTCCTGTAGATCTCTGGAAAAGACTTTACCATGGCAGACATTTCACTGATTCCACTGACCAGGACAGGAGCCTGCCCAGTCCCATCCTTTTATATGTATGGCTTTCCCTCAAGAAATGCGTTTGCCAGAAGTGCTCACAAGTAGGGAATAGCACCTCTCTTGACAGAGGGAGCCAATGTTTGTGCACAACAGCTAAGAGAAACCTGTGTTTTGTGGGCAGTGCTTGTAGCTTTGCTTTGCTGTTGGAACAGAGTAATTTATTTTAGTGTTTCATTTCCATTCAGTCTCTTAAGACAGAAGAACAGGAGCTGAGCAGGCAAGTGATTATCAACACGCGTTGAAGTAATTTTTGTGGAGTTAGTATCACACCAGGAACAAAGATGCTGTCAGGATTTATTGTTGCATATACTCATTGCTGTACTTCCAGAATTGGAGATGGAGGAGAGGTCAGTGTGCAGACAGTACTCAAGAGGTATTTGGGATTGATTTTGGGGAGGGTCTGCTGAAGTGTGTGGTGACCAGCTGTTCTACGGCTCTCTGCGTTTTATATGGTGTGGTGTAGAGAACCAGCTTTGTTTGGCTGTGGTTTTCAAAAAAAGAAGTAGGGCATGAAAGTAGGTAATTGGTTACAGTCTATTTCTCAGTTTGTTAAAAGAGATGTAATTTCTCTGTGTGCATTTTGGTTTCCTCCTAAATTGTTGACTTTCCTTCCAGCTCCCAAAGGAAATGCTTAGAATTTTCAGGAATTGAATCATTTTTTCCTAGAGGTCTGGCACTGCACAGGGCAGAATACTTGTGTCTCTGTGTATCACAGTCCAGCTTAAATGAGATGAACAGAAGAGCAGGTTCATGCTTGCTGTCAGTACAGCATCTTACTGAAAAACAGTGTCTTCCATGTATACACTTACTATACAATATTATTAGGAGCACAAGCAGCCTTTGTGATCCGTAGAATTCTGCATTTAGACAGCAAGAAGTATCTGAAGTCCTTTTTTTCTTAGACCTTTTTGTATCAGTCCTGTCTGATGCATTAAAGATGTTATTCCAGATTAGGCCATATTCTATCTGGTGTTATTTTTGTTCATGCTGTTCTTTTGAATATTTTTCAGATAAGTTTGCCTGTCTCATCACTTTAAAATTTCAGTTACTGGCATTTACACTCTGAATATTTCAGCTGGGAAACATTGCAGATAAAGCTGGCATCCTACAGATAAGTTGTCTTCACTGCAAAACCCTGCCTCAATATAGTCTGGATCTTCTCTTTACAGTGAATGAGGCAGATTTAATGAAAAGGGTACATGTGCTCATGTAATAAAAGGGACGTTTTGGCCTATGGTACAGTGACTGGCTACCTTACGATACCCCATGAATCCTCCTTACTATAAGCAGTGTGGAGTATACTATATTTTGGTTTATTATTTATAAATGTGTTCAAATAGTTTTCTTCAAGCAGTGGGTTGGTTATTTTTTTCTTTGTCTGATACCCTGCAAGAAAAGTGAAACAAGAACACAACTGTGGAAGAAATATGAAGACTTTCTTCCTGAAGTGGCTATTTGGAAAAATGGTTTTTCTTGGTTTTTTGGGTTTTTTTTTCCTCGTGGCTGTGGGTGGATAGATTAAGCTGGGTGGAGGTTTAAGTTCCCTCTGTCCTTTATGCCTTGATTTAGGGGTGTGTAAGAAGCTGCAAAATATCTGTGTAACTCTCTTGCTCAAGACAGATGATGAGCTTTCATGGTTAGCAGCACGTCTCCCCATAGTGGGATCTGCCCCGAAACATACTTGGGAGAGAATTAAAGTTCTCAAAGTCTTTGGAGGCTTTGCTGTCCGTTTTACACAGCCTTTGTAAGATGTGCAGTCATTACAGTACTTTGTGGTAATTACTACCAATGAAAAAGACTTGTGTCTATTAATTTTGTTTTGGAGAGTACTCATGAAAGAAAATAAACTGGTGTTTGATGAATATTTCTTTTCCTGGGGTTCTAAGAATATATTTAGGTGAGGTACTTCCTTCCAGAAACTCAGCAATCCACTTAGCTTGGTTTCAATCCACTTGATTTGTCCATTACGTTTCAAGCAGTTGTTGATTTTCTGTTTACTGATTTTGAATTTAACAGCAACTGCATTTGAAAAACAAAACAAACCAAGTAAAACACTCCAAAACAAAAAAAAAGCCCTAAAAGGCTTTCTGCTGATGTCTGCTGAGCTAAACAAATGGAGGCCAGGAGAGCATTCAGTTGCTTGTCTCAAAAGAGTTTGGAGAAATAGTTGTATAATGAAGAAAATCCATCGCTCAAGCTGCAGAGTTTTCTACCTGTACTCTTTCTTGAAAGCAATTTTTACTTGGTTATTTTCCTTCAATGATAACACATCCAAAGCAAGTTATATTCAGCAGGAGAAAACAGGACAGATGCTTCTTCAGAGACAGTGCTTGTGTGCCATGTTTTTATCTCTTTTAATCATAATGGGTGTGAGGTTGGCGTGGGTGGAAAGAGAGGACAGTCTAGTGTGGGTGGGAACTGAGAATAGTCTTGTCATGTCACAGCAGAAGTAGTCTGGTATTCAGAGAGAGAAGAGCATAACAGATATTGAACATAAACTTGTCAATGGCTGGATCATTTTTTTCTCAGTTATGTTCCCTTTTATAAAGCCAAGAAGGGGAATTATTTGCTCTGAATGAATAGAAGCATGAAAATCAGTGTCTTGGTTAAAATGCATGCGAGCTTCTGATTCAGCATTGCCTTACAAGAGATTGGCTGTGCTTTACCTGGTAGGAGATGCTGAGGCATCAGGATATGCATCCCATCTCTCACATACTGAGCACCTTGCTGGTTGGATGTGCACCTGTGTTTTGTCTTGGAGACAGCATTTTGGGATTCCGTTTAGAGTATTTCATTTATTATTCTCTACTGAGATTAATAAAATGGGGTAGATGCTTATAGAAACAACCAAGAGCTGTTTGCTCCACTAGTAAAGGCTCTGTGCACGTTTTTGTGTGCAAGTAGTTGGTTGTACCTTCTGAGGGGATGTGATGGGTGAAGTGTTTGCCGGAGCAGTGTTTGTCTTGAGCTTAGAACTACTGGAGCTGCCAATCTGAGCTGCAGAGAGAGATGGCAGCATTGAGCTGCGTGCCCAGGCCGCCTGCTCCTCAGCCAGATAGTACATGGTGAGGAGGGAGTAGAAAACCTTTGCAACTGACAAAAAACCCTCTGTCATTACCTTGAATTTAGAGTGTCACTTGTATGGCTGTTTCTGTGCCATGGATTTTGGTATAAAAAGCTGTATTTGCAGCTCTATTGCCAGTCTGTGTCAGCCTCACGTACCATGCCAGTCGCAAAGTAAACTTGCCTACTATGTACCTTGCTTACAATAGTATAAATTACTATCTTGCTTACAATACCTTCCATTTCTAAGCATGGTTCACAAGCTGTGTACCTGTGCCAAATTCTGGTATCAGGCAGCCAAACATCTTGAGATAATGTATATATGAAGGAAGTTGTGCTGCGGGGCTTTACCGCTCCAGGTTGCCAATAGTGGTTGAGCCGGCAGACAGAGCGTCTGAACCCTTCAGCATTTCAGTCGGTGCTGAGCTATTCCTTGCAATGAGTCATCCTGTCAATTGTGTTCTGTAAATGCCAAGCATTATCAGTGTTGGATGTGCTGAAGATCTGAAATGTGCAGATTAAAACAGAAATAGGACTGTTTCAAACTAGGTTTGTATATTTTAAATAAAACATCATTTGGAAGTATGTTTAAAGGTATCATCTAAAACTAATTTGAAATATTAATGCCTCTTTGCACTCCTTGGTGTCTGCTAGCAATTAGCTGTGCTTTTTTCAGGCTGATGAATTTGAAACCGATCAATTATCTGATAATCTCTATCACAGACTCATGATTATTGCTGGAGGATTGTCATGGTTTCAATACTGCCATTTTTCAGAGACTTCTGCATTATCCTCTCTGTTTTAATACTGAGCAGTGGGTTTCGTGGTTTGACCTTGATTATTTCTGGGCCCATAAATGTATGTTTGGGGTCAGCACAGTTGGTTCCCCCCAGTTTTAATCCTTCCAGATGCACAGGAAGTCACAAATCAGCTTCTGAGATAAGCAAAAGCTGAGTGTGACAGTATTTCTTCAGCTTTTTAGCATCTTGCATATGATGCAGAAGGCTTGTTCTGTGGTACTAAAAGTAGTAGAAGACATTGTATAAAAAAAGTGTGATGCATTTTGGCAAATCTTAGTGTTAGTTTGGTACCAGAATTTTCCTGGGCACCTCTGAGAAGTATGAAGCAAAAAGTATTTGCTGCTCTCAGGACAGATTTGTAGTGCATTCTTGTTTGGAGTGCATCAAGGCCTATATTGTTGAGGTTTTGTTTAGTGTCTCCCAAGTGGTTGATAGCATGGTATCATACTTGTTCTAGGGATCATTGGAAAACTTATTTGCTTGTGTTGATAACTTCATATTTTGAGAAGAATAGTGTTGTGGCCACATAGCTGAGTTTTTTTCAGTTCGTTCTTTTCTGCACAGCTGAGCTGTGAGGATACTCCAGAGTTGTGTTTTGATGAGCACAGATAAAATAAAGGAGATCTGGCTTATTATGTTAATTTGAGACAGCTCTGAACCTGGCATCATGCACCTGGCATCGTGGTGCTTAAGGCTCAGCACCATTCCAGTGGTGCCCACATCCTGGGGAGGAAAAAGGGCCAGTTTTGCCCGGGTGGAGCAACTGAGGGAAGGAGCAGCTGCAGCCGTAGCCTGTCAGCTCCTGCTGGGGCACAGGAAGAAGTGTTGACAGGGAGGACTTCAGCAGGCTCAAGGATCTGGGGTGGCTGAGGAGGCTGCAGACTGTGTGAGAAGAGAGAAAAGATGTAGCAAGGCTAGGCAAGAGGAGGAGGTAGAAACTGCCAAGTTCTCTCTACCATATTGAGAATTATTGCTGTGTATTATGGCTCTGTCTGACAGTAATTCATTAAAAGCCTAATGATTTTTACATACTTCATCTAATATTTATTTGGGAAGAAACTTTTTCTCATATAACTGGTTTTAATTTTCCTTCTTTGGGTTGGAACAGCTTGGTATTGAAGCTGGGAATTCTCCACAATTCTTCCTTTGTTGAAGGATATTTTGAATAAGAATACCACATAATCTGTTATTTGAAAAGATTTCCTTGGAGTAGAAACACAGGTATTTTGTGGCATTTCTACTCTTCCAGGCCAGTGTGATTATGAAGGTAGATTGTGTTTGTAGATGGCTGCTTATTATGAGGCCTCTCAAACATCTGTTTAGTGTAGTATTTTACCTCCCACTATATGGGCTCTGAAACAATGCAGCAGACAGAGATGTTCCTTATTGTGCCCTTTTTCTTCCCTGCTCCTTCTCTCCCTCTCCTTTTTCTTCAATTTATATTCACAATTTTACTTCCCTGGGGATAAAACTGGGTAATGTAAAGGAAAGCACAAGCAGGGGAAGAAAAAGGGTAGAGAAGTGAATGTGTGTGATACCATGGAAGGGCACAGAGGAATGCCAGGAGAGTGGTCCAGCATCCATACAGAATGGGAGTAGGGGACTGAAAATACTGTGCTGGTTATGGCTCTGCTGTATATCCCAAGCAAAATTGTTCAGTAGCTTTTGGTGGTGCCTCTGGATGTAACTCCTCTGTGGACCACAGTGGGTTGGAAGGAGGCCTTGTATCTTAAATGGAAAGCATTTATGAACTTGAAAAAGTACTGGTTTTGAGGACTGGGAATAGGCTTAAGTTTTCCTCCATCCAAAGTTTTTTAGTCACCACATATTGGGGGGAAAAAAATGAACTATTAAATTTATTGAAGAAGTCTTAATTTAGCATTTGTTGGTTCAGTTCTTGCACTATTAGTATGCGGAGGTCAATGTACCCAAAATGCAATTAAAAAAATTTGAAATTAGACAGTGGTTTGTTTATTTATTTATTTATTTTCAAGCAAAGGTTTGTCCCTGTTTGCTTCTCCTCCCAGTTTCAGGAGTGGAATTGAGGTACACGAAACCTTTATCAAAACATAACATGAACTTATCTTGAAAACACAGAGAAACTAAAGGATTCTTGTAATACATTATTTATAATGTTGCTCTCGGGACTGTTAATGCTACGTAGTCCGTCTGTCTTTGACAAGAATTTGTTGCCTGGGGCAAAAATTTTAATGCTAAATTTGACTGTGGTTGGTCTCATGCTTTTTTTTTTTTTTTTTTAAACATTATAGGTATAAATGACCAAGGATTGTACAGAGTTGTGGGGGTGAGTTCAAAGGTCCAGAGACTTCTGAGTTTGTTGATGGGTATGCCTCTATTTTACACATACTTTTTCAGTATTTTATTTCATGTTGTGTTACTGTCAATACTTAGTTTTTAAAGCACCTGCCAGTAGTTTGCTCTAGTCCATGCAAATAATCACCATGTCATTGTAAGTTTCCCTACTTTAGAAAGACCTAGATTAGTTGGTAGGAATAAACTAAGGGCTAATATGGGACACGTAGGAGCAAAGCATGTGCTTTGTGCAAGGTTGATGTAAGTGGGAATAAAGTGGCCTAAGTTGAAGGATCAGATCAGAAAATTCGAAATACCGAAGTCAGGAAGGTTTGAAGCTGGTTGCTTCGTTGTTTGATGTTTCTACTTTCCTTCTCCCTTGTCTAGAATGTACAAGTGTACACGCCCATGTGTGTCTGTAGTTAATCACTGTGCAAAATAAGATGGTTAGTTTAACCTTCCTGTCAAAGAGTTATTTGGTTTAAGAGGGGCGATATGCTATATATATTAATAAATATACTTGACTGTGTGTCAAGGCAGGAGACAGATGGAGAAAGGATTTGGTTTTGTAAACTTAGTTGTATAGCTCTTATATGTGGGTAACATCTTAGGCTGTTTTACACTATCTAGCTGAAATAATTCTCAAACTTTTTTCTCCCTTTTCTTTCTGGAAATTTTGATGCGTCTTTAATTCCAGTGACTGGAGTTCTCTTGCCACTCTGCTGTCCCGGGGGTGGGGGGGGAGAAGGAAATATTGGCACCTGGATGAAATCCCTCATCTGCCTGATATCTCTCACCAAAGTAGTAGCCATGACTGCAAAATGTGCTGTGTTCCCCCATTTCTTGTCCTGAGCACTGACAGTACATGCAGTCAGACAAGACCACTGGGATTAGTTCATTTTTATAGAGCTTCCAAACCTGTCACTTGACAGCAAAGGTCTGATTCTCAGGGATTCATTGGTATGCAAAGAAGCTTGTTTGCAGTTTGCACCAGGCTCTTCTCCAGAACCATGCATGCTCCATCTGTGCTGATAACACAGTGTTCTTTGGCACTGCAAACTGAAGGAAGCCAGAAAGTGAATTCATTTCATTACCCCAGACATTATGTGAATGACAAAGCGCTTTTATATTATATGCTGCTGTCAGTTCAGTGCCACCTGTAAGACTTTTTCTTTTCCTTCCTTTATTTTTTCAAACAGGCTGTCTCCTTGGAAATGATAAGACATCTTGAGACTTGAGGACCTGCATGTCATATCAATCTGTCATAATGACCTTGCTAAATATTAATTTATGATGTCTTACTTTAATCAATATTAACAGCACCCTGAAGTACTCCATTAGTAAACCTTTAAAGTATTATAGAAAAAAGGCTCTTCTTGGAAATACGAACTGGGATTAATAAAAATGACTGATCTATAACAGATTTTCATAGTTGTTTATCTGTGTTGGGGTCAGCCTCAGTAAGCAGTAACCATCTTTAGCCATTGACCATGGGAAGAATGATGTGCTGTCGCTCAGAGAGCCTTGATTAAATGCATTTGATATCATGAGATGCTTTTCAGTTTTGTTCTTGCTGGCTCTGCTTGGGCGTGCAGGTCTGGCAAGCAGATTTTCCTTGCTGCCATTATTGGTATCCAAATTAAATAGACTCAGGTTGCCAGTGGTTCAGTAGCAGCTGGAAGAGTTTACTGGGGATTCCAGCATCCGCTTTTAGTTATTTTTTAAAATCAGAAACATTTTTTTGTCGTTCCCAATTTCATATATTTATTTGACATAGGGAGAACACAGTAGTATCAAGATGAGGCAAAATACTGAACAGGAAAAAGTTAGGGTGCAAGCAGGTGCTCTTTTCTGATGATTTGTTGAAAGTGATCCTATCTGTGCTCTTTATCTGTCTGTCCTCAGAGAAGAACAAAGAGGGTTCCTTTTTGATATACGGTGGTACAGAGAATTTAAAATGACTGATTAATCTTTAATCCTTTGTCTCTGGGCATACTCTTAGATACCCTTTTATATGAAAGATTTTTCAGAATCATAAAAAAACTCATATTAACTTTCTGTATTTTAAAATGTTTGATAAAGTTTCAAAGTATTTTAAGCTACCTATCATTGACCAAGAGGTTCACAGTTGGAAAGGCCCAGTGTGATAAAAGAGTCTTCCAAATGGTAACCAGGGATGTAATTTTCTTTTTTGTAGTTTTGTCTTTTTCTCAGAATATTTTCTGTAGAATTTTGGAAACTACATTGAGAGTCAAGAGAGTATGAGAAGACCAACATATGCTTTTCTAGTACTATGAATGCATAGATTTTCATCTGTAATGCAAAAATCTAGTGGAGCTAAGTCTCTGCAAAGTAAGGCTTAGCAATCAAATATACAATTCTAATTTTAAAAAAAGGTTAATTTTACAATTAACTTAGTCCGTGAAGTTACCTGTAACTGGTATTGTGCTATTTTGCAGCAATGATCTTGTTTAAATTTAAAGGGAGGTATCTGGTGAGGAAAAGCCTCTCTTATCTTTTAAGGGAAAATGTTAAATTAACCAGACATCTCATTGTAAACAGGGATAGAAAGCTAGAACTTCCAATATTATGGAAATGTGTTACTAGCACTGCAGTGTGGGTTGTGAGCCGCCAGGAGTCTCAGATCTGGAAGTGCATCAGGGCCCAATTCCTGTTTCATCGATGATCTGTTACAGATCTGATGTGGCTCATTTCCTACATGCTGTTACATAGATTTGGTACAAGCCACTGCATAGATCAGCTTTCAGATGGACCATTGCCTGTGGGAAGTGACTGCTGAGGACTTGCAGTTTCTGCTGATGAGTTCAGGTTTGATTTCTGATGCTGTCTGTTGTGAACAATACCAGATATTACAGGTAGAAGGAAGCTTTCAGGTACTTCTGCCTTCCCCAAACTAGCAGGTTTCGAAACAATGGCATGGAATTCCTTGTTATTTTATATACAGTGGATGACGGTATGCACGCACACCTACAGTGGGCATATTGAATATGAAAGCAGAGACAGTCTCCTCTTAACCAGCTTTAGTGGACTGGACAGTTTTTATAAACTCTGGCTCCCTTATTGTCGGAAAGATTTGCATAAAATTCAGAGCTGATCTGTCGAAAGCTGTTCCTTAAACGTGCACAGTTAGTTTTATAGGCATAAAGCTGCCCTTCAGTGCACAGTGGGTGTTATGTGAACAAGTAGCACGAAAACCACTAGAGTAATTTTTTTTAAGATCTGGTTGAAGTTTCAGTTCCTGCAATGGTCTAGGATGTTTGAAGTAGAGGGGAAAAACGGAGCAGGAATTGTGAAATCCATTGGGTGGTAGGGCACAGAGCAATGTAAAGCAAATGTCAAACCAAAAATGAAGAAAATGTCTTTACATCTAGATGGCTTCTACAATCAAGCTGGGGGTTGGTAGCAGGGCTGTTTTTTTTTTTCTCTCCAAGAGATAATGAAATGTTTCAACAATACCTTCTATTTTCTATTTTAAGTGGCTCATTTTGGAATTCAGACGCCTGTTGTTTTCCTCCCAAAATTCATCAACAAATTTCAATGAACAGAGTGCATACTTTGAATTTAAAGGAGGCTGATGATTATGAAGCAGCTATTTAAAAACTGGATATTACATTGTGGTTTAGTAACAAAACCCCCATAGATTTTGCTAGCTTCTGATGTGATGGCAGTTTTATTTAATTAATTCAGGAGACAAATTTTCTTCTCAAAAAAGAGAATTTGAACATGGAAACAGCTAGCATGCTAAAAGGAGGGAAAAAAAGAAGCTTATATCTCAGACAATCCTGAATATTTTGGGTGGTGGTTGGCTGGAAACAGTTTGCTAGAAAATGTTATCTGACCTGTATTTTAAAATGAGATTTAAATAATTGATATAATGAGGGAGAATATTCAGTTACAGAAATAATTGCTTGGCACAGCTTTTAGAACAAAATTATTTAGTCCTGGTAAAAGGACTGCACCTTTAATCAGGGATCTTAATTTGATTTTTTAAATGTGTCTGTCGTTTGTCTGACAAGCCAAGTAACAAATGAATTCTGAATTGCATGAACGGGTCCCCACGTAATCTGTGTCAGCCACTGCTGCCGTTCACTGTAGTGGCTGATGGAAATGTGTGGCAGTAAGTAACAACAGAGGAAAGTCAGCAAATACATTTGGCTGGGCTGGCCATATACACATGCTGCTTCTTGTGTCAGCTAGCTATGGCTTCCTGTTTCCAGGCAAAAAGGGGGTTTTTTCGATTGCAAAACATTCCAGTGTGCTGTGTTGTTTTCTGTCTTCTGTCAAAAACTCTGTTACTTGATGGGTCAATCAGACAAACATTTTGGTGTGATCTGTCTTGTTCCAAGACTTTATCAACTAACCTGGGAGAAAGTGAGAGTTCTGTGAACCTGACAAATGGTCAAGCAAACACGTATTTCTTGTCCAGTGGCTAAAACTCATCAAGTAAGGCAAACATTGAGGGAAGACTCCTTTTCCTGCTTTGGAAGCACCTCTTAAAGGTTTTCACACAATGTAGAGGGTCATGCTGCACTTGACTGTTCTCATCAACAGTTTACAAGCATAACAATGGAAAGAATTTATCACTTTAAATAAGAAAGAAAAGACTTAAATTCTTCTTAGAGGGTCTTTTTCCCCTAAACTGTTTTTGTACATCATTCTGTGTTTGTGACCATCTCTCTGTTTAATTAGAGGTGTGAAAATTTCAATTGCTATAGAGATCTTTCTACATGAGGGTGATTTTTAATCCTTCATTAAAGAAAAAAAATCAGCAGTAAATAGTTCTGAAAACAAAATATGAAAATGGAATTTATAAACAGGTTTGGATATTTGGTCTCTTCATATCACCTAATAATAATAATAATAAAAAGGGTGTTGCTTCTACGTTCATGTGAGGAAATACATAGTGGTCAGAGTCAATGTGTTGCTGTTCATGTAGCTCATACTGATTCAGAATTCCCTTTTTTCATGTCCCTCTTTGCTTTCTGATTATTTTCTAGATTCGAAAACCTGCAATGAAGTTGACCTGGAAAACTCTGTAGATTGGGAAGTGAAGACGATTACCAGTGCTATGAAGCAGTATCTGCGGTGAGGCTGTCTCTTGTTTATTTGGTTCTTAAGACTATAAATTATTATTTTAATTCTCCTATGCAGTGTGTTAAGCTGCACTGGTTAGTTTTGCTACATTTTAGAATAGGAGCTCATTTTGTGCAAATACCATGTTTGTTATTTGTCTTGGGGGAAGCAAGGTACTTCAGCTACACTAATATGTTCATGAGACAAGGCCCCAAGCACTTTACTGTTAGACACAGAAGCATTTCACTGATGATTCAGAAACCTGAACTGGTAGTAAACTTGCTGACAGTCATTACTGAAAATTAGCTAAGATTGTTAAAATTTGTTTCCTTTTTTTGTTTCAGTGTGGTAGAATGAAAAGAGAAAAGGCTGTGAAATTTTTAATGTTTTCCCATTTTTCCTTCTGACCCTTGTGGTGATGTTCTGTGTGCAATAGTAATAATATTTTGAGTGTTAAAAATTTTAAATAAGAATTTTACATCTGTGCTCTATTCAAATGGCTTTGCCAATTCCTGATCAAGCTGTTTTACTAAATTGCCCAAGAACAGTCTTGAACTTTTGTGTATCTCTTGTAGTGTAACACAAACATGGTACTTTTAATCTGCTATCTTTATTAAATAAAATGTTACTGCAACCACTATCAATGAGTGCTGCAGAACTCTTATAAAGATACAAGTCTTACAGAGTACAGAAAAGTATATAAAAAAAAGGAAAAGTGTACATGATGAAGTATTTCTCCCCTACAGTATTTCCCATCCGAGTATTTACTCCAATATTTCATGAGCATCAGTAAAGTCAATTTAATAAATGGTTTTAACGGTGGTGGTGGTGGTTGTTAAGACCTTAGTGTCTTTCCAGTAAGGCATTGACTTGGGGTTCTTAGTGTTTAAGAAACTCTTGTAAAGAATGAATTGCACAGTATTTACAATCTTCATCTGAGAAACAATCTTGGTGTTAAAATTGGAAAGGTATCTTATGATAGGCTGGAGGCATCACTTCAGCTCATTTAGTCTTATTTTCCCGATAATACCAAGTTTTACATTTATTCTAGAAGTCATTGAATTCAAGGGCCTCGGTAACAGTGGTTGCTTCCAGTATGAGGATCATGCTACTGAATGTTGAAAAGGATTTCTGCTTAGAGTAAATGCAGCTAGACGAAAATATAGTTAAATTTATTATGTCATCCTTGTTTTACAGAAGCCTTCCAGAGCCACTGATGACATACGAGTTGCATGGAGAATTCATCGTTCCTGCCAGTAAATACGTGACTGTAGTTCAAATAGAAATCTTTTGTTGTTGTGCTGTTGTGACCTTAGGAGCACTCTGCAAATGCAATTTCAGAAAAATGCTTCATCCCAGTAAAAGTACAGAAACAAGAAATAATAAATTATTTAAAAATATGTTTCAATCAGTATTTAGTTCTAGTGTGTGTCACATATAATGTGACTGCATAGTACAGTTTTTACTTTTATGGAAAAGCTTTTGGATAGCCATTGTAAACATTTATTCTTATTATCTTAATTGTATAATGATAAGCATCTACTTAATGTGTGATTTTTTTTTTTTTTGCCTTCCATTTATAAAGATTATGAAGCTTAGCAAAAGAAAGTACACTAATTTCAGCTCATTTGAGTCCTTAAAGCACAGCTGCCTGCCCCTTGTTTTCAGTGCCTTGCTCGCTCTGTGTGCAGGCTGGCTTCAATGTTCCTCGTGTATGAGAAGAAAGGAAAGAGCAGGCCAGATTACACTGTGGCAGTTCAAATACAGACTTGGAGAAGACACAACAGCATTTGTAGCTCAGTTGTATGGTATCTAGTGTACATGGAATTTTTTTTGGAAGAGGATAGAGGGAAACTGTGTAAGAAAATTTTTGGCAAAGTATCAAACAGATATTTAGCTGATTTTCTTTCCAGCCTGTAGCACTTCTGGCAAACTGTGGAAAGCAAAATTAAAATAAACTTTGAGACAATTGCTTTATCATCTTCAGATTGCTGTAATGACTTCCCAGGGCTGCAGAATGTGTTTTCTTCTGGTCCTTAATTCAAAATGAGAATTAGCTCAGGAAATTTGTTGCCAAAGCACATGCTAGCAGGCAAGTGCTTAAACAAAATTCGACATCCTTACCTTTGTGGTGCGTTTTCACATTTGTATTGGAAAGTGTTAAAATAATCTCTCTACTTCTGAAGTTTAGCCAGCAGTTCCTCACTTTGTTTTTCTTTATTTTATAGTCTCTTTCAGTAAAGGAATTCAGACATTACAGTGTTCATAAGTAGTAAACAGCTCAGTAAAGGAGTTGATGCTGGGGAGGGAAATTTAATCAACATTGCAGATCTGAGTTACAGTATACTCAAAAATAGGTTGTCAGTGTTGTTTCCTATGTTGGCTATAAAAAAACCAGCACTGGAAATAGAGGGGAATATCCTTTTCCCTGAAACTATTGGAAGAGGAGCCAAAATTAAAACATTTTCCTTCAGTTTTGTTCTCTTTTTACATATTAGTATGGATTGAGACTATATGAGCTTTGAATGTATCTTGTAAAAAAAATTGTTTAGCCATTCTTTAATTAGAATTTGTGATTTCCCATATACACAAAATAGTCTCACTTTAAAGAAGGCCTATTTTTTCTTTGAGAATTTTAAGTAGCTAACTAGAAATTAAGTGTTTTGCTTTTTGGTAGCCTTTTTTCTTGCAATCTGTGCAGGGATGTTCACTGCAAAAGAATAAAATACAGCCCTAAAATGTGTAGCAATACGCAAAAAAAAAAAACCTGAAGCAATATGCACTGAAGAAATAGGGTGGTACTTTATAGGAAATACATTTGGCAATCAAAGTTGCCTTAGAGAAAAATGGGACCTGATCAGGGGTCCTCATGTCAAAACTTCTTGCATTCAGAATAGATTCTAAATTTTTCTCATTCTGTACTTTCTAGTAAGTGTTATTATGGGCAATAGAAATACTTCCATTCCTCTTATTATAACCACTACTAAGATGTAATTTTGTGATTTAATGCAACTTTGAGAAACGGGAAGATCATTTTTTTTTCGTCTTTTATGGGTTCTTGTTTTCATCTGTGTACAGTGAGACCTATAGGGGCCAAAATTATTCACTTAACCACACAGCAGACAAAAATAAAAAGCTCTTTATTTCTGTACTATGCTAGAGATTTCATTGTTATTCAGAACCTTTGTCATAGTATTCTCAGTAGGTTTTTTTGTATGTATGTTCTTCTGTGTCTTCAGAGGTCATTAGGTTTTCTAAGCATATAGATCTGCATGCAGTTTCCAATGCAAGGTAGCATAAATGCAGTATCATTAGCTGCACAGTACCAACAAAACTGAATTCTAATCACAGAGACAATCAGTTAATGATGCTAAAATGGAAAGCAGTACAGTTCCTCTCTGTGGCACCCGGTAACATCACTTCTCACCTTGCAGTGTATTTGTAAGCAGATGAGTCCAATGCAGCAAAACAATAACTGCATCTGTCAGTCTTTAAAAATAGATGAACGAAGACATCCTTTTGCAGGTGGATTGAAAGATAAATTCTCAAAATAAGCAAATAAGTTGATAATCCTAGAACAATATTACTTGTGAAAACAAGCACATATGTTCAGTGTTGCTATGTTTGGAGATACATAAGTGGTGAAGCGAAGTGTGTGCAGTATGTTTGCATGCAGGGGTGGGAGAAGGTTTGTGTTTTCTGTGGGTTTTATTTTATTTTAAATTTTTTTTTGAGATATTTATTTCTATATCCCATAGAAAGTGGGAGTCCTGAGTCTCGAGTCAGTGCTGTTCACTTCTTGGTCCACAAACTCCCAGAAAAGAACAAAGAGATGCTGGAAATTTTGGTGAAACATTTAGCGAAGTAAGTGCTATGACCTGCTTTTCCTACCTTGTCAGAATTCTTGTCTTTACCTCTCTTTGACTACAAAGGGCTTTCGTGAAGTGTGGCTGGAGCTGAAGCCCATTTTGATGTGAAGCCCATGTGTGTGGAAACCTCCTCAACCCCAAGAACCAAACGTGCAAAAGCAGACAAGACGTTTGACTCGCGCTGTGCATATTTTGGCGGGAAAGGCAGAAACCTAAGACGTTAATGAAGCCATAGAAGTATTTACTTTAGCAGTCCTGCCAGCAGCTGAAGGTTTGATTGAAGTGAGAAAGGGAACATTTTACTTTCTTTTCGCAAGTTCTGGCAAAGGGAATAGTGGAGATCTGTTAGCAAATTTAAGTTGGTTTCACACTTGCCCTGGTCCAAGGCTAAGTGCATTTTATATATTTAAGTTCAGTAAGAGACTGGTTTTGTTTTTTAGTTGCCAGTAGAAGAATGGCTTTTCAGTTTTCCAGAATTTACTAAGACTTTAGTTGAAGAAACTTTGCGCAAAACAAACTTCTAAAACATAGATTAAGGAAATGTAATGTTTTCATTTGTAGACTGCAGTTTCCAACAGCAATGGAAATTTTTTATAACCCATTTCCTGTTTTTTCCTTCAATTCTTTTCAAAAAGTGTTTCAAAGCATGCCGAGAGGAATCTAATGACTGTGGCAAACCTAGGGGTAGTATTTGGACCAACCTTAATGAGGCCACAGGAAGAAAGTGTAGCGGCCATCATGGACCTGAAGTTTCAGAATATCGTCGTTGAAATCCTGATAGAAAATCATGAGAAGGTAAGTTTTGCTATGTTTTCATGTTTCTGAGCAATTGTTGAAAACAGTCTGCTAGCCTGAATGGGGTCAAGCATGGAATTAAGCATGACATTAAACCAATAGTTTAATTCTAAAGAATATTTTCTATACACTGTATGCTTTTGGTTATTTGTCCTTGATAATCATTCCTGTTCATAGGTGCACTGACACTTCAGAATGCTTATTTCCCGGCAGTGGTAGTGCTTCTGTGTGTATATTATACCAACAGATTTGCATTATGATATTTGCATTTGCTGTTTTTCTGAGCAAAAGTGATACAAAACTGGAAAAGAGAAAGCCTAGGCTCGGTTTTTAGCTCTTCCAGTAAGTACTTCGACCAGAGTCTGAATTCATTGTTTTATGTCTTCATTCTATCTCAGAGTTCCTAAGAGTAGAAAAGGAGACTTTACTATACTCTTAAGTTTTATGTGTAAAAAGCATTATGAGAGAGCCAGGTATTAACACTTCCTTTGTTTTCAGCTGAATGTGTGTTATTTTAAGCCTTTGTATTTGAGGTAGTACTGAAAATAGAAGCTGTTGTTGCTGCTATTACTTAAGTTGGCAGTTGCTAAAGTGCCTCACATATACAAGGTACTGTCCAGGATATCACTGCATGTAATCTGGGATCTGAAATTAAAAATGAAAATAGTAAAGAAGTCCTTTACATGTCTCTTTATTTGGGTACTCTTTTGGGAGTCCCTTGTGTCTAAGCTGACTTGTGTTACTGGATGTTTGAGGTACTTTGTACTGGGAGATGGGCAGCATCTCCCTCACTCTTACTGTCAAAAAAAAAAAGTGCTTTGGAAAAATCCCAAGATGTGCTTTTTCCTCTATCCTTCCTTAAGCACTCGGAGCATTGAAACTGTTATTTCCTTTAAAGGTTAACAGTGTTGAAATTGGCTATTTAAGTCGAGTGTTATCTACTCTAAATAATATATGTCTCAAGCTTTTCTGACAACGTAATTAGGCTCCCTCCCTGATTGATACAGGCTGGGCAAAGCTGCTGTTGGCATAGCTGTGTCCACACGGTGCGTTTTGTTGGCTTAGTTGACTTAGGGTGTAATGCTGTCCTCACACGCACACTGAGCAGATATGGTATTGTTCTGCTGGAAAAATACTGGGCTGCACATGTGGCTCAAGTTCTAAGCAATAAATATTCCAAGAGCTGTAAGCCGTGGTATTAATTTTGGATCTTAGAAATGAAAGTAAACCTTGCAGTTGAGCTCATGATTTTAAAGCTATTGAGGTGACCACACAAATTAAAGAAAGTTGAGAGAGAGTAAGCAGAGCCAGGGTGTTTTAATAACATATGGAGGTTGAGTTGTGTTTATTCAAATCACCACAGATTAGCACCATCCTAGTCTTATGCCAGCTCAGTCACATGTCTTTAAAAACTGGACATCAGTTTTACATTTGAAACATTAGTGGGCTTTCTTGCTCCTCTGAAAATGCAGAGAAGCGAGGAATGGAAAGTACATCAATATAATACTGCATCATTTTCCATAATTCTTTGGTTTTATGCCTTCTTTAGAACTAGAAGGGTATGATTTTTTTATAAGGGATTTTGGTCATTTCACTGCTATTTCTAACAGTGAACTTGCCATCAGTGGTCTGCCTGCAGCAACCTCTCCCACGCTAGAGCTGCTTCCAAAATGGAAGGCAGCCCCAAGTGTGACCTCTTTGTGTTTATAACAAAGGCAATGGAGAGGTGTGTTAAGGCATTACAAAAATTTTACAGTCAAACCGAGTATGCTGCTTTTACAAGTGACCCTTCTTCACTTAGGGCAGACCAGGGACCTGCTTTTAAAGGCAAGCAAGGTCATTGCCAGTCTAATGTTCATTTTATATTGTTATTTTAAATTTCTATGCATTTCAGGCTTTCTGAGAGTCTTGCATTAGATATTTTTATTTATAGCCCTGGTGAAGTCCTGGGAAAAGTCACCAGCTGTGGATTAAAATATTTTAAAAGATTTCATTCAGCCACTACTCCGACTCTGCTAATTTTTAGCAGTTTCTGCCGATAGGAGCAAAGTTTGGAATTGTAAGAGAGTGATGGAGTCGAGATGGAGGTGCACTGACCCTTTGCACTCGGTGCATATGTAATTTCCAGCTCTGGTAGTCTGCAGAGAGGCATTTCTTTTCCCCTGTAGCAAAGGAAATGACTAAAAAACTTTCCAACTGTAGAAGCAGTAGCCATCAGCATTTCTGGTATAAATACAGTAACTTGGTAGGCAAAATGGTAAAAAATGGTTAGGATTCCTCAAATAGTTTTAAATTCTGCCAATGCTCCTTATGTCTTATGTGGATAGCTTTATTGAACAGGATTCATTGTTCATTTTTAGGAGGAGACATAATTGGGTTACTGGCTTTGAAATCTTGGTGCAGACATTCCAGTATCATCACTTTGCTGGGTTCTAATTAGAGAGTTTCTGTGCAGTTAAATGTGTGTGGAAACCTGAATACCGTGACTTGCCCTGAGATAAGAGTATCATGCTTAGTGAATAAGCTGGGGGAGGGGGGTGTGGGGTGTGTGTGTGTGTTTTGTTTTGAGTTTTTTTGTGTGTTTTTGGTTTTGTTGTTTTGTTTTGTTTTTTATTAAGCTTTGTTGATAAGTACATTTCTTTCCTGCTGGCTAGAAACCAGCCAGTACCACTTTGATTTTGTTTACAGGCTGCATGTGTACATCCAAACCATGTCTGTGAACCAATTACAGCGTGTTGAGGAGGGGATGTTTTGCAAAATGCTGAGATTGGAACACTGAAACTAGACTGTGCAGCCTGATGTGTTGCTTAAATGACATTAGAATTGCACAATGATTAAGAGTAGGAAGGGGATAGAAGAGTGTCAGGGAAGGAATTGTTTAGCTTCTGTCAGTTTTAGACAAATGTCTGGGAGGGCAGAGTGTTTCTCACAGTGCCCACTCAGAAGGTGAGCCGCACAAGCGGATCTCTGCTTTGAAAGAAAGAACAAAAACTAGTCCCAAGCTGAGATATTTTACTCAGGACCCTCAGAACCACCTGCTGCAGAAGCAAGGGAAATCCAGAGGATAATTAGACCCGTAAAATGTCTTCCTTGCTTCTGTCCTATGGCTATAGGGGAAGGACAGCCAGACAGGAGAAGGATGGGAAGATTTTGTCCTGTATCTTTCCCTTCACTAAAGAAGCATCAAGAAATTCGTGTTTGTGTCTCATCATTATGTTTATTTTGCTTTGAGGTAACGAGCTCAGGAGCTGACTGCAGCTGTGCTTGTACAGTGCCTGGAACAATCTTGGCCTTTAGGTAATCTTCTCATGAAAAGCCTTAGTCAACTTGGCCCTGAAAAAAAGGTTTTGATTTCTCTTCTCTGCCTCCTCCAAACGAGTTTCAAGGGTTTCAATTAATTTTTCCTCCCATGGGCTTAGCAGATTGAAAATCTTGGACATTTCAGCTCTTCTGGTCTTTGCTCTGGCTTGTGGTGCGGAAGAAGGGTGGTCCACGCCACGGCAGCATGAAGGGCATGCACATGTTCATCTTGCTGTTTGTTATAATGTTTTGGCATCTTGTTGGAATGAATGTCACTATTCAAAGGGCTTATTTATTTGCCATTTAGAGATGCCTCAGTGGTAATGTGAGCCGTTTTGGTTTCTCAATTCCCTGAACATTATTTTAAGAAGGGGAAAAAAGGCACCAGGATAAAAAAAGTCTAAGAAATGAAAGGAGATGAGGGAGGAGGTTGGAATAAAAATCTCAGTGGGCCTGGAATATTTAAACCAGCATATGGGGGAGGAAAGAATAGTGAGTACAAATAGCAAGATTATAAAAACAGAAAGAAGATGAAAATTACAGTGAAAGAAAATTAGAAGGAAAAAAGCGGGGGGCTAGACAGAAGTTCCTTCTGGAGACTGGTAGGCCAGAATCTGCAGGAAGGGAATAGGTTTCATAAAAGATACCTTTTTCTAGAATTCAAATAACCTATGGGCAGAATTATCTCAAAGACATTCATGCTGAACAGCTCAGTAGTTGCTATATATAGGGCAGATATCTTTTCTCTATCAATCTTTTTATGAAGGGAAAAGATTTTACGTATTTTAGACGAAATGTCTTTGGCTTGGCTTTGACTTGTTCAAAACAGTTTTCTTTTGAATTCTTTTAATGAAATATATTTTTTCGTACTTTGGGCACTTTCATGATTTCTTTCTTAAACTAAAAAGGGAAGAGAATAATTTAATACTACTGAGCTCTTAAGCCAACATCAACCTCATGTAGTAATCCTTGAAAAATCTTGTCTTAAAACGTATTACAGTGCATAATACATGTGATATTCGTGAGACAGAAGGAATGGAAGTGGGTGAAGTCAGTTGTTTGTTTTAGAGCATGAAGCAGCACAGTCTCCCCTTGGCAATCCAGCAGTTCTGTTGCAGGTAAATGCTTTAGGGTAGAATTCCATGCTGTCGCATAAACTTAAGACTATTTTTTGGCAACAGAGCAGATCTTTTGAAGGCCCACTAAAGGGACTCGTGAGAAATACTAAAGAAGGCTTGTTCCACCTCTCCTGTTGCTTTGCCTTTGGCTGCAAAGGAGGACCAAGAAGCAACGCAGTGTAATTACGGTGGTTTGCTGTGGTGCAGCAATCTGAAACCTCCACAAGCTGAATGTTTGTCAAGTCAACAAACATTGGACTTGGAGGGGGAAAAAAATGAGATTAAAATATCTCCATTAGTGCAGAGTTTGTGGTAAAAACACGTGAGGATATTCAGGAGGGTATTCAGCACGTGCTTAACTTGAAGCATGTAGCTAATCAGAAGTGTCATTGAAACTATTCCTGAACTTAATTCTAATTACATGCCTTAATCATTGGCTGAGTCTCAAGCAGAAAGGGCAACAGACTTAACAAAGAAATTCTGGTGGGAGTCAGAGCAGCTCTTTCATTCCACTGTAGTGTGAGCAAACTCTTTAAGTTCTTTCTCTGCCCTGTGGATAGAATAAAAGCCCTTCCATGTGAGACACACACGCGGTGTGGTAAATTGACTGCAATTTTTTTGTTTAGTATTGTTTTGTTTTTTGTTTAAAAGACTCCATTTTTCTAAATGTAGTTTATGCGCAGTAAGAAGACTGAATATCAAATCTCTACTCATGTTTGTGACTGCAGTTTATGATATTGATGATATCAGAAGCAGTCTGGATCAATACCTGGATTGGTATGCTGCTAGACTGGTCCAAAAGAAACAAAACATGCACCGTGAGAAATCGTATTATATTAATAAAGAAAACCAAAACGAAAGTCGTGATCTCAGGGGTGGGAGAGGCCTGCTGAGATGCTGTACTGCAAATACATGGCCCCTAGAAATAGTACTTAGACTTCTCACTTCTTGATTTGCCTACATTGTTTACAGTTAATCTGGGGCAACTTCCCTTAAGTTCATACAAAATTTCAAGGTGATAGAAATCTCATCTTCTGCTGCCCACAAGCAGTGTTCCTAAGTAAGTAAAGAGAAAGGATGGTAAAGGAGTGGAATTCAGTTGACTAATATTTGCTTCAGTCTTGATGGTCAGGGTGCTATGCTTGCATGTATGGAGGAGGAGGCAAGGGAGAAATCCTTATGGAGACTGCTAAAATCGAGGTTCTTAAATAAAATTTTGTTAGTAAAAGAAAATATTCAGTAAAATATTGCAGGGGACATGGAGAGGGGAAAAGTTGTTGCACTTCTGAAGAGTTTAAAAAGAAAATTCTTATGCAGAAACTGTGTGACGTAAGAATGTTTTTTGCATGTAGTCTTTAGAATTTTTTTGCCTTACCAGAAGGGTTAGTGTATTTCAAACCATTAAACAGATTTCTTTATAAAAAATGTGACAGTCAGCTGATAATAATTTTATTTCCAGTATTTTCACGTGCATGCTGTTTGCGCTAAAAAAGCATCAATACTTCATTTAGATATACAGTAGAACAGTGTGTTCTTTGCCTTCAAAGAGCCTATAGTCATAATGTAAGGTGAAAAATGTATTTTAACAAAAACAATGGGCAGAAAATACTTGAAAAAGCAATGATGGTATAAATCCTTGTAATGGCAGCAAGGGAATTTGTAAAGAAGAAAATGCTGGTGAGGCTGCATGGTTAGCTACAGTTGGAACCGTGTCATTTGCAAAGATCTTGAAGATCTTGTCATTTCATTCTGATGCTTTGCTCAATGACAAATGAGGGGGTCAAATGTGGGTTTTTATACTCAATTATGTTATCTGTTCATAAAATCTCTAGTAAAAGACATGTATATATGGTGATTTTGTGTGTATATGCACATGTGTATGTATATTTATGTATCTGTATATTTATTACAAATAAAGGGGAGATCGATGGTGCCTGTGCCATGTTTGGCCATAGTTGTTGTTTTTGCTGGGTCTTGACTTAGGTTTCCAAGTGTTGTCTTTCATCTTCTTAGGACTTCTCACACTCTTTGTAAGAGAAAATGCATGCAAACATTCTCCTTCTGCATTATTTTCCTTTGAGGAATATGTAATGTTTTGGAAATCAAGGTAATTAGATTGGCTATTGAATCTTTTAATTTTAAGGCATTTCTGTGCTGTTTTAAGTAGCTCCTGTAACTGAACAAGATACACATAGCTATTATGTGTAATAGGGAAAGATAACCTTTTCAGAGTACTCTCCTTGGTGTGAGTTAGAGTAGGTGAGCACAGCAGAGAAGGTGAACCTGCTGTTCACTGCTGGTGCAGTGGACAAACGTGGAGGTATTCCCAGCCTGGTGTGTGGTTAACTCTCTCATTTCCCTCAGTGGCTAAAATGGGTTGGTTGATAGCAGTGAACGGGCTGCCATCAGGAGCGTTTTTCTCATGAATTGTTAAAAGGTGGAGCGCGATGTGATACGGTGGAAGCTGCAGTCTTTGTATCAGGAGTGCTACTTTTAGAAAGGCTGACTCAACAAACTCATAATTCCCGAGTGATCAAAGGACACATGTTTTTAACCTTGGTATTGTTTTCTTTTTTTTTTTTTTTTTTTTTTTCCCCCTCCTTCTCAGCTGTCCTCCAGACTGTGATGTTGTGTTTTGCAGGCTTTTTAGTTTCTTTGTTACATCTCAAAACTTGAGCTACACAGTTCAGGGCAATCAGGGCAAATGAGTGGCTATTGGAGTCTACTGATACATCAGGTTTGTCTGAAACTTCCCTGGGTTCTTTTATCGCTCTTGTAGTTTGCAGATTGTCCAGATCTGTAGTTCTTCTTGCATAAGAAGAGCAGAGAGCAGTTACTCCAGTCAGAAGGAGATTGAGACTCTCAGTGTCCACAAATCCCTATAAACAAAGCTTCATTTAGTTAGGGGTGGTCCGGCTGCTGGGCAGATGGTCTCGGCAAATGATAGCTTTGCAATGGAGGCTGTCTTGGATGGATTCAGTTTTAATTTATTTATTTAGAGAGCTTTGTGGTTTGGCTTGCAGCCAAGGATGTTTCCTGTTTCTCGTTTTGACTTATACCTGGTTACTTTCCAGGCTGCATCCACTGTTGCACTATAATTCAACAGTGTGTGCCAGGCAGCATCAAGAGCATTGTTGATGCTGTCTGCTTGGTTGCCCTCTAGAGACTGAGCCACAGGTAGTTTTCAGCTTTGGATCTGATTCTACCCCCCACCCCCCAATATAATGATTGTGAATAACGTATAAAGGTATTTTGTGGTTTGTAGTGGAATTCAAGCCTCAAAATCCAAAGCCTCAGAAAATCTTCTTGCGCAATCCCATAGAAAGCAGTGCACAGCAAATCATATTTTACAGTGTATAAATGTTGAAGTGCAAAAGTCAGGATAATGAATTTGAGGCAGGCACACCTGTATTGGAGTGGACACGATGGTAACTTTGGGGAGGTAAGTTATTTAAGAATTCTGATGAAGTTCTTGATAATTTTTCTTGAAAAATTTTGTAAACATTTAAAAAATATCAAATATGAATTTTAGAAGTAATCAACTTTATTCACACTTTGCACGCTGTACACAGATTCTGCTTAGATATCAAGAATTCCTGGTGCATGCAGTTTTTATTTATTGAATCATGTTTGTGAACAAGAAAAAGATCATTTTGACTGAAACTAGGAATGAAACAGGCTGATCTAACATTGTCTGTAGTAAAGTAAAAATGTGAACCAGTAAGACACTACAATAACAAAGCATCTTTTTAAAAAGATTTCAGTACTCTAGAAGTTTTATAAAATTGTTAGAATTGGTGCAGAAATCAGTTTTGAAATAAATTTTTTTCTAGCTCTCTAGAAGTTGATATTTTGTAATTTCTCTTATGATTTAACTTTTAATAACTCCAATTAGCTTCTGTAATCCCTTCAAATAGGGAATAAAAACCGTAGTATTATTCATGTTATTGAATGTGGTTTTTACTGTTAAAAAATGGATTACAATTAGTGTACAATTAGTGGTTAGTGGTTATAATTAGTGGCTGAACTACTGCAGTAGTGTTTTAGGATGCTTATTTTCACCTTGCAATTCTTGAAATCCTTATATCTACAGTAAAATTGTAATTTGACAAAAAAGATGTTGTTGCTTTGGTTTCAGAAAATGGCAGAAAGGAGGGTATGGCCATTGTCTTCATTATCATAAGAGGAAAAAAATTTTGACATTTTATCTGAGTAAGAGCACACTGTGAACCACAAAGGCAGTTGGCCTTTTTTTCGTGTTTTTGTCTCTAATACAAATATACAATTTTTGGTTTTGTGCAGATTGCTGGGTTTAACCTGAATTGGGCTTGCATTACATGGAAAAGAAGCTAAGTAAAGGAAAGACCATGGTGATAAGCTCCTCTTGCACTATCCCATTAACTGCTAATGGATAAAGTATTCTTTGATCAGCATATATTATAGCCAGTTGTCATGGAAATGCAAGGAGTACCATAGGGATAAAATGTGTAAGGGGAGAGCAGTACATGTGCCATCGCTGGACGGTGCTTTATATTATTCAATGAACATTACTTGAAGTGTCTGTGTTTGTATCTTTTATTTTACAATGGCAAATCAAGTTGGTATTGAAGGGAAATTGCCCAAAAATAACCTTGATATGTTGTTCTTGTCTTGAGAAATGCTGTCGTCTATAACATGGGAATAGTGGAGTAGTAGTGGAGCCTATCCCAGGAGCGGAATTCCAAAGCATTTGGAATGACCTTGCATGTCCTAGCCTCCTTTGCATTGCACAGTGACTTGTGGTGCTCTGGGTTGTGTTTGTGTATTCCAAAGAAATAGATGCACGTTCTGGGTGGTTGGTGTTATGGGAGTGATAGGGGCTTTGTCTTGCAACAGAATCGTGGCACAGCTTTAGGCTGATTTTTTTTATAAGTTTATCCTCATTAGCTCTATTACTAAGCCTCCCGTTTTTTCTCCCCTCTTTTTCATCCCCCTCTGTCCTTGCTGTTTGCCTCCCACTGATTTTTAGAGGAAATTTTAATTACCCCGGTGAAACAAAGCAGACAGAGATGACCTGATGTCTGGGTCTTTTCCTAAAGTGATTCCTGGCAAACACGCTGAAATTCATTAATTAGTTCTGCTTGAGACCAGAATGAACAGATCAGTATTCTCTCGTAGCAGCAGAATCTAATCTACATTTCCATGTACAACTATACATCTAGTCATAAACTCTTGGAATAGGCCAAGTTAAATCCTCCCAGCCGTGGGTTTTTTTAATATCTAAAAAACGTTGCTAGTAAGAGCTCAGGATCTAGAGTCCAACACTGTTGTTGCAGATTAAGGGGAATCTGGCAAAATTCCTTGGGCTGCTGCCATGTGGATCTGCTGGTAGAATACAGTACGGTAATATGTTGAATTTGGCTCATTACTCTCAAGAAATGCTGCCACAGACTTTGTGGGACACAGATTTAGGAATTGGAATGGTTATATGTAGGGATGATCTTGGGCTCACTGCTCTAGACAGAGCTGTTATTAGAGCTGTATGCCCAAGATGGTTTGTGGTTTGTTTAGCCTTGTAAAGCATCCATTTTATACTCCTACATAGAGAGAAATAGGTCAGACTTACCAGAGTTTTGAATCCCTCCACCAGAGTTTCATCTTCTTTGTTGTAACTTTTACGCTGCAGGTTTGGAGATTCATCCACTGGTTCATTCAGTGTGCCCTTTGAAATTCTGCTTTCATATAAGATCAGACCTAAAGAGCCACTTATAACAGTGGGCTAACTGGGACAGACTAACAATGGGATTTGTTGCTTGATTAAAATTTTGAGTGCTATGTAAATTAGTCTTCTCCCAAGTGTAAATTGTTACACTTAGCTTCAGAGTTTACTCCCAGGTCGGTCGATAGCAGGATGCCAGTGCTTTTGAGAACTAAATTGTAGAGAACTGGTCGTCTATAAATCTCATGCAGTTTGGCCACAGTCTCAGAAACAGTGTTAACACTGGATGTGACTGTGAAATCTTTAAACTTTGCAGTTGGCTTAGTATATTTTTATCGCTTCTGGAACGACGTAATTCAATGAGCATACTTCAGTCTTGTCTTTATTACAGGAATTAGTCTAAGCTGTGGTGACTTCTGCAGTCCAGATGAGTGATAGCGGTAGATCTGCCTTTAAGGGAGCGTGGGTTTTTTGAACAGCAAAACAACCATCTCTTGAATAGCACATTCCCATCTGTTCTTCCATGGGAGAGTTGCCCTCCAGTTGGATATGTGTGGTTGCCTTGCCATGCATCTGATAGCAACTGCTTGTAGTGCAGGATGGTGCTCCTAAATGTGCTCCCCTGTGGTGCCATGCTTTTGTGCAAATCAGCCAGCACACCGCAGCGTTGGGGCCATTTCAGGTGCTCATATTGTGTGTGTGATGTTGAATTCAGTCTTGTGTGTGTATGCCTTGGGCTTCTGACAACAGGTCACTCACAGCTGGCATCTTTTATTACTGAAATAATTTATAACAACATTTATACTTCAGCGATATTTAAATGGTTAATAAGGTTAGAAGCAAATGTGAATAAAACCAAACCCAACTTTTCTCCCTGCAGCTGAAATAAAGCAGGTCTCCATCCTCTCATTCTCAGACAGACCTAACAGTGCTTCTGTCAGTGCAGCAGACAAATATCCAATGCATGATGAAAAGCATTTGTCTCTTTAAGTGAAAATAAAGGAAGAAAGAGAAGTTGAATGCTGTGTGTGCACTTTTGAAGGCAGAGGTTGATGTTCTGGTTACTTTTCAGATGCTCACTTTTGCAAAACTGTAGTATGAGCTGAGGCTTTGGCCTGCAACAGAAAGAGATTGCTGCTGCTGAAAAAGGTCTGGTTAGGGCTGGTCTGGACTGGATTTTATTTTCCTACTAAAAAGACAGGGGAAAAAAAAAAAAACCAACCGAAAAAACCAAAGTAGTGATGAGCACAACTATGAACTGCTTGAAAGAGCAAAAACTCCTTTTATCTTTCGCCTTTGTGAGTCTTAGCTTCTCATGCTAATAGTTTTGGAAAACTGTATTGCAATTTTTGAGAGAGACAAGGGAAAAAATACTGAAGAACTTCACTGCAACCTGTGCAAGTCACCTAGAAGCATACAAGAAAGCTCATCTCTTATGAAGTACTCCTGGGGAATACTTGGTCTCACCATCACTAATTTCAGCAGAGATCTGTGGATAAGGCTGTACAAATAAACACAGCTGTGGAATGTGACATAGTAAACAACATGCTGAAACCTCTTGGCAAAGAGTTGTTTGCCAGAGAGCCCAAATGCAATGCTTAGTCCATGGAAAAGATGGCATTTCAAGTTTTGGTACCTTTGAATTTTTCAGAGGCAAATATTTATCCCTAAACCTGCTCAATCTAGCCTTGTATTTACACATAAGGGGGCAGTGTGGTACTGTTAGCCAAGTGCCATGGAGGTGCACTTTAGATTTCATTATTATATATTGCATCATGTTTTAAGAAATGGCTTTAGAACTCTGAGCACAACTAGAGCTTTGTCGCTGCCTGAGAGTGCTGCTGTGTCTGCACTGGGGAGAGCCAGGTTGGACAGTTTCCTCTCTTCTTTGTAAACATTTTGTTTTTAGAGGGTTGCTCTTTTGGCGCTCTCTCGTAGTCCCTTGTTCGTAGGCATGTGAAGGAGGGGGAGACAATTTTCCTGACGCTGGGATGGGGAACTTCACATTACTGCATTTTTACCTCCCCCGCAGCAACATTCACTTACTGGGAAGGAAGGTAATGTTTCCACTGGAGCTTTCCTGTGTGCACCAGCTTCTGGCCCGCTGCTGCCCAGTTTTGGGCATATGATCATTTTTCTGCTGCTTTTGTGGAATATGTTATTTCTTGATTATTTTGTACCAGCACAGTCTTCTACCTGCCAGTACAAAAATGATGATTGAGTGGCTGTAAGTCAGTGTATACATGGGATCTTGGGTTGTCTTCTTCCTACATGTTAAAATTCAGGGTTAGCAGGCCAGGATATGGTGGCATTTAGGGTTTCTAGTACTTCTAACATGATGTTTTGAGTGCCTTACTACAGGATGCTTATGGCATTATTTCTCACCTATCTGGCTTTTAGCATCATACTGCACCTGACACGTGCTGCTGTTATCCAAAAATGTGTTATCTATGTTGTCCCTTTATAGTTTCTGCATGACTTTCTACTTCATATAAAGCTTCCCCTTCAAATATTGATTACAGCTCTCCTCTTTGCCACTTATCCTTGTAGTAAATATTATAAAGTTGCAGAGTACAAGAACATCATACACTGTTTCATTATATTTTGTTACATCACTGTTGCATTGCTGTGAGGTGCTGTACAGACACAGGAATTTTCTTACACAGCTTCTGTTTGTGTTTATCTGCTGCTTTGTCTTTGCTGAAATACTTATGAAGCCAATTTTTTCATGCCACGTTCACTTGTAAAAGGCTGCTGTTAGATTGCACATCACCACACTGATAATTTTCTAGAAGTAAATCAGCACTGTTAGACTGTTCCGTTTGTGTGACAATTAAAGTGCTATCAGGTACAGCAAATCTATGTTGCTGGTTAATTCAGAGAGAAATGATGTGGTAATTGTGTGGAGTGGTGATATGCTGATGGTCATGACTCAAAAGATAAAATGATGACAGGAAATGCAATCCTTTTTATATGCATCTTTGTGAATGTCAGTATTTAATATAAAATTGTCTCAATATGCAATAGTTAACAGAATAAAATCTCACGTGGTTTGTTATTATGGTATTTCTCACTAAAAAACCCTGCCCACAAAATTTTCCCCATGTTCTCTTCAAGAGTGTGGTGTTTCTTTAATTAAAATGGCTGATATAATGATATCACAAGCTTTGAAAATTAAAATGGGTATTCTGGAAAAATTACAGGCTCTAGCTAAAGCTATAAAGCATTTTGGTTACTGGTTCCTAAAGGTAGTATCCTTTTTTTCTCCTTCCCCTCCATCCTAGCTGGTAAGTGTGGCTGCAAATGTTTTGTGTTTGAATTAACTGATTGGCAGCTTGGTTAATGTGTAGACAGTGCTCTTAGTTATTTCCATATTATATTTATCTATCTATCTATTTATTTATTTATTTTAAAAGCACTCATTAAAAACCCACGGCATACTCCCAAACTTGAAGGAATGGATTTTTTGGCTCCTGTCTGCTTTGAATGAAATCCAAAACAAATGTTGTTTGATAATGGTTTACAGTTGCATTGCACAGGTTGCTCTTCATGATAAATAATTAACACCCTTTGTGTTCTTGATTGCAGATTTTCAAAACCCTGCCTGATGCTACTTTCCCTGAGCCAATCTCTATGTCAGTATCTCCTCCAAATGCCCCACCAAGGCAGTCAAGAAGACAAGGACAGCGTATTAAGAGGCCTCTGGCTGTTTACAATCTCTGCCTGGAGTTGGACGATGGTAGGATGTTAGTAGTAATTTCAGTCCTTGCATCAGATGGGCTGTGTATCCTATCTCCAGGAGGTGTTTTCATTTGTATACATATGTGGATGCACATGCACGCTTGTTTTAATTGCTTTGGAACATGCAAAGAAGCAAGGAGAGCTACAGAGGAAGGACAGCAGGGAGTACTGTCCTGTGACTTACGTGTAAAAGTAGGACAGACTGTCTTAAATATGCTTTTCTCCTCTAAAAAAGAAGCAGCTCCTGTTTCTTTGGGGAAATCTCTTTGACCTCTACTGGAGATTACACAGCCAGAAGATAAATGGAGAGGGAACTAAAATTAAAGCAAATCTTTTATGAGAAGAGCTAATGCACTTTACAGTTAAATTCATCTGGATTAAAGGCTCAGGTCTCCACTGCACTGGAGAATACCACTACTTCACTTGAATCTTTAATACCTTGCTGTAACTAGCAGTAAATACTTGTCAACTTGCCTTACTGCTGAAAAGCAATGAAAAAAAAAGTCTTGCTTTTGCATGGAGTCTGCAGTAGCAACATACAGTGAGGCAAAGGGTGTATAACATCTTATATATCCTGACTGTTGGCCAGAAACATAATCATTTTCCTGAAATTTCATGGCTTGGGGGTACGTACGGTACTGAGGAGGCAAGTCAGGGCTCATTTTGTGTTACAGTTTTTCTCCACCCTATTCCTTTTCTCTCTCCTGATGTTTTTAGTCAATTGCCTTTGCACATGAAGAGCCATGGGATCAGGGCACAAAGTCCAGTTACAGCAAGTAAAAATAAACAGGAAGGTTTTGAACTGGTGCAGTAGTGAGAGATTTGCTGGTGAGCTGTCACTAAATTGGTAGTTAACAGTGGTTGATTTCATGAGGCAAGAACACAAGTGTCTACAACAGCTGTTTAGTGCAGGTTTTAGAAATAGACTCAGGACTGTTTGTAGTCTCAAAGCCAGTTTTGCAAAGAGCCAGCAAGAAACTCAGCATTCCTGCCATCGGATTTGATTCACCAAAGAGATACATAATCTGTGCCTTTCTTTTCTTGCATCAAATGTGAAACTAAATGCCTTGACTAGAAGATGTTTAAGGTGTATCTGCTTAAAAAGCTTAAGCTGTGTTAATTTGAATAATATGCTGCCGAAAGCGAAGAAAGCTCTCGAGCTACATCTGCAGTGATAAATTCATCCTCATTTGAAAAATAAAACAAAATTGAAGCCACTCACAGAGCTGTTTACATCTAATTTTGAATATGAGTCCTAGCAGGACGCAAGAAGTACCACAACTTCTCCAATTCCATGGATCAAGGTGTTCACAGAGGAGTTGACTTTGACCCAAACACAGTAGGCAGACTGGTGCGTTGTTTTTATTCTGAGCCAAAAATACAGTGTTACTGTTGAAAACTGTTATGAAGATACAATTTTGCCTAAATACAGTCCATATTCTTGTCTAATTTGGGCATCTTGGTGAAGAGCTGGGATTGTTAAAGGCTGTCATAGTTATATACCATACAGAACTCTGGTACTTGTCTGGGAGTTGTAGCGAGGTGAGCTGCAGAAGAGCCTCATACATCACCATACGTCTTAAAGCTGTCATGAAGGCTGAAGTGTTGCAGGTGACATTTTAGTGGCATCTCACAGTAACATTTCCCCTTGTAACTGCTAAAAAAAATACTCCCCGTGGTCTGTAAAGCCACTACCAAAGGTAGCAGGATCCTCAGGCTGTTGGTAGCTGCTGACCACATGCTAATGGCTGTTTTCCTTGTGTTCAGCCGGGCAGCTGTGTCAGGACAGTGGTCAGTGCTTGGGGCAGTGGCTCTGGGGCACGTGTGCCATGCACATGCAGCGCTGCAGTACCTCGAGCCCAGCTGCGTCACTGCACGCTCTGAGCAACTGCCCCAGGGGCTGCAGGGTGTGTGGATCAGCCAGGCTCATGAATTATCTAGTCCCTGAGTAGAGCTCAGTGCCTCCAAATACGCTCCCTGGCCTTCAGTTGCTTTCTTCTTTGGAGAAGGGTGAAGGAATAAAAGTGAGCCTGGGCTTCATTCCATATTTACCTAGTTTCTTGGCTAACAAATGCATGTTTTATAACTGCTCTTTGGAAGATTTTATCCTGTGTGTGTTTTTAACAGGAAATTAAACATTAAACCCCTTCCCTCCCCCCACCTCCCCCTTATTCACAATGGCATGAGTTAAGCACCAGGCACAAGCCAGTGTTTTGTATTTCCTGGATATGGCAAAATTATCATAATCTTGTTTTAAACAAGCAGCTGATACATATTTATATGTAAATATATTTGTAGACAAATATATCTCTAAAGTTATTGTAATTGTATATAAATATTCTCTATGCCTTGAAACTAGAACTGTGTTGGAGGCAAAATCTCTCTGTGCTGGAAAACTTCTTGAGTGTGTTTCTTTTAGGATTGTTATGCAAACCAGGAAATTGTTAGAAAAGCGGAAACAAGTCTTTAGCTATCAGCTGCTCCAGGGAGTTAACAGGCTTCAGAATCCACTGCTTGAATTGGAAATGCAGGGTTCGGGCCAGGTTTCTTTTTAAAAGCATGTTTGCAGTCGAGAAGCTTCTTGACTGCACACGAAATATATGCAGCAACCACCCAGAAAGGGCTGTAAGATATATAAATATTGATAGATATAATAGCTGAAGAACACACACTGTGTTTGATAAAAATCTTTTTTTTGCCTTCTAGTAATTAGCTGTACTTAATTCTGGTAGTGCATAGATTTTCCTTCCTTGTACATGGCAATTAGATGATTAAACCTATTTGCAAACAATCCAAGGATTATATTTACTACTGTGAGGATCTTTGTTTCCTGAAAGACCAACTTAAATCACAGATGATACTGTCTGTTTTTCTTTCAACTTCTTTCTTTCAGCTTTTCTTCTTTCCTGTGTTGTAAGCCCGTTACTAGATTTTCACTCTGAAGTTTTTTGACATCCTAGTGTCTCAAGTAGAACTGGACCTAATGGGGAACTCTGAGCTACTTTCATATGTGGCCTAGACTCAAAGTTCTTGTTTCAGCAAAATGCAGATTTGTCTGAGATTTACATTAGGACCATTTCCAGAGTTTGCTGGCCTTCTAAAATGAAGATTTGGGATTTGGTTTTGGTGATAGTTTTTTGGGTTTTATTTTAAATCTTTGGATATTGTTTTCTTTCCCCCTATCTGAATGAATTTTAGAGTGAATAGCAGTGCAGAAGCTCCTGTGGCTTACAGTATCATCTAAGTACAAATGACTTTTCATTGTCTCTCTGTCCCTCTATGTGGAGAGGGAAAGACTGTTAGCTAGAATAAGGAGTTGTTTATCCTGTTCTTCTAAAAACGTCATTGGGTCTTTATTTTCCATTTGGAGAGTCAGTATATATCAGAAGAGATCTCTGTTTACATTTCTTCTAGAGGGCAATGCAGATTTAAATTTTTGTTCCCTTACAATTTTATTTAGATTTTTATATACCTTTCTGGTCTTGTAGCAAAATCAACAGGTTTGGGGTTTCTCTTGTTTGTTTGTTTCATTCGTTTTTTTTTTCCCAGTGCCAGGGACTTTGACATTATTAAACTGTTTTGCAGGCCTGTTAGAGCAATATAGGGAAAAAAGTCCTATGTAAGGTAGGCAGTGTAATACAGTCTGTCCAGGATGAGCAGAGAATCAGCACGAGTTGCATAAGTCACACCTGGAGTCAAGAAATGGGTGATGTGTAGCACTTTGTCCAACTCCAGAACAACTTGTTTTCTAAGCAAACCAGAATATACATCTTAAACCACAGGGCCTGCTGATGCCTTATTCTATTTGAATACTCTCTGGGTACCAAAATTTCTCCTTGGCACATACTTGGACATAGCACATTAGTATCAAATGGAGGCTGCGTTGTTCTTTTTTTAGGGCATTAGTGTCCCGTCCCCCCACTCTGGAACTCATATGGGATGTTTGTGATAGCTTGCTGCTGCTGCTGTAAACCAAATACCGTATTTATAGTGATTTAGAAAACAGAATTCTAAAAGAAATACAAATTAAAGCTGCTGCTTAACCCTTCAAAACTTTGTCCTAACTTATACTGCCCTTTGAAGTATTTAGGGCATAGTAGCAGTACTATGTACTACTATAGTAGTAAATACGTAGTATTTAGTATTTAGTTATGAATGGTCTGTTAGTGTTGAGTAGGAGTAGCTGGTTATGATTTTTTTGTGGGGATTGGAGTGAGCACCTCAATTTGGGTGATAAATTAATTTGCATGAATTACTGTGGCATTCCATTAAATTATTTTATCAGAGTAAAATGTGATATGTGTAATGGCTACATAGCGATATTCCCTCTCCGTGTTCCTCCCCATCACTTCCTGCCCCAAACACAGGAGTAAAAAATCATAAACTTAATTTGGAATTACTGAACATAAAACCTGGGTGTTAGAGGAAGCCTTGGATTTATAATGACACTGGTCTTCAGGGCTGGAACAGCCCAGAACTGCAAGGTTGCAGGTGTGAAACCTGGCCTTGAACTCTTTCTATTTCTGAATCTGCTGCTTGGAAGTGTTTTCTGTAACCTGGCACATAGTAGGGGAAATGGAAAGAAAAGCAGCTACATAGGCATATCAAAAAGCCATAAGGCCCTGTAACACTTGCTTACAAAGCTATTGTTAACAGCTGAGCAGAACACAGCTATGCTGTCACAAAATAAGTGCACCAATGTTAGTCATGAGGGGAGGATCAGGAGGACTGCTGCTTGCCATGTGGAATTTCAGACAGTTTGTATTTCATCTTACTGCAAGAATAGTTCCTGCAATTCTATGTGATCCATCACAGCTTTTTCCACCTGATGGCTCTGAGTAGGGTGTGTGCCATGCAAAGTTAAAAGTCTTTTTGAGCTACTGCCAACGAAGGTAAAGCTTTTTCATATGTAATTGTGGGTCCTTCTTTCCTATCAGAGAGTTGACTTCTGCTTGGAAAACTTTGGGTCCATAGAAAGTACTTATTTTTTTTTGAGATATGGAATAATTTTGGTCCATACTTCGCATACACAGTATACATTGTCTGGCTATTTTATCCCTTTGAGTAATCTACTTGCTACAGTCTACTTGCTGCACTGTTACCAAGAAGCCAATTTGTGTCATGGTGTAGTAAACATCTCCTAACTTCTACGTCTTTTTGAACGAGGTGTATCAGATCTTCATGGCTGGTGTGAGAATTGCCTGAGTATCATTGCCAGTGCTTGTCTGCTTTCAGTGTAAGAAATCTAGAGGCTGTAGAAACATTCAAAGTAAACACATACACGTGTTCACACACATGCAGACAACAGGAGGCAGGGGGCAGGGGAAGGGAACTTTAATGGACTTAAAACTAGAATCTGAATTTAAAGAAGGAATGAGGAGTTCAGGAGAATGGGTCAGTCTTTCCTTGAGGCCAGACATTATTAAAAATCTCTGATCTCCTGTAATAATCCTTCATCTCTTTAATTCTCTACCTTCTACACACAGACATGCAGGGGCCCATAATGCTGTAAGAAGGCCAATTTGGCATGCTAAAAGCCATTAATCCCAGGCATGGAAGTCACTGACGTATCTTTGCTACATGCCAGCTGTGCCCTGGCCAGCCTCTGTTGGTAAAAGTAAATTCTCTCACCCAGCACACAGGAGTGTAAGTAGAACCAAGAACTTGTAGTTGTTCAGCTTTTCAGTCACCTTCCTATGGATGAGAATGTGCATTTCACTGAATTAGGCATTTCCTCACGTGAGCAGTTCCTCTTGCTTCTCTTCACTGGTGACAAGGATAGCAGAGAAGATCTTTCAGGGGAGAGCTGGTGGACTTTCTATAAGGCTGATATGCAATTTAGAAAATACTCCTCTTCTTATTTTGCTCCCACTCCATCAGTGTTTTTCATTCAGTCAGAAAACAATGTATTCTTGTTTGCCCATTAGCTTCTGGAAGCCTTTGTCCAATTTGCTCTTCTTTTTCTCTCTAATTTTCTATCTTCTTCCTTTGAAAGTTGCACTTAGTGCAAGGTGAATTACATTACTGTCACTTCTTCCCTTCCCAGCTGTTCTTGCAGCTTGCTGAACCAACAGGGAGATTGAAGATGTTCTTAGGGGAGATCAACAAACCTGTCACCTGGATGTTCAGTTGAAACAACTGACAAAACTTCCCCTAAGGGATGCTTATCTTGTTTTCAGTAGCTTTTTAAATAAGCAATAGGTATCCCTCTTGATCCATTCCTCTGCTGAAGTCACTGTTAGGGCTAAAGGAGACAGGTGAACAAAATGAGGAAGAAGGCACAGCCAAGTGTCAGCAGCATAGTGAAAGTATTTCAGAGTGGCTTTCTTGCGAGAGACCCATCACATACACAATGAGGTAGCAGTTAGTCCTTGTCACTGGCCAAGTTGGGGAATTATTGGTGAGAAACTTCTTTTAAGAAGTCAGAGGAAGTAACTGCAATTAAAGCAAGCTAAATAGCAAGAGCAGAGGAGACAACAGCATGATGTTTTCTGTTTGACAGCTCAGGGAAAGAGCTTGTGAACACCTTACCTTTTGGGGGTGGAAGGGTCCTTACATACATCTTCCAGCTGATTGGTGCCTGAATTGTCAGCAAAACAGAAAAGGAAACATGGAAGAATATTTTCATGGACCTGGATTTTTTGCTGGTATTTAAGAAGTGCTTCTGATTTAGGGAACTTTTAGGCATGGTGGTTGTACTCCTTTTTGATCTGCTCTGGTTTTTCACAGTTCTCATTCTCATGGATGAGACTAGAGCTGTTCTGTTGTGTGTTTCAATACAGGGCTGGACCATAGGTTGATGTTGCCTGGACTGCTGGAAACACAAACTCAGTGCTACCAAAAAACTGTGAAAGCGGTGGGACAGTCTCTTTATTTTATTATTCATCAGGGTTTTCAGGAAGTAGCTTCAGTTCATCGTTGCATTTTTCAGCCATGAAATTGGTTAGCATCTGGCCAGCCTGGTAAGGCTGGAGATCATGAGTGGTTTCCTGCCAAGCCGGCTCTGGTAAAAATGAGTAATCTTTGAGTTTACATACTGCCCCTGTTATCATGGTGTACGCAAATCAAAAGAGGAACTCCTCTGCAGGCTTGTATCTGATTTCTGTTGTGTTTCAAAATTTAATTATGTGATATAATTAACATCTCGATGTTGTATCTGTGACTCTGTCTTGAACTGTTTTTCCACAGCTTGAGGAATAAATTGGGATTCTTTACCCGTTTTAGTTTTAGCTTGCTCAGCAAAAGGCTATGTGTCTTTGGGATTTTATTGATCTAAAATAATCCAAGCAGTATTTCTCCTGAATTTTGAGAGGTGACCTGCAGTAAGGGGGATATTTATTGAAATAATTGCTTTATTTTTACTGGTTAATTGTTTAATGATACAGGGTAAGTGTACCTGTAGAAAGATGCTTGTTTAAAATTGAAGTTTGCATTTTAAAAATGGACTAAAAAATATCAAAAAGGAGGAGGCCAGGACAGGGTGATGGTCCCCAAACTCCACTTGCTCCTAAGTAATTTGCAGATGAGCATGTTTCTTTTCCTTTCCTAGCCCCAACTCAAACATCTTGTGGCCTTTTTGGCTACAATTCTTGAGTTGCATCATCCAGTCTTGAGGCAAATTCTGTCTAGCACAGCTTCCTCCTTTTTCTAATGTATCTGAACCATTGTGGAGTTGGGAAAAACAACCTTTCTCTAGGAAAGCTACTTCATGCCTAAGGTACGCATGCTGCTACATGCACGCATTTGAAAAATATATCAAAGTTGGTCTTTATCTAGGAAAAACTGTCGTCAGCTTGAATAATTGTGTTAATTATTTTGTCTGAGAGAAAAAAAGTAGCTGGCGCAGGGATCTGATCCTTTCTGTGTGTGTTCTGTGTGACAGCATGAAGCTGATGGGAATGTGGGTTGTCTGCTGTCCATTTGCTCTGCTGGCTTTAGGCTGGATGAGTCTATGATGTGTAAATTTATGGAAGAACTAACTCCATACCAGGGCAGTGCTGCAGTGTACAGGATTTGCTACATGCTGGGGATATTAATGGGTACTTTTGGATAATGGAACGTGGTAATACAAATCTATTTTTCTGAGCATTTACAAGAATCTGACCTCCAAAATACCCATTATTCAGGAGTAGTGGAATAACTCTCTTGTTTAGTTTTAGGATTTACTATGATTACCTTTTTAACCAAATAATTGGTCATTATTAGCTTTCAGTCAAGCTTTCACCTTGATTTGGAAACGTGTTTAAAAAGCACAGTTTCTGTGGTCTGGAGGTGAGTAATAAACAATTGACCAGTTTTAGCGGCATGACAGATAAAAGTACACAATTTCTTAATTTACTCAGAAACAGATGACTTGGCTTCATTAGTTCAGAAAACTTAAAAAAAACCCCTGAAGAAGTAGGGGAATGTCCGTCTGTGTTCACCTGGTGTTAGGTGTGATTTACCACAGGATCAGTGGTACTTTAAATAGTGAATAAAGGGTGCAGCCCTGCATCTTGAAAAAAAAAAAGGCTTTTCTTGACTGCAGAGTCCTCTGATCACTCTGTCACAGAAAAACTTTCTCCAATGGAGTTACTTCTAGCTTTCCAGGAGTGACTCAGTCCTTTCCAGAGTAGTTGGTACATTGTTTCATGGGATCATTTAAAGATTTATTAACTGTGTGAGGCAACTTTGGTTATGTTTTTTGTGTCTGTTTTGTGTAGATGCTGAAGATCTAACACTTGGAACTAAGTACTTGCTTGATCAAGGATATTTATGGTACCAATATTTATTTTCTATCCCTGGTCTAGGAGACTCCTGTTAAAATGAAAACATAGTACATACCCCCAAATTAACATAAGAGCAAAGCTACTTTCTACTTGGTTGAACTTCTGTGTTATTGTGGGAAGTTGGCTATTTATGGGGAACCAATGTTTGTTATCTCAGAGCGGGATGCAGCTGTGATGCTGATGGGGGAGGATGGGTGGCTGCACAGCAGTGCAGCTGCTGCTTCCCCACCTTGTGATGCAGAAAATGTCAGACTTGAAGGTGGCAACAGTGATTTTGCAGCATCTTTAACCTACTCTCCTCAGGAATTCTCATCATCATCCCTTGTCTATGACTCAAACTGTTTGTGTCAAAGTTAATAAGTTGGATTTTTATCCTCTTATTTTACTACAACTTGCCTATGCAATGACCACTTAAAACATATATGACAGCTCTGTTTGGCCCGTTCTGTGTATCTCAACAGCAACAGTCATGTATTCCTCATTTACTCCAAAAAAATCTCTCTCATAAACTGTTCTCATTCTCTGGTTACCCTTAAACTATGGACATTGGTTGTGCTGTTGACATTAAAGATTAGTCTTGCTTTTAACATGAAAGCATGTAATTCATCAGTTTACTTAAGCTGAAGTTGGAAGAAAACTGTCACTTAAGCAAGTAACTGATAGTGTTAACTCTGCTTTTCATGGTTCTTAATACGAATGCTTTTTTCTTATTTAGAATTCTCAGAGTAAAGTAAGGATCTGATTGTTGACACTGCCAAAGTATCTCAGGTTTTTTTTTTTCAACTTTGGATGCCAACAAAAAAATATTCTTAGACTAGCCAGATGGAAAAAGGAGAAAAAAAGGCAGTGGGGAGACATGTCATGCTCAGTTAGGTAGAAGCTGAGTTCAGATTTCTGGTAAGGAGGGTCTGAGAGCCTTTACTATCTGAGACTCCTCCAGACAAAAGGCAAAAGGAACTGAGGGTTTATGTATTTGCTAGAGAAAAGCTGGATGAGGTAGGTCTTAGTCTGTGCAGGTACTTTGTGGGTATCTGTCATTATGAAAAGGTGACACGAGGCAGGGAAGGGGGGAAGGAGGAAGGTTATTTGGGTTAGAAACTGAAGGGTAAGTAGTACCAGCTAGATACAGCAGTAAACTGTTAGGATCAGCCTAAGATGTTTATTATTTTCCAGATGGGGCTGGTCTGAACTATGAACAGCCATAAAGGCAAAGCAGGGGGTGTCTGTTGCAGAAGCACAGTGAAAGCTCAAAGGCTCGGATGAGTGTTGTGATTAGATGAGTGAAACAAGAAGATAATTTACATGACAGTTTAAAAGGATCCAAGCAGTCAAAAAATTCAAATAGTATGCAAAAGGTGGTGAGAATGTGAAACAAGTTTTTAACTCTCTTGAGAGTAAAATTGGATCATAGACCTATTTGTGTAGGCTGGGGATATGAATTGTAGAAGCAGCTTGATGGCAGCTCTAGAAAGATGGCCAAGCTGAAGGCACTCAGAGCCTTCCCACAAGTATGACGAAGGAAAGGTGAAGAGTTGATGGCTGGAATGTTGACAGAAATTTGTGAGATGTCATACAGACTTACTGCTTTTGTACTGAGAACCCTCATGTCCTTCATCTGTTCAGGCACTCTTTGGCACCCAAAAATGAGTATAATAGGAGAGAAAAAGGAGGGGGATTGACATTTTTAGATGGAGAAGGTGAAGGCACCAAGAACACCAAACTGTATGCTCAAAGAATAATATAAATGAGCTTTAAAGGAAATCACATCTTGAATGTTTTATAAGGTAAGAGCTCATTAGAATTCAAGGGGTAGGAAAGAAGAATAGGAAGTTTCCGGAGCTCTTCACTGAAAGGACCTGTCAGTCCAATGTGGCAGTCACCATTTTCATAGGAGTGGGAGACCTGACAATGCTGCTCACTGGAGGACAATGCTGGAGATAAAGAGGTGTGAGAGGAGAGAAACACTAAAAAATTCTGGACTGTCAGTATTAGGAGCCCCTGACTTCTGAGGTAAAAGGAAACCCATAAAGCCGATTCAGTTCCAGCAATGTCCTTAACACACACTTTAAGAAACAAACCATGTCAAAACTTAAAAGGCAGCTTTCCAGCAGCTTAGGGTCTTTACTGGTTCTACAAAGCAAAATACAGGAAAAGAGCAGGGGGTTGGGAAAAGAGGAAATAGCTAGAAATCAATGTGCGTTACTAGTTTTGAAGAAGTGTCAAAAAGAACTTAGTTATGATAATCAATGTGATGATAATCAACTTACAGATAGGCCTGTTGCTAGGTGAATATTTTGAATAATGCAAAGTCACCTAACTTGTCTGAAAAAAGGTCTGTGGTCATGGGGTTGTGTAGCTTGGCAGTGTTAATTTTTAAAACATCTTGTAGCTTGCTGAAGAAGTTTGAAGCAACTGGAGGATTGCTAATGGAGCAGCAGTATTTAGAAAGGTAAATACAAATCTTTGACAATATATTTGCACATGGGACGAAGTTAGGAGAATTGCAAATAGTGACAGGCAGTAGGAGTTGTGGTTGTGTGCCAAGCTGCACCCATTTAAACAAAATAAACGTGGTTGTATTGAGAAACAAATGTACAGATTTTAGAGGGAAAATGTAGCCTAAAGTTACAGAATGGAGCACATCCTTAGACTGATGTCTGCTAAGTCAGTTGGTCACAGAGGGCAATCAGCTCATCATATTATTAATTTAAAGCCATGGCAAAAACAAGTGCCAGCCCTGGATGTACATATGGGATTGATGAGTAGGAGTAGGCAGTGGAATTAACGCTCAATGTCATTCTGATGGAAACACAACAAAACCCCACAGACTCACATCTGGAGTAGCCTCTTCAGAGAGAACACTAGGAAATTGTGACAGCTTTATAAAATAGATGTGTGATCCCAAAGCTGCAGAAGTAAGAGATTCGGTGTTAAATTGCAAAAGGAGATCGTTGAAGTACTTTTACACAGCCCAAAAACCTGATATGAGAGGTAATATAATAATTAGTAGTGCATATTACATGGGTCATGCCTGAAAACAAGGCTTAACAAAATGAAGGTACATGCATTGATTGGCAAGTATATTAATTAGTAACCAATTGATTCTTCATTCCCTTTATCATCTACTGGTGTTTTCAGACGATGACTATTTGGAAGATGTAGTTTGACCCCAATGTGAGATGGGCATTAATCAAAAGGAGGTTATTAAGCTGAATAAAGAGATAATGAGGCACAGTTCTGTGGCCTTTGCCATGTACAGGAGTTGCTGTAATTTCTGAAGGAACTTTTGGCACTGACGTAGAGGGTGAGATCTTTGTGCTGTTGCAATCATAGCAGTGACCCTCTATTTTGAAGACTTAGCTTTGGAGCATATATTGTTCTTAATCATGAAAATGTGCTAGGTGGTCATTAGTCATCTGTATTTGCAGTTATGCAGAATTGCCTCTTCCTGGATAAAAATATTGTTTTACTTTACAAAAGGAAATAATTGAAGACATCAGAAATATAAAGTGTCTTTGAACATATTGTTAAGAGGGTTTTTACTTAATCCCATAGAATTTAGCAGGCGTTTTCCTGTTTAAATATCTGACTTTTTTTTTTTTTTTAAATGTTCAAAACCCAGTCTTAGTTTTGCAAGTGCCATGCGGTACAGACTGTGAGAAAACACTGGCTCAGGAAGGAAGAAGTAAAACTTGAGGAAAGATTTAACACACAGTTGAATTTATGATAATGTCAAACATAAGTGCCTGTATACTACAGTCTCCAGTGTCGACTCTGCTGTGCGTGACTGAAGTGTTTAGTGTTCTTTTTTTTACTCTTTCTATGTGTTCTGAGAAACAATTCAACAGAATATCCTCTGCTTTCAGTAGGGAGTTGCTGTGAGTTGGTCGTATTTGTACTATTGAAAAACAGATTAATATCCATTTTTGCTGTGTTTTAGTAATGCTAAGTGAATGGTTGAGGTAAATATGGCCTTCTGTATGTAGTTTGATAATCTAGGTTGTGCTATTACTACTACTTTGAAAAGAAATTGTGATGGATTAAAAGGACGTAAGTCTAGCTCTAAAGAATTTATGAAGTAAGGTTGCTGTACCATTGCCTGATCTCCCAGATGTTTATCACTGTGACACATGCATCTGCAAATGAGATGTCATTAATTAGTTTTTACCTGACACTCCCGTGATTCTCATGTTGTGTTAATGTGAAGCAGCAGCAGCACCGTGGCCTTGATGCAGTGGGGAGGTGCCAGGTGAGCAGGATTGAGCCACAGTGCAAGTGACTCACTTTCCCAGGTTAATGTTCTCCTCAGAGCATATCACACTTTGCTACTACGGGCTAATTTAGATCCTTAAATTAGCAGCTGCTTGGGGAGAAATTTCCAGATGATCACTTTTATCATTTCACTGTTTTTACTTGTATGTCATTTTACTCTCTAGGGAAGTTGTTCTCTGAGAGCTGCTAGGAGGGGGTGAGGATGAGATGGCTGAGGAAGCAGCTGAGGGCTTTGCTAACTTTAAGTTTCTGTAGCAGAAGGAATTGAACTGGCTGAGGCTGTAATAGGGTTGTGAGAGGGATTTTATCCAGTGAGGGTGGCTTTTCATTGTCCACATTTTTTTGTTGTGGTGTTGCACTTTTAGTTAATTAGGAAAAAAATAATAAATGAAAGAAATCATTGCAACAGTACTGCATAGCTTGATGGAGTAGAAGTAAGCTCAGTTGTTCCCTGAGAAGATGTTAATTCATTTAGACTTAGAAAGTAATGTTGTACAGGACTTCAGCTTGTATATTACTGCATAAGGGAGATACAGCTTGTCAAGCCAGCTATGTTTTAACAGCTTTTGATTATATTATTTTGTTGCTGTGTTAGGACTTAACTGATCATTTTTTTCCCCAAAAACTTTTGGCCCCAAAAGAGCAGAACTTGTTTACAAAGATTGTGGAGGCAGTGGTCTCTAATCCACTCTAGACTTTTCTGGTGGTATTTGGCAGGCCTGTGGGTTGTGTTCATGAGTGTTACTAGGAGTAGGATGGATGGAGGAAAGGATGCTGGAAGTGGCTGGAATAGATCCGTATTACCGTTAAATATTAATATATTGAAAACAGCTACAGGCCTCATTTGAGACTGCTGGCTTAGCTGTGCTGGGTACTTTAAAGTTTGCAAACATCCTCATTTCATGCACCTCCTTTAGAATTTATGAAATGTACAGCTGATGTTTAAAAAAAATAAAGATTGAAAGGGAAAAGCTGTGTGGGTGAAGGTTGGCTTTTCAGTGAACAACGTGCTGTTTGGCTTGATGTGTCAGCATGGTTTGCAGTGACTGCTGTGACACGTTGGTAACTTTATCTTACTGTCCTTGGGATAGGAATGGTATTCCTTTAATGTTTCCCTAATCAATCATGTCTGAGTATGTTGCCCCTCGAGTGATATCCTAAGAGTAGCCTATGAAAACAAATAGTAGATCAGAATACAGTGAGCTCTCTTGAAAATAACACCATTAAAAAGGAGTAATAAAAGTAACATTCTTGGGTATTGTGTGTTTGTTAGAGATCTCTTGCTTATTCTGACCTTTCTAAATGTCATTGTTTCATGTTTGGGAAGACTGTGCTTATTGTATTTGAGAGCACTCATTTCCTCAAATGTGTGTTAAATTATCTTTAGAGACTGTGTTCTTAGGAAGATGTGCAAATGTGCGTATCCTAAACTATTTTCTTATATGAAGTGATGCCTTTGTCTAAAAATACCTCCCCAAAATTTAGCATTTCATTCACATAAAACACATACTGCAAAGGGGACTGGGAATATATTTTATGTGAAGAAAGCCTGGAGAGAACAGTGGGGGAAATTGTGCCTTTTGGGGAAATACTGGGAGATTGCTTGTCCTCCAAAATACCCGATGGAGATTGGACAGTAAGGTTTCTTCTCTTACATATTTCAGGATATTATCTCCAAGGCAGATTCTTTTGCTTCATGAGATGATTCCTTGAATATCTTTCTGACTTGTGCTCTCTTTTCTAGCTGACAGTCACAGCTCTCCCAAAGAAGACACCCCAACTGGGAGCATGGATTCTCTTTCTTCCCAGTCTCCAACACCTGCCTTCTCCAGCAGCCCCCCTGGGCTCTTGGATGGGAATAACCTTATCATGGACAGCGGAGATCTTGCAGGCTGGACAGCCCATCTGTAAGTAACTGAATGTTAAGTAAGGGTGCTTCCACTAGTATGACTGTGGAACACATTTCCCTTTTCAGATTGGTGAGGAGTGATTTTTTAGAAATTGCATATAAGTGTGTTTGTTTTCTTCAGCTACAGAAAGATGTGTTTGTCGTGGTGGAGCTTAGAGCCCACTTGAATGCTTGTAGGAAAGAAATGCTGTTGTTCTGTTGAAGCCTAGTTCATTTTTTGGGTATAAAATTTTAATTTTTTTTTTTTTATTTAAGCAGTGAAGATATACGTTATTCTCTATATGATGTATTACCCTAGTTTTATTTCAAGAAAGCATTAAGCTACACTTAGATGTCATATTATTAAGATTTGGGGCCTAGTTTTGGGATAAACACACTGCAATGAGTGTGTGCTCAGATGCTATTGTCTAAGAACATTATCATTTTTAATCTCTTCTTAACAAATTCAGTGCCTGGTTTCCAATAGAAGTGCAGTCTGTCACTTTCAGTAGATGCTGTAAATGTTCAATTTTTGAGCATGACTTAAATTTAGCAAAAATTGACATTGAAATGTTAGTCCTATCTCTCTAGTAAGTATTCAGGTTTGATACACACAAAGCGGACCATAACTTGTTTTTAAATCAGAGTTGAACTTGAATTGAATTCTCTGGTTTGCTATTCATTGAGACTTTAACCGCTATCAAGACCAAGTTTTCCAGCCTTTAGTGCCAAGAAGAGTGGAAGGAGCAGGTCTGGAGAAAAGATCTGTTACAAGTATTTTCCATAATGGCATTCTGAGTAGCCTGCTCTGGTGATGAAACAAGTGTAAAATACATGTGTAGATGTATGTAACACATGAGAATATACAGATAGTCATAGAATAACTAATAATAATTAACTTCTGACTTGACAGTTTATTCACTAGAAAAAATTTTTTCTCTCATATGTATTGAAAGAATTCCAGATTTATGGGTATTTTCCATAAATGTTGTTTCTTCAGTAGGGGTCTGAAGTTACTCTTCCCTTATCCTCTTGTACTATCCTCTAGGAGTGGGTAGAATGAGCAATAAGTTGTACTTAGCAAAGAGAGTTGCATGTGTGGAAAAGATGCTGTAGCTGTTATAAAACTGCAACTATTAGTGAAAACTAATTAAGGAACACAGGGTCAGCAGAACAGTGATAATGTCACTTCAGAGAATAAGAGTGTTGGTTTTTATCCAGAGGGCTTGGTAACTTCAGGTGTTTGAAGGAACATTGCATCTTTTTTTGCATTTGTTAATTTTCATCAAAAATTATATTGCACTGCTGTTTTGGAAACCTGACTTGATAGCTTGAGGTTTTCTGCTTAGTTGGAAACAGTACTTAGAGTTCTCTTTGGAAGGGAAGAAAATAAAGGTGCATGGTATGTGCATTTAGATTATTTGTCAAAAGTAGTTTCTTTCTTCCACTCGCCTGTCTGTGAAGTTTGCTTAAGAGCTACCCCTGTAACAAGCCTGGACAGTGACAGAGTAGTCTGTGTACGTGACATTCTTTCTTTCCTCTACTTTCTCACCCTAAATTGGCTTCTCTTCCCCTTCAAGTTTGGATGACTCAGAGGGCCCTGCCTTAACAAATAAAACCCAAACCAAAATACAGAGCAGGCCTCAGTGTAGTAAAGGCAGAATGTAGCTCTGGTAGCTCTCACAGCTCTGGGAAATGTAGCACTGGCTGTTGATTGTAGGCTAGGCTCATAAACTGGATCAATCCTTAGAGTGAGGTGAAGAAATATCCTTTGTGAAGGATTTCAAAATGTTTTGTATTTTGAGCCAAATTGGGACAAAATCAGTCCTTAAAGCCTCAGTATCGTCTCTCAAATGGTATTGCAGGTGTTCACTGAGCTACAACAAATGCCATAGTGAGTCTAGGGGAGATGGAATTATACCAGAGGATCTGGTTTCTCCAGTTTCTGCTGATGTTTATAACACCTGGGTGTTACTTGTAGGAGATCGATCACTCTGGAGTTATGCAGTCAACAAGGTGATGGTGACTTCTTTGTGGCAGAAGAGTTGCTTGCAGTGTTTCCCAGGGGAGGGATGTTGCATTGTGTGTCAAGATGTGTCAGATATTCCAAGAGCTGGTTTATACCAGTAGTTTGCTTTAAGCAAGAGTACGTGATGGGTAGCAAGAATACTTGTTGTGGAATTTGTTTTCAAGAAAGAAGAAGCTTGGTTTTTTCCAGAATAATAGCTGTTGTCACCATGATGTTTCCTGGCAGGGATTTTTGTGATACATGCCCTTTCCTTGTCCCACCTTCCAAACAAAAGGAGTTACAGCTTCCAGCATCGTGAGGTGAGCACCAAATGGATGCAAATACACCCTCACCTCCTGATGGGCTCTAGGAGAGGCTTCATGGCCAGAGTGGTGAAAGAAGCTAAGAGAGCAAGGGCTTTACCACCAATTTGAAATATCTCACAAAGCCCTGACTGCTCAATTGTCTTGTCAGTATTTAAAGATGTGCTGTGCATACGGTGTAACTCGGAGGTGATGTTTCACATATGTGCCATTTTGAAGCCCTGTTAAGCTGTTGGTTTTCATGTCTGTAAGTGTGTGTCTGCCTGATGCTAGATTTTCCCTGCAAGATCTGTGTGGATCAGACATATGTCCTGTGTTGTCATGTGCTGCTGTAGGGGTGAGTCGAGACTTGGGTGATGCTTGGCAGGGGTGGTTCTCTGTGGAGACCTGGGCTTGCTGCTTTCAGACTATCATGCACCCTAAACTTTTTTTACCCTTTTTCCTGAAGTTATTTTTATCTTCACACTTCCATCTAGAGCCAAATACTAAAAATAAATATGTTCTATTTTTACATACACTCTATGGTAGAACATAGCTTCCCCCCCGCCCGTGTCAATCACAAAGTTACAGAGTAGTTTTTGTAGACACAGATTCAAACTCCAAATAGCCTAGAATGGGCAAATTACCACTTCTACTCGATGGAGCACTGTTATAAACATGTACTATTTGAAAATACCTTCTCTCCAAGGATGCTTTGCACAAGGTAATCTCAAACATAAACTAATAATTAGAGTTGTGAGCTGCGTAAATGATTGCTTTCCACTAGTACAGACATTTTTTCCCTTTAAGGTAGAGGAGCAATAGCAGTCTCAGTTTAATGTCAACCACAGACTTGCATTCTTCCTTTTTTCCTCTCTGATTTAAGTGTCCATACAGACTCCGTCCTACAGAGTTTCTGGTTTTTCTATTGCATTTGCCCAAGAAGTAAATAAGTCTGCCACATCTCTTCTTCAAGATGCTTGATAGCTTTTTGCTGGAGGATGTGACCCTGACATTATTTTCAGTTCCTTCCTGATTGGCAGTGAAAAATATGCACCTTGATAACTCAGATTTCTATTCTGTGGTGTATGAAACTCAAATTTTTAATAGTTCAAAATGTGTAGTTTCCTAAGAGGAGTTCAGGATTTCAGATACTAAGAGGCTGGATAGCCTTTCTAAGCTAGTCCCCAAACTGTTTTGATAATAGTTATGGTCTTGGGTCTGGAAATATGGATTAGAAGGGGTTGTGGGTGGCTCTTAAACTGCGTTTGAACTGTGGAGCAATAGTCAATCTTCCCTTTTACCTGCAGTTGAAAGTTAGTGGTACAAAGTTTGACTTTCACCCTATTGCACTATGGCTTTGCATGTGCAAAAGATAAGTGATAGCTAAACTGGGTACATACACTTTGGTGTGTAATAAATATATCTAAGCAAGTAAAGACCAAGTGTAATTTAAAGTCCTCTTGTAGTGAAGGAGGTAGTATTGCCAATGTTGCAGTATCAGATACAGAGTGATGTAATTAAATTTAAAAAGTGTGAGGGAAACTTTTTTTGCACCTGTTGTGGTTTGAGTATAGAATTTAGTTACAGAATCATGTATTGATGTGAGGCCTGTCCTATTCAGCCTTTCCCAGAGTTCTGGCTGTGATGGCAGCTCACCTCTGATGGATTAATGCAGATTTCCCTTACTGCTATGACTGCTTTGTCAAAAGGTGGATTACAAGTCATGTCCTAAAATACCGTGGGCTGTCTTCTATCTGTTTTCACTTGACCTCAGAATGAACTGAAAAAGCTGAACACTTGGTGTTCTCTGGACTCACTATGTGTTGTAATTAATCTTTCTGAGGACCTCTTTCTGATAAGGAAAGATTTGTTGCTGTAGCTGGCTCCTTGTTGTCACGAGATTTCTTTGTGCTTACAGTACAATGCCCTGTGCCAGGGCTTATCTACAGACCCTACAGACTTACCCCTCACAGTGCTGGGTTTTCAGAATTGGGTCAGTCTTCCCTTTTTTTTGGAAGTCCCCTACACTTACTGCACGATCACTTCTTCATTCAAATCATGAAAACCAATGTCTTGTTCCTCAGCTGGAGAGTTCACTTTTGGGATTTGAGACTGCAGGGTGTCTGGGTTTCCCAGGGAGCTGGGACGTGGTGACTTTTGATGGTTGTTCTGGATGAAGTTATGACACGGGATATGGAGTAGCCTTTCTCAAGATTATGCTGTCTGTCTGTTTATCTGGCCTGTTCTTTCCCTCTCTAAGCCTTTGGGATTTTGCAGTTGGAGGGGATGAGAAGCATTCCTGTCCCTCAAACTTTTGGTGGGTGAGTGGGTGCAGGGCTTGTTAAAGCAATTACATTTCTGGGCTAAGAATAGTAAGATTCATAATTTCCAAATTGAAATCCCACCTTGGATGCTTCTATAGGAGCACGCAAGGTACAATCCTGACAGTCCAAATACCAAAGGTGCTCAAAGCCCAGAGGAGAAATGGAAGCACCAATGTAAATGGATTTTTAGGAACATGCAAAGGTCTAACGGGAGACTAAATAATTCAGTATTTTTTTCATTTCTTATGAATTTTTCTTAATTGATTCTCCTGACAGTAAAATATTCTGTTACCCAGCTCAATGCTATATAAGTGCTACACTGTGGACCTAGTTTTGGGATTTTTAATATCTGTAGAGGCTTCCAAAATTGTTACAAGGTATGTGCCATGCAACATCCAGGGTCTTTGTGACCAGGCTGGGAAGAAGTTACTCATTCTTCTTGAAATCTCAAGCTGTTCAAATTACTGGTGAGCAAACTGATGTTAAAAGAGCCATCAAATGGCAAGGGCAAGCAGAAATAGTGGTGTTCTGCACATAACAGGAGCCTTGGAGATAGTTATTAATTTTGTTTGAGTGCTGAATGAATTCCCATCAGCCTTGTTATATCTACATCAGTAGACTACATGTCTAGTCTCCTTAAAATGGTAATACTTTCTTTTTTGTGCTTTCTGGCAGTGGTGTGAATTTGCAGTTTTGCATAAATGATGAGTGACTTTGGTTTCACTGCCTTGAAAACTTTGTATAATATCGAATGTCATCCTATTTTATTAAAAGAAGGTACTCTAGCAGCTGTTGGGTCATTGTGCTTATTCTGCAGTTAGTTTTTGTTTCAGCTGCCACCTCTCCAGTGACTCAGCACTTTGAGAGCGGGTTTAGTGGAGCAGGCACTTCTTTTTGTACCCTTTCGTTATGCAAGCAGAGCAAGAGCCCTCATTTAGCAGCTTCTTTGAGACAGGCATAATATAACTTAGTCATGGGGCTCGTACAAAACAGACCTTGCCATCTCCTTGGCTGCCAGTGAGCTTGACAGCTGCACTGCTGTGTGAGCACAGGGTAAGTGGTGTGTGTGCCCAGGGCAGGGAGAGGTGTGGATGCAACCACTGGGATGAGCTAAAGTTTCCTTTTTAAAATTTTTTTTCTTCTTTTTTCTTTTATTTTCTTTTCTTGCTTCCAGGGAACACAGCCCCCTCATTGTTTTGTTTTTTATTTCCTGAAAGGAACAGCGGTGAGCTCTAAGCTTATAGATGTACATGCTTCACTTTTGCTTTGTCTGAATTATCATTTAGAAATGCTTTAACTTGGGACAGCTGCTGTAGACATTAACTTTGGATTTACCAGACTGGCGTGAAAGATCATTTCACTAATGTGTTAGCTGCTTCACTGAGACTTCACAATCCACGTTGACAAAACCTGTATTTCAGTGCTGACTGATGTGCTCTGTATAAGTGAGGGTTCAGGAATGCTGCATGCATGTCACATGCTTTAAATTTTGAGGGTGGAGTTTCTGTTCAGGGGGAACACAGATGGGGAAATTCTGGCCTTCTGTTTGTCTCCAGCTTTGCTGCAGCTACGACAATATCTAGAATTTTGGCCATGTATTTTTCTGCTCCCCACTCCCCAAGGCACGGGGGTTTTTAACGTGAAGGAAGACGTGGTGGTGGTCACTATTGGGTTGCATATAGAATCAGGAACAGCCAACACCCTTTGATACACACTGTCATCTTGTAATGAAACCTTTTGCTGAGTTTGTCAGCCAGACACTGTGATACGACAGCCGTGGCGCTGCCAAACTTGTCTATGAAACAACCCTTTTTTTTCCTCAAGAGTTGCAGTGTAGATTCTTTTCACAGACTTTCTTCCTTGCTCTCAAGATAAGAGGCTGCTCTTTAGCTGTGTTACCTTAGGAACCAGCCAGATAAACATCCAATAAAATCTTGTTTTCAGAAGTTTCTTTCTGAATATCAGGGCAAAATCTCTAGCTTATTTTCAATAAAGCCATTCCCCCCTCCTCCCTTTTCCCATCGTTCACTATGCTAGATAATAGCATTTTTTCCTCAAAGAGAGATGGTTATGTCAGCCTTTTTGGTTTTTTTTTCCTACCCACAGGAAATGCATTGCCTTCATTTTAGCCTTAGGAGAAAGGATTTCTTCAACACACCTTCTTAGAGTTGAGGTGCTATGTGATAACATGAGCAATACTTTCTAATATATCATCATCTTGATAAACAAGGTGTGCAAAGCTTTATGGCAAGGTAGCCTTGCTATGACAAGAATCTTTTCAAGGAAAAAACCAATAAAATCTAACCTTTTGTTGCTTACACACCACAACATTGGAAATTATTTTTCTTACTGAGTAAAACCTTCTGTTTCAATAACAAGAATTAAGTGGTTCCTGAGGTAACCAAGTACAATAAATTAAAAAAACCCCTCCCAACCAAACCTGTAAATTCTAGAATGTGCTTAATAGTTAAAGCTATCAACTTTTTTTTTTTTTTTGCCTATGTTCTTAACATGGTGAAACTATTGCTATTGAAAAATAGCAATGGTTATTGTTGGGTTATTTAAAAAAAATAAATAGCAATGAAAACTATTGCTATTGAAAAATAGCAATGGTTATAGTGTTGGGTTATTTGTCTCCTGCTGGATCATGGAGCATGATCTCTTGCTGGGTAACTGGGAGCCTGAAGTGACAGGCAAATTCTGCTGCAATGTTTTCCCTACAGCGGAAAAGTATTAAGGGAATTCATTAAAAAAGTGGGGGAGGGAGCAGCCCAGCACTCCACATACCTGTAGTTCTGGAGTGTTTTTCCACTAGAACTGTTGCAGCAGCTCAGAATTTGTAGAAAACCTGCCAATTTTAACATGCTTTTGTATAATGCTGTCTGGTAAAGGACAGTGTAGTCTTGCTTGGTGATAGATTGCGCTTCTTGTTGAGTCTCTGTAACTTGAGAAATCACATGCCATGGTATGGAGCTGAATATTTTATTTCATCTTCTGTTCCTTTGCGTGCACACCTTTTCCCTTTTTTTTTTTTTCCCCCCCCGCTTTTTCTTTCCTTTCCAAGTCTCAGCAAGAAACCATCTGGTATTTATTCCGAGTATTCTTATGAATGACCAATGCTTCCCTGGGTCAGAGGGTTCCTTTTGTGTCCTCTCTGTTCTGAGCATTGCTTTGAAGTCATTAATTCTGTGTCTGAGGTGCAGGTGGTGTGTGTTGTTTGAGAGCTGATTGAGTAAATTGCTGAGATTAATATGATGCATCCGTCAATGAAATATTTAATACATGCAAGGTTTAATAATCACTTGTTGAAAATCAAACCACACATCTGAGGTGTGCAGTAGAGAAGACCACTTGGTAGAATATTCTTGAATTGCGAGTAGTTTGCATTAAAGACATTTTAATACTCCTGTGGCAGTATACTTCGATTGTTACTTTTCTATTTTCAGTAGTTTTATGGGTTTCAGAAATGAGCCTAACACCAATCTTAATCACAGAATCATGGAATTGCTTAGGTTGGAAGGGACTTTAAAGATCATCTCATTCCAACCCCCCTGCCATGAGACTGATTTGAATTTAATAAATAGGAGCACAAGATAAATATTTTTTCTCTAAGTCTCAGGATTGTTTTAAGTAGAAGAGTTTAGTCTATGCAAGTAGGATCCTTTTTTTAAATTCGCTTTTGAAAAACTTTTGTCTTGTGTTCACCTGCTGAGCTAAAATTAATTCTGCATGTAGACATTATGTATGGGGAATGATGAAAAAATCATTTACTTTCTGGCAAGCTTTATAAACTTTACAGTACCACTGAGAATTGTTTTGTCCTCAGTATTTAGAGAAAAGGATCCAAATGCTGGGTTTATTTTTTTGGTTTGTCTCTGAATGAAATCACTTTTAGCTGAAGGTTTTTGTTTCATTTGAGGAAAATTTTTCGATTATTAGGTAAAAATGGAAGGAAGAGGACAAGTTCAAGTAAAAGAAAACCCCAGAATTTTATAGGTGCTGCTCCTAAATGTATGTCATTATTGGAAGATGTAAAAAATTGTGAAGTGGAAGATTGCCATGCAGAAAAGGCGACTGGATATCCTCTTCCCAAAGTTAGGCATGAAATATGTTTCTAGTCAGCATAATCCAGCTCATCATTCAGTTTAATACATATGATTCCTTCCCTTATTTGGTAAATGTGATAATTTTTAAAAGCAGAGCATGTTTTGATAAACCCTTCTGGTTATGATTCCAGCACACTTTAAGTTTCATTTTTACTAGTGGAATTAACAGTAGAATGCTGTTTTATAAACTGTGAATTCCAGTTTTTATTCAAATGCTGTCTGACACATTTCCGAAGGAAAAGCCATTGTCTTGTAATAAATGTGACATTCACTCTTTTACAATGTACTAAATTTAAAAATTAATAATCAAAATAAATGTCTGCTTAACTTAATTGCTAGAATGACTATGAGATGTATTGGCCATGAGAACGAGTTTGTAAAAGTTGAATTTGATTGTAAATCATGTTATGCAAACCAACAAATTGGGATAATTTCTTCCAGAAATTAAATATCCCAGTGTACAATAAGATTAAAATCAGCTATTTAAGTTACTTTTCCTGCTTTCTTTTATTCATTTTCAATTATAACTGGGCTGATTGTTGATTCCTCTTTCTGCTTGTGGTCAGTCCATCTTGACTAGACCCCCACAAAAACCTTCTTGAATGTTCTCTTAGATTTTGGTGGTACTTGGCAGTTTTATGCTATCTAAGAGGTTGATCTTGGAGTAAGACAAAGTCATAAATGCTGTATTGGGAAGCCTGTACTTCTGAGTGACGATCGCTGTGTGTGAGTGATTTTAATTCTGTTTCTGCTTAGAAACTGCTTGAAGTCCAGCCCTTTGTTCCAAAGACATGCTGACAGTCAGCATTTGGACTATTTGTTGTTTTGTCCATGCAATGGAAGAAAGCCTTCCACTGCTGGAACACCGTAGTTCATTAAGGTGTGAAATTAGGAATGTCCTTTATGTTGGGGACAACTTTGTATGTTTACTAATAAAGGTTTTAAATTTTGCCTGCCATTTCTTCTCCTCTTGTGGCAACTTTGCGTTCAGCCATTAACTTCGTGTGTATTTGAGCAGTGCGTTGGTGAGGGCAGCCGCTGAGGCAGTGTTTGCACAGCTCCATGATGGAGATCTCAATCCAGAGCCAGCGTCGTGATCCCAATGTTGTAATAGCTGCCGCCTCTTTAGAAATCTTCCCAGTCATACATGCCTTTGTACAGCGCTGAGGAGATTTTTAAATAGAGTCATCAAAACTTGTAAAGGCAGAGTGGCAGCTCAAATAATAGCGTGCTCTGTGCAGTTTCACTTTGTCTGTCTTTATTAGATAAGGAATGGGGAATTTTGCCTTTTTATTGCTTATGTCATGCATCTCAGGTAATTCTTCTTAGCTTAGGATGTAGGGTATGTAGGAAAAAGATTTCCAAGGAGGAGTGCAGAATCGTACGATGGCCATTTCTGCAAAACCAGCTTGACGATACGATTTGGTTTGAAGTTGAAGATCTAACAGGATGTCCCGTTATGAAGATTTGAATATTGTGGTACGATAGGAAATTTTATTCACGTTGTTAATTTTGCCTTAAATATATTTCCTCTTAGCCCTGCTCAAAGCCACCCGTCGATGGTCTCGTGGATGAATATTCCATCTGCTAACCCGGCTGCCACAAATGCTGCACAGCCCACTTCCTTCTTCCCCAACCCTGCCACTGGAACTGACAGAGCAGTGGAAAGGTACGGTGTGCACTTCAACTTTTGCTGGCTATTTATTTGCCTCCTTTTTCTGTATCTTTATAAAAGTAGTCTCCCATGTCATGTGTTATCTCAAACCGGGGAACGCAACCGTAGCAATTCTGACAGAATAAAATAACTGTCTGCTTTGTCTTATTTCTCCTTTGAACACCTTCCTTGGTGGAAGGCACACAGGTTGAGCCAGTGGCTTGTTGGTTAATACAGGAGGGCTTTGCTTTGGGTGGGCAATTCATAGTGTCTCTCTTCTGCAGTGTTTCTCTTAGAGTCTTTTAAAATACAGATTCTTCCACCTTTGCCATATGTAAGTTTCTCATCCTAGCCTTCTTGCCTCTGAAAGACTTTCCTCTGTCTTTGCCTTTCTCTGCGGTTTCATTTTTTTCTTTCGCTCTTTTGTCCAGCTTTCCTTCCATCCTGTTTCCGCTTCCTTCCATGTTGTTTTCCATGTTTTAAAGTATTTTGAGTTTTTTCTTTGGAGGTCTTCATCATCTTAGCTTTTTCCTTCAAGTTTTGTAATATTTGCTTTTCTAATTAAAGTAGTTGGGTATATTCACAAATTCTTCCCAGCACTTGATAACAAAATCCTGTTTCTTATTGTGGTTGAATTTTTGAAGTATAGTATGCTCTGCCAGTTCATTGCTGACTGGCACTTGAAAAAAACTTAACTGTAGTTGAAAGTTGAGTTTGTCATAAAAATAAGTGTGCAGAAAGTTGGGAGTATGATATTCAGAAATGCCAGCAGTAAGCTGTGAAGCTTCAGCTTTGGCTGTGTGCATGAATTATAAGCCTGTAATGATGCATGTGAGATTGTGTTTAAAGTTTTAGTCATCTCCAAATGTGAATGGAGAGAGAATGGTTGAGAGTGTCTTCATAATTGTAAAAAGTTGCTATAATTCATAATTTCGTTTTTCAGTGTTGCCCACCGAAAAGCAAGAGCAGTTTATTCATGTGAAGCAGAACACAGCTCTGAATTGTCATTTCAGATAGGAGCAATATTTGAAGATGGTAAGTGCTGCTTGAGTAAATATAAAGCAATGAAAAACAAATTGACAAAACTGCTAAAATGGCTTTGGATAAAAATACAAGCCTGACTGCTATTCTGCCAACATTGCTGATGGCACGCAGTTGGTGATGGAGAGATATTTTCTGGTACGAAGAAGCTGCTTAACATATCCTTAGCACCATGAGGCAATGCTTTTGATTTTTGGGTGAATAGACTCTTCCAATTGGTATAATTCTTCAGCATCATTTGCATGTGTTTTAGTACCAAAAAAAAAAGGTTATTCAGTAATAGAAGAGAACACCTTGGCCTATGAAACTGTATTTTTTTCCAAATGTGAGCTCTTGTTGGAAAATATCACATGGGTTTTCCTTTAAAGAAAAAAATAATCTGTTCAAGGATTTTCAAGCAAACAGAGTGCCAGGTAAATCAGGAGAACAATGGAGGAAAAAAGACAGTGTTTTTACTGATTTAGATCAAGGTTTGCATTAGTGTGTGCATGTTCCTGTAGAAAAAGGAATATTCACTGAGGTACAGAATGAAGGCCTGTGTTTAATGGTTTTTATGGATCCAAATATAGCACTACATATGAACATCCAGAAGGTGATTCCTGTGCTTGAGACTCTGTCCTCAGTGAGCTTCCATGGATCTACCCTTCAGCAAAGGCACAAGGACTTCAAACTGATAGGAAAGGTTTTAGTTTTTAAACCTTTTGCCAGTGAATACTGTAATACTAATTCTGAAGATGCAGAATGGGAAGCTCAGCAATATATACATTTTTTAATAGTATGTATAATAGGATATTCCTGTCCTCTTGTCTCCTCCCAAACAAGTAAACAGCAAGCCTGGTCCAGACTTCAGTTATGCTTTTTTTTTTTCCCAACATAAAGTGGTCTGGGGTCCCCACTAGGTTCTTCCCTACCAGCACCCGCTTTACAAAATCATTCTTGATGTTTCCTGTTAGAGCTGCCTTGCAGGCAAATCATGTCTGAATCAAGTTAGGTGGGAAACCTTTTAAAGATTAATTAGCTAAGTGATTGCTCTTTTTAAAGTCCTTAACGCCAGCTATTTTAATTTAAGTTTTTAAAAACATGACTGATAGGGATCTTCAGCAGACATAAAACTGTGTACAGGAAAGAAAATCTAGTGCATGGTGGAAAAGATTTGATGTCTGGGAGAGGCATTTCTGATGCAGATCAGCAAGGGTTGTGTTGGCATGGAGCAAGAAAGTCTTCCAAGAAGCAGTTCCCTGTGTGCTGTGTTTTTGTGTGAGGGCAGTGTTAAGATTCTCTCCTTGTGTAAAAAGAACTCAAGAAGTGGTGGCAAAGCCCCCATGATTTGGTGCAGTGTAGCCTCAGTTGAGTTTTTCAGCTGGAGAGTTGGATTGTCCCAGAACAAGTACGGAATTTGACTCTGGCATCTGTGGAGAAATGTTTCAACTGTAACTTTTTCCATGTCATCAGACAAGTAAGGTTTGAAGCTTGGGAAAAAGCTTGCATGGATTGCATTTGGAAAACCTAATTGCAGATTTCCAATGGCAAAGCTCACATTTCCTTAAATACATTTGTTTTGATTTGTCCCGCTGTATCCTGGTTATTTCACAGGTGTTGTCCGTGCCCTGCAGGGCTCTCACCCTCAGGTAGGCTGTGGATTGGCAGAAAAAATAGGGAGAGCATGCAAGTAATAAGGCAGCAACTGGATGTATGTAAGAACCTAATGGTCGTTTCCTAACCTTTCCCAGTAGGTTATGTCATGGGTGGCTCTTTTCATGCCAATTGCAGACCAGTCTCCACATTTGAAACCTCTGAAATGCCTCGACATGGGCCTTTTCTTTTTGTATCAGGCACCCCCGTGTCTTGTGCTGAAGTCAGATTCCGGTGAATCAATTCAGGTTCTTTAGTTACTCAATTTAAATTCCCATATGCCCTAATAAAGCCCCCAAATGAAGAATTAAAGTAATAATACATCAATTCTGCAGCTCTACCAATAACCTTAACTATCAAAGTGACAACGCATCAATCAAGTTGACATACAGCTAGTATCAACCATTAAAGTAACTGTTAAATTAATGTCTACTAAAAAGTACTGCTTCCATTAGTGAAGATTTTATCCGTCTCTCCTCTCTCCACCTGGCCTGTCTCACTTTCTAATCCTGTCTCTTTTTTTTTCTGTTTTTCTTTCCTCTCTTTTCTGCTTTGTTTCCTTCTTCCTGTTCCCTTTCCTGTTCTTAGTTTGTCTCTCTTGGTCCATAGATGTTGACTGTCATTGTTCTAGATGAATCTTTCTGGTTGCTCCAGCTTCAGACAGGATAATGGCATTTAGAGAAGTAGTCTTGCACCTGTCATAGCTGCTAAATGTAATATTGGTGCAAGAAGGTGAGTTTAACCTTTGCTCCCATCTCCATTTCCTGTTTCTAAATGGGGGAAACAATCTGCCAAGGTTAGATTTGCTAGTATTTTAAGTTAAGCTTTGCATCACCTGATAGGAATCTGTATAGAACCTTTAGCATTTTCACATTCAGGGGTTTTCACTAGTGCATGTACATTGTGCTTCCCCAAATCCCCCAGTCTTTCCATTGAAGTGCCATAGAATATAAATGCTAAGGCACCATCTGGTAAGTTAAAAAGAAAAGGCAAAATTTTCTATTTAATTGAATTGTGTAAGAAAATGAATAATGTAATCTGAACAATATCCACTGGATTTCTTTTTTTTTTTTTTTAAATCTTCAATTCAATTTGCCGTAGGCTGTGCCAATATTTTTATTTCCCAGTTGTTACAGGCTGTATTATTGACAGCACATAACAATATAATTCAAGTGGTTGGAGGCAAAGCTTGAAGAGTTTGCAGCTGGATAAGGGCACATATGGGAAGAGGGAGAGTAGGATCTGAGATTGAGTGAGACATATGCTGGCTGTGTATGTCTGTTGTTGTTGAGGCAGCTATTCCCAATAATCAGGGAAAGAATAATCAGACTGCCTGGCATTGAAATTTTGCCAGTCTTGGAGCCAAGTGTTATTAAATTTCTGGTTCTTGAAAGAGACTGCTTAAAACTCAGTAAATGGGAATTTCACTCGGGAGAAGTGTTTCAGATAGGTTAAATGGTGTTTACACAATAAAAATTCCTTGGCAGTACTGCTAGCAGGAAGGCTTCCTGAAAACTTGTCAAGATAGCTCTTATCAAGACTTTTTTTACAATTTTTAAAATACGATTTTAGGGGAGAGAAAACATGAGGAAAACTGAGAGAGTGTTTTGTTCCTCAAGAAAAGTGGGGCACCCATCGTCCCCACCAAGTATAAAAGGAACACAAAAAGCCACATTCACGTAGCCCTTGTCATCCCCATCTCTCTTTCCCAGTGTAACAAAGTGCCAGCCTTAGTTAATGTCCCTGGTTTTTTGACTCCAAGGCACTCTCTGCCCTCTAATTCATGCTGTGGCTTGTGGACTCTCTGTCTTTATGGCCCTGACCAATCAAGGATTTACATCAAGGAGAAGTTGTACTCCCAAAATATGGTATTACACTGTATGTGCAAATGGTTCTCTTGCAGAGGTAAAAATGGGGATAGAGCTACTTCTTGGTGCACCTTTTGTCTGTGGATTTCAGAGCACTTGGGAACATTCATGGGGAGAAGACTCCCTGACTCTTAGCCCTGTGATTTGTCCACAAGATCCTTCTGCTTCTCACAGCATAATTAAGGGAAACAGCAAGTCTTGAAATTTCAAATTCCAGGCTAACCTTAAGCATGCTAAATATTTCTGTATTTCTGCTATCAACTCAGCCCATAGGGATTGTTACAAAAACCCAGAGGGCATTTCTAAATACAGAGGGCTTGCAAGCACATTTAGTTGCTTTAATTGAATTTCCTGATGAAAAATTGGCCAGCATCATTGAGTTCTATGGAACTGAGTTCTGGTGCTGTAGTGGTTTTAGCAGAGAGAGTTCCATTGCCCTCAGTAATCCTCATTTATGTTGCATTTTGAGGTTTTTACTCTGATTGGCAGTCTGTGAGAAAGGGAGGCCCTCTTGTGCCAGGTACCACATAGGTTAGATTTGCTTCCAAAACAGCCAGTTTCCACAAAGATTTGGAAGTCAGTGTAAATCACTGTCTGATTCAGTCTTGCTGAAGTTAGTGGCACCCAGGCATTGAACTAACACTGCTGAGGAAGTGAGTCTTGCTCTCATTGTGGTTGAGACCTGTGAAACTTTTGAGCTGCCAGAGCAGAGCAAAGTCTGCTTATGGCATTGGGTCTCTGGGAAGAGCTGCTTGCAACTTTTATTTGCAGTTAGAAGATAATAACATTGGCAAAATCAAAGCTATTTCCTATGGAGAATACAGAAAAGTAAGATCTAATGTTGCAAATGCCAAGTTGACCTGATGGTGTTTCTTGATTAGAAATCAGAAGATCTTGCTGCAAGTTGTAAGTCTGTAGATTTTGTTGGCCCATTTGAGTTGGGGTGGTTGTTCCACAGCACTTGCTGTCGTACTGGTGTTCAGACATCCTCCTTCCCTGCACTCGTCCTCAGTGAGTGAGACTGCTGAAATGGCCTTGGAGCAGGTACTGAGGAAGTCACTGTCCCACTCTGAGCTCTCAACTTGGCTGCTATTTGCACTGTCCTGAGAGGTGATGGCTTTTAGTGGTGGTTCTATTGTTGGTCTTGTTGCGCAGTCTTGCTGTACACTCGTTAAACCTTGCTGAAAATATTTAGTGTTTATTTCTCTGCTCTGTATCTTTTATACTACAAATATTTTCCCCTCCTGTCCCTTGCTAAGAGGAGCCTTAGTCCTATGTAATGATTGCTCTAGTAAGGAGTTGTAGTTTTAAGGCCAAGTGTGTAGTTTCTGCAGCAAGGTATTTTTAAATGAGGCAGGCCTGAGAAAGTGCTAAGAACGGGAATTGTTGTTGACTGAGAAGAAATGACAGAAAGGGGACACTACAGAAGTCTTCTCTTGAGCAGGGTATTTTTTCAGAAACAGGCTGTGTCCTGGGTTTAAGAAGAACTGTGCATGATAGAGGAATGGGGTTTGTGTGGTTAAGTGGTTTTGATTTTAAAGGAATGCATGCTGTTGTATGCTGTACTTCAGAAAGGGATTAGCAAAGAAAACAGGATCACTGGAGCTTAAAGCAGCTTTACATTTGGATGGCACCCTCTTTAATATCATTCATCTACAGTAGCAGTCAGTGATGTACACAGGTATCTTAACCCTTCTTGCACAAGGTGATTGGAGTGGGGGCAGAAACCTTTCCTGCTGTGACAGTCACCACAGCTGCTGAACATAAAGAATTACTTTTTGCTGTATTTTTTTTTAAAAAAATAAGATCTCTAGAAATGGTGGCCTTAAGTGTAATTGAGTGATAATTCCTTCTTCAGTCTTCCTAGAGTCTAAAAGAACTGTCTGCCAACAAGTGGGGCCCCGAGCTGTGTAATGTACATGTGCAACATTTAATTTTCCAAGCACAGAGCTCAGTTGTACCAGCTATGTGTCATCTTCTGGGGTGAAAATGGTGTCTGCCACTGAAACCCAGCTGCTGGGCCATGAATGTGCTGCGGGGTGCAGCGTTCACCATTATCTTACCAAACTTCTTTAGAAAATATTTCTTTGGAAGTTTGCTGTTGTGTTGAGTGATGTTGATTCAGCATAGTTTGAGCATTTCGGCCCCTGGGTAAACTTTAGGTAAATTTTAATTGCAGTGTGATCCCCTCAGATGAGGGCTTCCCTCCGTTTGAACAGGCCTTTGATTTATAGACACTCACATGCCACTGGTATCTACCCTCTTTTTAATAGAAATTAAGGTTAAGCAGCAGAGGACAGGTAGGAATTTCCTACTTCCAGGTTTTCTAGTTGTTTTTCTTCCTAATCTGTTGGGGTTTGTTTTTTTTGTTTTGGTTTGGGTTTTTTGGTTTGGTTTGTTTTTGTTTGTTGGTTTGTTTTGGTTTTTTTTTTTTTTTTGAGTTTGTTTCCTGTAGTACAGGTGTGCTCCGTAGGTATGGGAGACCTCAGGGAGGGGTTTGGCTGGCTGCTGGTGTATTTGCTGGAAATGTAGAATTACAGCTTCTGGAGGGAGGTTTGTGGTGGTGTCAGCCGTGCAGTTTCAAATGCATGTGTTCTGTAATTGTGGAATAGCAATGACAAAGGGAGAGGAGGGCCTGCTAATTACTAATGGTAATGTAAGTTACTGTGTGAGCACAGATCCTAAAAGGTAACTTTCTATGCATATTTTTCCTTTGGAATCTTTCTGTTGAACACACTTATTACAAATATAAGCCCAGACTTTTGTGCTGAATCTAAACTATCAGTATCATTCGAAAGCAGTTTTGTGATTTAATTTCCTTGGAGTTATAGCTGTTGTTTAAAGCATGTTGTTTCTGAGCACAGCTGTCTGACAATAATAGGACACAAGGAAAAAAAACAAGGGAAAGTACAATTTTAAGTGCTCAAATTTAGAGCCTTACAGTGCTTTTGGAAGTGAGACTTAACATGTTGCTTTCTCTTAACTGTTATTTCCCTGATATGTAGAAGGCTACAAATATCACATTCCCCAATGTGTTAATGTGTTTTAAATAAAGCACTGACATGGCTGGCAGCATGCTTCAGCATCCGTCTGATGTCTTCCCTAAATACTGTCTGTCTCAGAAGCACTGTGAGGATAAATTAATACAGTAGAGAATGTCGTAGGTTGCTAAAAAGTGTGGGATTTTACAGTTACATAGGTAAATAGGTATCAGTATTATATCCTTAAAAGACACCTCAGAGGGGAATTTGAGGACTTTGTAGTCTGTTTCCCAAAGAAAGGAGGCTTATGCTTCTTTTTTAACTTCCTGTCAAATGTGGTCAAAATAGAAATACAAGAAGTCAGGTTTCATTAATTCTGTTGCTCACAGAGTAACTTCTGGGGCATTGAGAGTCCAAGCTGAAATATTTCTTATTTTAGATTCATGGATACTCTTGCATAAACTTTGGGATCAGCAGTGATAAACACTTAGGATGGCACAAGGAGCCGTTCGAGCCTTTGCTTTGTGTTTAGTGCATTGCACTATGGATTTGAATTTTAGAGGATTTAATCAGAAGAATGATTCAGGTTTTGTCCACTGGTCACTTCTAATAGCAGCTCTATTCTGAAGAGATGATACTTGGACTGACATCTGGCTCATTTCTATTTCCCCTATAATCCTTCCCATGCTTACTTTTCATGCCAAATAAGGTCCTACGCTGTGCTTCTGTGGCTCTGGGCTTCCAAATTCATCACCTCTGCTCAAGACAGGTGTTTGCTCTTGTTTTGCCCCACCTACTGAAAATTTTTTCCACTGTTTGATATGAGTTCTGACTTTTCCCCTAAGGCACAGATTTTTCTATTTTATAAATCTGTCCTAAGGTCCGTTAACTATTTCCTTAATGAAGTCTCCTGCACCTAAAAGCTATTTCACCATGTAAGCTTTGCAGAAGTATATTATGAAGTATTTAAGTCAGGTTAATAATCCTCTTTATCTTTCCTAGCCAGATTCTTAAACTGGTTATATCCCAAGATGATGGGATGTTTTTATGGATGCTTTGCCTGGTGTTGTGGAGCTAAAGCTGAGGAGTACTAATTCAAACATAAAAAGATGCAGTAATTTTCTCTCCTTTTCTTTTGCAGTGCAATTTTCCAGAGAGCCAGGATGGCTAGAAGGCACGTTAAATGGCAAGAGAGGACTTATTCCACAAAATTATGTTGAGTTTTTATAGCTTTGTGCATTGAACGCCAAGAAGGTGTACATGGTATCCATGGATTTTTGTTCTAGTCACTTGTCTCTACTTTTGTGACTGCTTTTAATCAATGAAGAGCTGGACTATGGATTGAAGATCCTAATCTGTATAAAGACATTAATTGTTGCCAAATATGAATTACGAAAAAAAAAAAAAGATTCTTTGAGGGGTGGAATGGGTGGGGGGGACAAGGAGGAGGGATGGAGAGACTGTTTACCCTGTTAAAATAGGGTAATTTTTTAATAGGGTGCGCTTTTTTTCCAGTTGTAAAGAACAGTAGTAGTATGTTTGTTTGAGAGATAAATAGCTTTTGAAGTCCAAGTGTTTGGCTGATCTGTGACTCAACTTAGTGTCCTGGAGATTATGCTTTGATAACCAGCATTTTTAACAGAATGTGAGGGTGGTGAGGCACTGGCACAGGTTGCC
>VZRR01004291.1:546313-741094 GCA_013398015.1 Oreocharis arfaki
TGGAACTAAATGATTTTTAAGGTCCCTCCTTACCAAATCCATTCTATGATTATTTTAGATTTGGAAGATACTGATGGATAAAAAAATGGTATCATGCTGACAATTAAATTATATTTCAGAGTGGAATAGCCAGTACAGAATGGACCTCAGTAAGTAAAATAACAGTTATCAAGACATGACATTTTTCAAATGTCTTCAAAGAGCACATTCGTTTATGTTGTGTATATGATTTCATTTATTTTATAAAGATAAGACACATGAACTTTTATTACAGGCTCCTATATGTCATGGTTCCTTTGCTACTCAAAAATATCACTGTAAATGAAATAAAATGTTATTTGTTATTTGACTTGTCATTCCTATGTTGCAGAGTATTTTGCTCAGGTTCTGGAAGTTGTGGCATGAAATGATTATTGGCAGCTTTATGCAGTCAGCCTCAAGCGGGCTCCAAAATGGACAGGGAGGTTTCCTCACACAAAACAGACAACTCTGGAAGTTCAAGCCAAAAGGAAAAAGAGAATCTCTGGCTAGGATGCTTTTGCATCCTGGAGAATTCTGCATTTTATCTGTTGTATGTCTGCCTTAGTTGCTTGTTTACCTTGCCCGTCTTCCTTCCCTCTAATTTTCAACTGCAAGGTCTTATTGATGCCTCAGAATTTGTAGAACTTTTTCAAAGTTGCATGCAGTTTATCACTAATCTTTCTATTTTTCTCTCCTTCAAGTAAGACTGTCTGGGAGGCAGTGGGGAGGATGCAGGAAAGTGTGACAGGATGACATGCTAATACAGGCTCACTTATTTGTTAAATTGGACTCTGTGGAATTCGAGTCTTTTACTGCAGCTCTACTTAGCTTGCAAGTTTTTATAACAAATGTGATTAGTAAACCAGTTAATGGTTAATACTGCTTGAGGTTGGGGTGGCTTTTTTCCCCCCTGAGGATTTAACTCCATGCCATTAATTTGTTCCTTTGCCCAGACTGCACAGACCACTGGAGTATGCACAAATCATTTCCAGATGGAAATGGAAATACTGGGCCAAGCCAGTACAGCTCTCCAGCACTGACCCTCATTGCTTGGAGGAGTTTCATTTGGTGAATTCTCCTGGTATTGGAGCAGTGACTCTCTGCCATCAAGCTTTTAGGCAGTTCTTGTCTTGGCTAAGTGACCCAAGCACTGAAAATGACTTCTGACTGAAGATCAAGTTCTATAATTGGCTCCTTGATTCAGTGTTAAGGAAATAGTTGCACCAGTACTTGCAGCAACAGCTTGCAGGTTTCCTTGCTCAGATTTGTTCATGTGGCAAAATTCTGTTCTGGCTGGGTCTTGTGTTGCCTGGGCCCACAGCTCTGTCAACTCATCTGTGGCCTTAAAGATTGATTCTGGAGGCAGGATGGTATTTGTGTGCCAAACTCGGTTTTCATGGCTACCTGTTGGTAGAAAATGTTGAAAGAAGAGGGAGAATATAAATCTTTGGTGTTAGCCTTGCAGGTGTGGCAGCTAGGTATGCTGGCTTGTCAGATGGTGAAGCTCTGATAACTTGAAGCTTATAAGCTTTGGAAGTTGCATCCATTTGTTTTGTTGCTGTTTTAAACCTGCAGTGCGTGTTCTGTCTTGTTCTGGCTGCTGTCTTCCAAAATTCTCAATGCGTTTCTCGGGTCTAGCTCTGTGTGGTGGGGCTTTTTTCCCTTTTAACTGAGGTTGTTTAAAAAGGCAGATATATAGAGAAGGAATAATAGTCTTAGTGTCTCTTCCATCCAGTCCTGTGGCCCTGTTTCACCTTTAGGTGAGATGTTTTGAGAGTCCTGTTACTCCTGGAGCCATGCAGAGCCCAAACAAGAAGAAAACTTTTCTCCTGCGAAGTGATACACTGAACAGAGGCAACACTAATCCAAACTTTCTCACGTCCCAGCCGTTGTCTGAAGGCAGTGGTGTGAGCTGAGCCAGATCAGATCTGGCTTTCAGGCTAACCACACTGCCTCTGAGGAATTCAGTTGTGGGAACTGCTACCCACCAGATGGGTTTCCACATCAGCCCAGTTACACCGAGGCCAAGTACAGACTCGCACAGCCCAGTAGCCACAGCACAGCTCGTTCTTCGTCCTCGCTGCTGAGCAGAGCTGTGAATGATGCCCTCAGTACTGACTGCTTGGAAGTGGAGATGAAAAGATGCTAAAAATAAAAAAAAAAAAATCCACACAAAGGAAGTCAGACCTTTGAGATTGCTGGCTTTCCTGAACGTGGCCTTTAGGGCACACCACTTGTCTGTCTTAGCCATGGCTTGGTAGATTTTGGAGGAATGCAGTAACGTGCTGTTGAGACAGGAAGGAGGACAGGGAGTCCATTCTGGAGAAAGCTGGTTGCAGGCTCCTTCTCTTGGGCTGGTAGCAGGAGTGGTCATTCTCCAAGGGTGTGGCCTCTGTCCTCTTGCATGGAGCTGCTCTCCTGTCACAGCTGTGAGCACAGCTTAATTAGTCCTCAGGTAGGGTTCCCTTCCCTTGCTCTGTGCTGGTTGCTGTGAGCAGGGGCATGGACTTGTCAGTTTTCAAAAACTGAGGCTGCTGGTAGTGAATGCATGACATGGGCTGAAATTAGAGTGTGAATTAGGGAAAAAACCCCAAATGTGCTTTTTATGCAAAACAGCAGTGGCCTTGCCATCACTGTGGGGCCAGAGATTGAATCCCTCAGCCTGGGGATTAAGGTCGAATGTGTTTGCTGAATAATTAATGGCCAAGCTGAGAGTCCTGCCCAGCTGGGCTCAGCAGAAATTTATAGCCTGTGTTAGTCACTGGCCAGGGTGCAGCTCTGTGCCTTGGCCAGCAGCACTTTCACTCTGCTGGGTGAAAAGCCCTGGGGTTTTGAGGGTGCTGAAGGTTGTTAAGCAGTGTCCCAGCTGCTCTTTGTGGCAGGCTTCCTTCTGAGGCTGTCTTTTATGAGTGAAAGAAAAGTTGCATTAGCTGATTTATTTGTCCTGTAACGAAAATACGTGTTCTTGCCACACTGCTTGCAGCTTTTGCTACCCAAGCCTCTGTAATTGTCACAGAAGAGACTTGGGCAGAAACTTGCCTTCTTCAATGCTCTGTTCCTTGTTCTCTTAACCCATTTCACCATTCTTACCTGGGTCGCAGTTTAAGGAGAGAAGTTGCTGACAGAGGGCGTGTGTAGGCTGTAAATGCACCACGTGCTAAACTGGGTTTCATGCAAAGTCGTCACTGGAGTTTCACCTCTTAAGCTGAATGTGCCTTGGACATTGTTTTCTACATCACAGTCCAACAGTCTGCCCTCATCTGTCCTTGCAGTAGCCACAGGTAAGTGCCAAATAAACTTCACCCTGTCAACATCTACAATTAATGTAAGAACATCTCAAAAACCTTATGGCAGGGCATGTTTTACCAAGCAAAATCTGTGACAGCAAAGGGTATTTTTTTCCACTCCCTTCTTAGTAATATTGTACTCCTCATGACCTCCCAGTCTCTGCAGATACCTGAGTGGCCCAGCTTGAGGTCAGGTTACAAGTTTCATTATGTTTTTAAGTAGCAATAGCATCGTCTTATTTCTAGAACAGCATATGACAGATGCATCTGCTTGTAAACATATGGGAAATTTTTCTTAACACTGCTGATCCCCTACTATTCTTTCCTTCTGACAATTCAGCAAACAGAAAGCAGGTGCAATGACATTTTGGCAATAAAAAAGTTTATGTAAGTTGTTATTAAAAGACCAAAATGAAATTAAATGGTGGTCTTAGAACCACAGACGGGACTTTGTGCAGAACGTGGTGGTGAATTTTTGAGAGCGTGCCCAGAACAAATCAAGCTAGTTAGAAGGGGAAATAAAACTCCTGCTATCTTACCGTAATTACAACTGGAAAAGGTCTGACCCTGAGAAGGCAGGGTCTTTGGGGAGACCTTGTGTGTATCAAATAGAATTTCTCTCAGGGCAAGAGGGACTCACTAACTTTGGGTGCAGCAGCAGGAGGGTAACAGGAGCTGGAGCCCACACTGGTCTGGCTACTGCAGGTTTGTTTCTTCCAGTGGGATGTAGCTTGTGCCCAGAGCAGTGTCAGCACAGTGTTGGTCGAGCACAGGGACCCAGGTGCAGTGAACCACCTTCCTCCATGTTGGACATTCCTTGTTTTACAGCCTGAGGAGCTGCTCCCTGGCCGAAGCCATCGCACGTGCAGCGACACCCAGCGTGCCAGAGCGTGCTGGCATCAACACTCCAGCTGTCTGAAGAAATATGTTATAATGCATTTTACATTACTTTATGTTGAAGTGTTCATGTCCAGGTTAAATGGGGGTCTGAGCACCTGGTCCAGTGGGAGGTGGCCCTGCCCGTGGCTGGAGGTTGGAACTGGATGCTCTTTAAGGTCCCCTTCCAACCCAACCCACTCTCTGGTTCTGTGTTGTTCCTAGATGAGCAGAAGGCTTGTCTCTAAGGGTATCACTGCACCAGCAGCTAGCTGAGATGAAAATGCAAGAAATACTTGCAATCAAACCAGTTTAATTCATGTATATTTGTACAATTTGTATAAAAAAAAAGGAAAAAAAAGAAAAATAGGTACTTGCAGACATTAACATAAAGACCAAACAATATTTTCTATTTATTTAAAAAGCTTTAAACATACAGAAGCAAACCCCTAATTATAAATGCATCATTATGCATAGATTTTACTGTTTACACCATACTGCTGGCTGCTTTTATTTTTCATCCAGGAATCTATTTAAACTCCAAGAATTCTTAAACATTCCTCTGAGCTTCCTGGCCTCAGAACTGCTGTCTATCTTATCAAGTCATTGACCTCCAGCTGAAAACATTGCTCTAAAAAAAGTCAAATCTTTAATAAACAATTAAAAGTGCATTAACTGTAGAATTTTTTAATTTCATAAATGTTTAAACAAGTCAGTGAAAAACACCACCCTGTGAATTAGCTTTTTGCATTATTGATTGTAAAGTATCTTTTTAATAAGATTTTGATATTGCAAACTTTAGTCTTTTCTATTTTACTCCGTGCAACTGCTCTGTCGCACGGTGTGTAGTATTCCTGAAATACCCACTGCAGTACATTACACTATTTTACATTTTAACTGTGTATACAATGCTCTTGCTGCATATCCCTGTTCCTTCTTACAACAAAATAATTTAGCTCAATGAACAAAAGCCCACTTTCTAAAAGCTGTTATAGTTTGTCTTGTATTTTGCAGGAGACAAATGCCTATTTCATTCTAAACAAATTCAAAAGAACATAACGAAGTTCCTGGTAGCTAAAAACTAGAGTTGGGTTTTGTGGTTTCTTTTTTTTTTTTTTTTTTTTTTTTACACAGGTTTTAATAAAAAAAGTGATGGCTATTCTGCTTAAGTGTCCTTGATAAGAGAATACTGCCTCTTACAACATCTATATCCAATTGTATCTATTACTTCAATGATCTCTAGCAAAAAAATAATAATCAATGAATGGTTTCATAAACAACAGGTGATTAAAGTAAAGGATTTATTATAATCTGCTTACAGTTGTTTGCAAAGACAGACATACGTTTTTGCATAAAGATATAAATTGCTTTTTAAAACTAATTTAGTGTGTTTAATTATATGAAGTTTCTGTGAATTATGAATTGTACCAAACCAAGATTAAAAGTAATAAGGTACAAAAATAGGAGCAAACAGACAACAATTTGGACTGGGACAGGCATTTAACAGTGAAGTGTAGAATATGGCTTTGCTATTTTAGTCAAGCAAAGTTACTCTGAGACAGAAAAGGAGGCAGTAACTTTGTTAATATAAAAAGCTGCTGCAGACTGTATTCACCCAGAACCTGGCTTTGAAATCTTCTATTTTATACTTTAAAAAAAAAGTAAATTAAAAGATGGATGTATGACTGTGTCTTTACTGTAAACAACCAGTCTGCATGCTGTATATCTCACGTTGGAAGTTTGGCTTTCATATTGCTGTGCAGGTCAGTATTTAAAGATCTGCCTATGAATTAGACTTCCAAAATGCAAATAATATATGTATGTATATATTTATATATAAAAAACCTCTCTGAATACAGTCTTTACAGATTACCCATTGCATAAGGCAGGTGTCATTTAAAAAGACAAGTAGCGCTGACTGTCTTCAGTGCACCACAGTGCACCTCAAAATTTGGGTTCAGAAAGGGTGTAGAATTCTTAATTCGACCACCATTGACAAGAAATGCTACATTCCAACTGGCCAAGGGACACACTATAGCTCAAAAATACCAGTGGCACCCGGAGAGAACACTACAGAATAGGACTCTGAAAAACTATTCTATTTAAACATGAGCATATGGTAGCAACAGTTGAGCCTCAGAAAAGTTCACCTGTCCTCTATTCTACTCCAAAATTTTGTAGTTGCTTATAAATTGTGAAATAGTGAAAATCACCTCAAAAATTCTCTTCTTTGCAGTCTTATTCTAGAGAAAACATTTTTTTGAGACAAAATCAGACCGAGTTGAACTTGTAGTGTGAACATTTGTCTTCTCGGATGTATCCCGATTATTACAAAAATGCTTACAAAATTACAGATGCTTTTAGTTTCTCGCTAAAAATTCTACTCAGCTTATCTGCCCTTATCATCCCTCACCATCCCTCTCACCAATACAAATCTCTTTGATATACTTACTGTAATGATCTGCATGTTCCCCTCAGCACAACCAGAAATCGCTCTCCCCCATCTGAAATAATAATCTGACCTTTTAAGATGTTTCAGATATCCAGTATTCAAAGGAAAAAAAAAAAAAAAAAAAACAAACCAAAAACCAAACAATCTGGGAAACCTTAATAAAAAAAGGAAAATCATTCAACATCTTGCTCACCCCCATTCCCTTGAGAGAGAAAGGGAATAGAGGGCAAGAACTCACTAGATCATTAGGCTGGCAAAAGCTTTGGAGAGAGACCATAATTTGTCTTGTTAAATGAAACCTTGGTAAAGTGGCAAACACAACAATGTTTCGTTTCCTACAGATATATGAAGCAGGAGTTCTAAGATGTGCTCAAGTCACGTACGCTTGCAAGAGAGACAAAAGGGGAGGAAAATAGAGAGAGAAATAGAAAGGCTTAAAACACAACTGAAAAGGTTAAGCGTGGTTATTTACAACAGATACTGTAGGATGGTAAATTAGATATGATGCTAAAAAAGGCACAGCTTTCCCTTTCTTAAATACACTGTAAACGGTTCATTATGCATGCAGAACATTTCACTTTACAAAAAAATTACCTTGTTTGTTTAGACAAAGATAGTACTTAAATAGTCTCCAGCAAAATAGAGTTCTTTCAAAAATACTTTCCCGTTCATCCTATTAACCATTAAAGATTTTTTTGTCTCATTTACAAAAGTTCCTTACACCTTATTTCAGGTCCTTCACAATTTATACATACAGCAATGTACAGTACAGCAAAAGACTGCAAAAAATTATTTGTAAAGCCAGCACAATAGATACTATAAATTGATACCAGGGCATTTGTTTCTCACATCTTATCCTTTTGAATTAAATAGTAAATGGACACTTAACACAGTGTATATCATCTATGATGGGATAACATGGGATAACAAATGCCACAGGTGGGGATAACAGTATTCCACACCAAATGTTCTGTTATTACTTTACACGTTAGGGTTTGTGTGTGTGTATATATGTGTGTATATATATATATAGTTTTTGTTTGTTTTTTTTGTTTTTTACAAGAAAAGAATATTAATGCCCCATATTGACTTTACGTTTTATGTGCAAACCAAGGGTAAGCTTTAAAAAGTTCTCATTAGTTCTCGAACCCTTTTAAAACAAGCAAACAATACCAGAAACTACATGGCATATTTAAAACTCCATCTGTTAAAATATCAAAATCAAAGAGTTATTGACTAGATATGGCTTTTCATCCAGAGGAACAGGAACATTTTCTAAGTGTTTTAGGGTTATGGGGTAATTTCCAAACATCTAGGTCTTGCCAAATCCAAGTCAACTGCTTTCCATTCCCCCAAACCCTTCATATGATTTTAGACTATTCAGAGACTGTTGAACGAGTGTAAAGAGCATGTTTAAAATGTGGTTTCTTGGGTCCTTCATGGGTGTGGAATAACACAGGGAAACTTAAGGCAAAGTTCTTCCATTTAAGACATTTTCTATCATCACTTCCTGTGAAAGTACAGGGGCTTGGCATTCCCAGATTCCACCTTTGGTAGCTGGTCACTGATGATTTCCACCAGCATGGCTGGAAACTCTACTTTCAGTGCCTGAGACTCTCGGAAGGTGTAGAAGCAGAATTCCAATAAGTCACTAACAAGCTGAAACAGAGAAAGGAAAAAATCTAAGGAACTCGTTTTAGGAACAAAACACCAAGATTTTTGCATGCGAACAACAGCTTACTGATAATTGATTATTTCCAAGAAATAACATCTTACTCTGACCTGACAGTCCATTTACAAGGGTTATAAAGCAAACAAAAGAACTCAAATGCCAAAGGGCTACTTCACTCATTAAAAATCAGCAACCTAGGAAAACCCAAGAGACCACAGATTTGATTTTTCAGCCTAGCTGCACTTTTCCTTTCACTAACAGCAACTGGCCACCACGAAAACTACAGGTCTACAAAAATACAGCCTCCTGCCCAGAGGGAAAAGATCAGCCGTAAACTATTGTATCTCTCAACTTCAGCTGGATACACATTCATTAAATCAAATTATTTGGTTAACTTCAGTGCATTCTCCAGGGCCCGTGACCTACAACTGCCAGAGCAGCTGATGTTTGCAGCTCAACAACACAACTGCTGTGTCACATGGTGGCATTTCAGGTTTTACAGTGACACAATCTACAGGTTTTTTGGTGGCTGTGACCTAAATGCATCTCCTAAAGCCTTACAGTATGTTGGACCCTTCCCAATCTTTAAGAAATGTGAAGGAATGAAGCACATCCAGGTTTCAGTGAGTGGAACTTCCATGCAGTTCACCAAATCACTGTGTTGTGTGATTGAAGGAAAGAGCCTCTGCTCTTTAAAAAAGCAAGTGTTAAACACAGCTTAATTTTGGTGCCTTGTGTCCTTGTGAAGGACTTCTGGTTGTATAGTTTATCAATTGCAAGTTTGCATTTCAATTCTTACCATGTAGAATTGCACTCTGCCATAAAGCCCCTGTTAGAGCAAATAAAAATGGACTTCTGGAAGGCAGAAAAGGAAATGAATAAAAAAATACGGGCAGCAACATCTCCATCCTGTAGCACCATACCTTATTGCTCATTTTCAGGACTTTCACAGCTGTTCTTGCAAACATGTAAGCAGATTATGAACATCCCAGAGAAGTGCTGAGATCACTCAAACACATGACTTGCTGCTATTGAGCACTACATGAGTCTGTTTGCTGGGGCTTAGGTCATTGGCATGTCATGAAGCAACACTAATTAATTAAACAGATGCACGCTAAATAAGAAGCATAGACATAATCTGGGTTTCAGGGGAAAAAAATGCTGATGTTCAAAGGTCTACTTTAGCCATTAGGGGTGGTTGTTACTGCATATACTGTGTGCCAAAAATACTCTAAACAGCACAAAACCAAAGCGAAGGAAACTTTGTCTTGGTGTGATCGCTGCTCCCTCGTCCCTGCCTCTGGCATCAAACTCCAGCCCCAAGCAAAGTAAGCCTTGCACCCTAGCACAGCCTTGACAATGACCCTGTGAATGTGCTCCTTTTCCTAAACTTCTTTCACATCACTGAATGTGAATGTGAGAGGGGGTTGGGGCCACCTCTGTCCCACTGCCTTCTGTGCAGCTCGAGTGAATTCCTGCCTCGTCACACCCGTGTGGAGCCTCTGGATTCAGTGAGACAGGTCACAGGAAATCCTACCTACAAACTACTAATTCTAACTTATTTGCAAGCTTTTAGTAGTACCAAGTACACATATACGTCTGGTGAATATGCAGACAAGGCGAAATGAAAAATAATGCTAATGAAGGAAGCGTAACCTACTCTATTCAATAAACAAGTCAGCAGTCCAGTGAGTGAAAACCAGGATGTGATCATGGATACGATCACAGCACAGCACACTACGAATCTCACCACAGAGGAGAAAGGTTAAGTTTGCACAACCCTTTAAAAGAAAATCCCTAGAATCCTCCTATCACGTCATACATGGGTTTGAAGCCCTAAGGATAATGTATTTTCTATACCTATTTAGTCTGCTAAAGATTTTGTTCCTCTTTCTTAAGCCATCAGCTTTAACATACTTGACAATAATCATCCTCATAAAGAAAACTGGAGGCCTGGGAAGCATGTGTGTCACATGTGTGACCCCATGTGTCACCAGGAACACAGGGTTGCAGTCAGGATCTTTTTAACTCCAGCCTCAAAAGCTGCATGGCTTTTTGGGACTGGGAAAGCATTAATTTAAAATAAAGAGGAACAAATGTAGCAGAATTGAAGGCCAGCTCAGAAGTTCTAAAATGTAAGCACTGTGCTAAGGTCAGACAGATAAAGCTGTGAGACCAAGAGCTGAGCCATGAGCGCTGCTCTTTCCTGCAGGTGTGTTCCCATCCATTTTCAAAGGTACCACCTCCCTGCCAGCCCAGCAGCCTTGGCATGAGGATGCACTGAAGGGATGAAAATCTCAGGTTCCACAGGCAATGCTAATTTTGAAATTTCAGTCCTTGCCTCTGCATCTCAAACAACATTTGTCTGATATAGTTTCGATTAGTAACAGGTAAATAATTTAGATGGTCTTTTGCTTTAAAAGATTTGTTCCCTCTTTAGTAAGGATATCAAAAAGTTTGTTTCCTCTTGGAACACATGAGCTGTCTTTGCAGGGACTGAGGCACTGTAGGTGACAAGCAAGTTAACATGAGCTATCCAGCACCTCTGAATGTGCCTTATGAATCTCCTAGATCAAATATACTCCTGGTTCTTCTTTAAAGCCTTGAAAATCCCTGTGCTCTGAGAACTCCTGACTACCTTTACCTGACCACTTCTACCCTTCTCTTCTGGTGGTTTATCCTGGAAAAGCTGAGAGCTCCCCCAGTCCAGCAGTATGACAGACAACTCCAATTTAGCAGTGAGAGCAAAGGCACCACTGTTTCCACAAGCAGTGCAATGGTGACTAGGAACATCTTTGCTTCTACAGTCTCAATTATTTCAGCTACTGAGCACACTTCTGAAGGGTTAGAGCTTGGCAGTGCAGTTAAGGCCACAACTAAAACAATTCCCAATTCTCTCATTGCTACCCTGCATAAAGTGCTGCACGTCAAACATTTTCAAGGCTACAGCAGTCTAAGCAATTCTGAGATTTTTACCTAATCAATTTTTGCATTTGTATGCTGTATTGAGCACCTCTGAGAAATAGGAGTATTAATCAAATGTAATTTTCTGTTATTAGGGTGGGGTTTCCATAAAATGGACTTTTTCACCCATACTGTTCTTCATAATTAAAAAAAATAAATCCTTTAATAAAGTCCCTGAAGTCAATACAGTTATAGTGACCTTCGCGCACTTGCCCCATTTTTACAGCAAAAAAGATTTATTTTAGTCTGGAAAGCTCACCATGCTTTTGCATTTCCAGAAATGGTAAGAACTGTTGGATTTGCAAGGGTGCACATTTCTGTGCTTCGTTTTCTCCAAATTCTCTCAGAATCTCTGAGTGTGGTATGAAAGCCCACAGTCACTTCTCTATCAGGAGCATGTCTGTGATTAAGCCTACTGAGACAGCAATTAAGACAGCAGTAGGGTAACAACACAATGCTGAGTAATTTCTTCCTATTTTTAGCAACAGCTATTACTGTCAGAAACTTCAGTGTTCTCCTACATTAAGAAAAAAAAAAAAAAAAAAAAGACACACTCCAAACCCTTTCTCTGTCCCTTTCAGGAGTGGGTCTCTGCCCACCCAGCTCTTTCCTCACCCAGCAAAGAGCCCTCCGTGAGTTTGGGACTATTGTCACTTCCTGCTTTTTCCACTTCACTCAGTGGACACAAAACTCCTGCTCCAACAACCAGTAAGGCTAAGGAAAGGTAAGGCTAAGGAAAACCACTGTCAACCAGGTCTTGATTATTCCATTACTATATTTGTTTTTGCTCTCAGTCCTATGAAAATCCCATGATGTAAATTAATTATTACTCCGAGGGCTCAGGAAGAAAGTTATTCCCTGTGGGAGGGGCTCACAGGCTGATTCTCGGAGGTCCACTTTGCTGACCCACAGTGGCCAACTCCTAGCTGCCTAGGAAATCCTGAACTACAAGCCAAGAGTAAAACCTTCCACAAGCACAGGGAACACAAGGGAAGACCAAGGGATGGAGTCTCTAGGTTATACCTATGCAGAGTATTTGCCTCATGTTAGTAAGGAGTAAAAGGTGGATAAAATCCATATGGATTAGGCACTGACAGTATCTGACAGAACAAACATGGACCCAGGTTCTGCCTGGACAGGTGCACTTATCTGACAGAGGAACTGCACTCATTGCTTCAGGCTTCCTTCATAACCCACAGCACCTGGCACCTGGACGTGCCGTGGAAGAGCCCGAGCTGAGCTCATGTTCTGCGCCTGGAGGATGCATCCACAGCCTCACACACCAATGAAGCATCCTCATCCCTTGGCCAGCACAGATTCTGAGCCAAGTCTCCCTTGCTCTTCTGCCAACAGGAGCAGGGTTATGCCCTTCCCCAACAAACACCTATTAACGTGAAGGAAAAGAGATCCAACCACCACAGACTGAGCAAGACGACTCTCAGAGTAGCTTCTGTCTACATTAGGGAGCTGGGAATCAATTTCTCACTTGACAGATGCATATTAGCTGCTGCAACACACACCTAGCACACTCCCACATCGCTGCTGCTCTGGGAGTAGAGGCTGAGAATATCCTCTGAATAAACAGAGAAAATGCTCGCCCTGAGAATTCAGGAACTGGGACTGAAACGTGGCTCCAAACTGCTCCTCATCTGTGGGACACAACTTGGGCAGATCAGTAGCAGAAGTAAATGTACCCAAAGGTGTTGGTGACAGCTGAGGGGCTCATCTGCAGCTTTGTATCTGCAGGATTAGGAACCTGCAGATGCACATTTGCATCCAGTGCAGCATCCTTTGCAACCCTGCCCCCGGAGGAGCCATGCCCTTATTCCCACTGTCAGCTTTTTCAGAGAGTGAAATCCTGGCGCTCTCAGCCTATGGAAAGATCCGCCTCAGCTATAAAGTATTCCCTTCTGGAACCATAAAAAATTAATTATTCAGCAGCATGATCCTTAAAGAATTTATTTTTGTTTGGCAGAAAATGTCAACAAGCAAATGACAGCGCAGGGCGCTGCCTTGCCAAGACAAGGGGAAGGTTCACATTAGGGTTTAATGTCATGGCATCAAAACAAAAAGCCCTCTTCACTCAAAGCCTGTTTAGTATCAGCCAGATTGAAACCAAATTCAGCTTTTGTTCTGCAAACTGCCTAACCATACACTACAGTCTCTATATGAAACGAGGCCTGCCATGCAAGATACAGCCCTTCCTGCCAAAGCCAACAGGAGATGCTGAGGAGGATCCAAATGAAGTTTTTGATACCATGTGCAGGACATCTGTTTCTAATGTTCCTCAGGGCATTTCTCAAGCCCTTCACCTCCATCCAAGTGCTACATGTGCATCTCTCCCTGAAATGCCCATGGCCATTCACAGGCACAAGACCAAAACCTTTGGGTTCTGTCCTTGCTTCACTGTGGTTCTTCAGGAAATGATGCATGTGAGCCACCCGAAATAAGAGAAATACAGTCCCTACAAGAAGGAAATATGGGCTCATAGAATCACTATGGTTGTAAAAGACCTCTAAGTTCATTGAGTCCAACTGTTAACCCAGCACTGCTGTGTCCAGCACTGACCCACGTCCTGCTGCCTCAGCACCCACAGCTTCCACACAGCACCATGCAAACAGAGAGTGCTCTGGTGCCTGGCACCGCGATGCAGGTGACAGGGCAGGCTGCAGGCAGGCTCCTGAGGCTGAGCACAGGTGTGCACATGCACAAAACCCTGTTCATCTTGTCTGCCCAGGATGGGTTTCTATCTCTTATTTTTCAGGTGCTTTGAGGCTTTATGGATCATTAAATAAAGCTGCTGATGTTTTCAAATACTTAAGTGCCTGCCTGGCCTTCTTGAATATTTCTTTTTTGCCTCAGCTCGGCACTTTTCTACCTGCACATATGTTCGCTGTGTGGATGAATGATTTAGCATACTGAGCAATGTAAAACCATCTTGCTTGGGATTTTTTTCCCTTCCTCATATTATATAAATCAAGAATACTGTAATTTGATATTTCCATGCACTGTATTTCATATATTCCTCAGACAGATGATTTAAGAATGAGGTTGGTGAAGGAGGTACAAAGGAACAGAGTTTTTTATTGCTTGCCCCTACATTCAGGTAAAGTGAATTCCATGAGTGATGAGATGCTGCTCTGCTCAGATGGACAAGCTCCATACAGCAGGAGGGTGAACGAGCACGAATTCTGCACCAGCCCCTTCAGGCTTGCACTGCAAATGCCAGTGCCGAGACTACAGCAGCATGGGGCCTCAGCTCCAGCTGGACTGCCCAGCACCAAATATATTCTGATCCTCTAAAGTTATAATGGAGTAAGTTAAAAATACATAGGTGACAGATAAAAAAGCATTTCTCCTAGACTGAGGAACTGAGCAGAAAACTTGCATTCACATCGACTGAACGGAGAAATTCTGCACTAACAGACAGTGGGGAGAGAATATTAATTCTTACTTCTCATTAATATTATCACCACTCTAAATTTATTCTGATGGGTTTCAAAAACCAAAATGCAAAAAAAACCCCAACCAGTTCTAAAGAGAAAAAATAAACAAGTGCCCTTGTTGAACAAGTCTCCAGTATCATCTCTGAAAGGAAGCACTGTTGTGGAGACAACTGGCCTTTCTAACAGAGATTGCTGACAATGGGAATTTCTTTAAAAAGTCCTTTGAAAGAAAGTGCTCTATTAAAACAAAAGTAATGCAAAAATAGCTTAATTAAAAATTGAATAAAATGCAAGAGCAGCCTGCTTCCTCTAGTTAGCTCAGCTCCCAGTGGTTAATGCTGTGTTTTGGAAAATGTCTGTAGGACATAGGAGCGCTCTCAGTAAGCGCGAGCCTGTCATCCAGTCACCTTAACCACACAAACACTCCCATTTCAGCAACAAATCACAGACCCTGCCTATCCTGAAGAGGATTAGAAAACTCCGTAAATGCAGGGGTTTGTTTTGCTGCCTCAAGGTTCAGATGTGAATTCTTGCAAATGATTTTATCACCCATCCCTTTTCTTTCCACTAAAACACTACAACTTCCTTTGCTGGCACTGAGCAAGTGAAATCTGATCTCTGAAGAGTGAACTATTACTGCAGTACTAATAATACTCTCCCTGCCTCCCACTAAGATCTGCAATGTTTTAATGAACAACAGAACAATATTTGAAAAATAATTCCATATGTACATTCTGTAAACAGACCTCAGGCTCTTACACTGATTTGACCTGAAGTGCACTGTACTGTACCATCTCTGCAAAACGAAATTTAAGTTGAGTACAAAGACATGCATTTATATGCAGCCTCTGAAAGCAAGTGCTGTATCTTCTTCATGCAGCAAAGATCCTTCCCTGCCCACCCAGGATGGAGTAGGGCAGTTTTCTCCTTTGCTGCAGTCTGCCAGATTTTACTGGGAGGGTGACGGGCATGCTGGGAGGCCTCCTCTCCTGTACCCAAACACAATTAAAGGTCACTCTCGCTGTCCCCAGGAGTCTCCCATCGCTTGCTGCACCGTGGCACAGCTTCAGAGAGGATGGGTGCCAGCCTTGCTGGCCCAGGCAATGGGCTGGTCCCCAGGGAACTCTCAGGGGGCACTAGGAAGACCCTCAGCCTGAGGAGACCTTAACAGCTGGGTCACTCGCTTCCTCTGTGCAGGCTCCCTCCCAGAGAGTTAACAGAGATACAACCCTGATGCTGCAGAGGTAAACCTTTGCACTTACCATTACACTGGCTCACGGACCAGGTCGCTCCCAGCTAAACAGCTCAACATTATGGACACCCCCTCTGGAATCTGCCACACCTACCACTACCTCTCTGTCCCTCTGGGCAGAGGCATCAACAGCCCAGGTGCTTTGAGACCAAACTTTTAGTTTCCCGTGTCATTAATCACATCTCACACGTGACACATGTAAAACACCTCATGCTGGAATAAGGCAGGGTGGCAGAAATAACCTAACATGGAATCTTCTACTTGAAAAGCTCAAATAAAGCTTCAAACACCCAGGATGGCTCCAAGGTCTCAATACATCTTTTAAAGTCATCATTATTACAAACCCGGCTGTAAAAGATCACTGAATTAATTCCGTGTTTATTAGCACATTGGGCATGTTGGATGTGTAACACACTAACCCTGCACCTTTCCCCTCAACGACTTCTACTTTCTTATTTTATTTGTCCTTAAAGTCATCTAACAACTTCTCCCAAATGTCCCTTTCAAAAGGATATTTTTTGTCTCCCTCTCAGTTAACACAATTAAAGAATATTTGTTTACCTTAACGGAGAGATTTTTTGCTTAACTTTTCTGCACTCCCTGAGGAGTTATACTTACATCATGCATGGAGTCAAGAAGTTTAGTCAGTTGGTAGAATCTCTGCCAGCTTTGCCCAGAGTTACTTGGACATTTAGTTACCATCTTCTTTAGTTCTTTAATGTAATTTGCCCTCATTTCTTCAAATGCAGCTTGGCTTTTGAGACCATCCTTGGGAACTGTCATTGAAAAGACAGTCTTAAATTAGTATTAACTGCATTGCTTATCCTTTTGATGTGCACACTTAAACAGTTACACCAGTTAATGGATGAAGGAATTAAACCTTTAAGCAAAGTCCATAATTTTACAGACATTGGTGAGGGATCAACAACATCACACAGATTCTCAAGTGATTCAGGCATCCTCTCCAGATGTGTGATTGCAGAAGCTGTGGCAGAGGACAAGATAACATCTCAGAAATACGACACATGCTAACCTCATGTCCAAACTGCTTTCAATACAATCCAACCACATAAAAACCAGGCAGATGGATCAAGGGTATTTTGTTAGAAGTTGAAGACGTGATTTATCATTCTTGAATGATTCCCCACACTTGGCAGAGGAGAAGAAGGTACAGAATCACAGCTGTTATCTGCAGAAATGCTAAACCAAGTGACACATTTTTATGCCATCAAGTAAGATCTAAAATTTCTTTGAATGTTAGCAAGCATCTGCATAGCATCCAGAACAAACAGAGCCATTATTCTGCATGGAACAGAAGACTGTTTTCCAAACAGGCATCCTGACCCAGTGCTTGACCATGACAGACAGTTGCAAGCGTTTCTAGCATCCTGTTAAAGTTTCCATCTGCCGGAGGGAGACGGAATCACGCTCATGGAATCATCATTTTATAAATGGGCTGAAAGTAGAGTTTTCTTGCACTTTTTACTGTGACTGGTATCAGCAAGGATGATTACAAAAGCAAATACTCTGGTTTCCTTACAGACTGCAAATACTCTTGCACTCCTGCAGGTTCTGACTCAAACAGGAATGGCTTATTAGGATCAGATCCCTATGAAAACTCCAAAGAGGTTATTAATAACATTACTCAAAATATTCTGAAGTTTAATATCTGAAGTGGTTGCACACTGCTTAACCATCAAATGGGTTTTTTCCCTCTGTATCTCTTAGTCATAGTCCACAGAAGGAAAATAAAATACTGCTCTGTACAGGAGTGAGTTTATTTCCTAAGCAAGCCAGAAAACTATGTCGGAGTAAACTAAATGGGAAGTTACCAACTAAAAAGAGAAAGAAAAAAAAGGTGATTCCAATTTAGCTTACCCTGACTTAACACCTTGACAGAAAGTCTGGTTTATCCATTCCCTTCTCTTCTAAATCCTCTCAACTGCCCTCTATCCCACTGAAATCACATCATAAGCATGTAACGACTGCCCCAAATGGCTCCAGAGTAGAAGCTTTAAGAAAAAGCATCCGTATCTACCAGAGCAGTTTAGCAATAGGAAACAAGGAGGAGCTGTACCACCACAGGAGCAGCAAGGACTTGAGGCCACCAAGTGCTGGAAGGGGGCACAAGGAAGAATCTTTAGAAAAAGCCTAGGAAGGGACACACCAAACTGCCTGCTGCTTGGTAAATAATATATATTTATATTACACAATCATAATATAAATATCATATGTTCACTTAATTTTCAGATTCTAGATGCAAACTCTCTCAGTCAGCTGACAGATAAAAGAAACTGTCTGGAACAAATCTACAAATTCAGTTCAAGGTGAATGAACACAAAGGCACCAATCAAGATAAGTAAAGCCATCAGAGCATGCTGTGGCCGTCACACAAAATGCACAGGCTTTACAGTTCCTTTAATATTTACAGGCCTGTATTCCTACATGCTGCTTACAGACTGTTAAGAGTCACTCTTTCTTTGTCTACTACTATGTATTTTACTGCTCTGTCTGAAAATTATTATACTATCACCCCAGCCAGATTATTAAGGAAGAAAGAAAGACCACAAATAAAGAGAACTAAAGCAAAACATGAAATTCTGGAGGTTTGCCCAGTGTTTCTGATTTTACTTATTAAATGCAGCAATACTGTTGGCAAGCTCCCAAAATCTATGGTCTGTGGAAAGGAAGAAGACAACTGAGTTGTAATGTGTGGTTTCTTCCACATGTAAATGGAGTGAAACTTCCTTGATGTGGTCGCCATGAAAGTTTCAGAATAACTTGCACTCTGCTTGTCACATGATTCAATAGAAGAATTTAAATGAAAACAAACCTGGTGTTTTCTGTCATAAGACCGTACCAAGGTGCAATCACTCAAAACCAGGTTTGCTGCCCTTCACTTGACACTCTCTGGGTTTTATCACCACCTTCATTTCAATTTCACACTCCTTTTTCTCTCTCTAATGTAAATATCCTGATTCTCCCAAAACAAACTATTTTTAGCCAGTTTTCTAGTGACCGTGGTGTGTTTTTCAAAGGGACCCAGCTTGCTGAAGTTAATTGGTCACGCTGATCTCACCTAACAGATTCTTGCAATAACTCATTAGTTTACACTCTCAAGAGGGTAGAATAATAAATACCTGGCTTAAAGACATTTTGCTGTGTTTTTAGAACGCCTTCGGGTTCTTTTTCTAAAGATTCTTCCCCTTTAGGGCTGATTAAAATGCTGCAGAGGCAGATCTCCAACCCAGACACTCTCTCAAGAACATTTTGGGAGCCAAACCCTCTCTGAGCACATCCATGTCAAGTTGCTTCTGGAAAAACCAGGAGTGACAACCTTCAAAAAAACGCCCATTTACCCCTCAGGGCAAGCCTGGAGCACATCCCCTCCCCACTGTTCCAGGTTCACTGGCTGACCGTCTCCAGCCCTTGGTGGAGTGGGACCTGGGGTCAGACTCCACAGGCCAGGACACAAAGGGTTCCCCAGAGAGTGGCGTCTCTCCCCTTCCCAGCAAGCTGGAATAGCTTCAGTCGGAAGGAGGGAGGGAGACAGCTGAGCCAAAAAAACCTATAGCCCCAGGAGGTTTCTGTTAGAGGATCCAAACCTCTCTAGCCCTGACAGGAACTGCAGCCTCACGCTCCCCCTCAAAGGCAGGTGCTTTAACCACAGAGCTGGCTTGTCATGATGTCAGCCAAGCTGTTCCCCACAAAAAGGAGCAGGATTCCAGAGAATCACGTTTGTTTACAGGTTTACAGGCAGTTACTGATGGAAAAGTAATGTACAAGCTGCCTGTGTATTTATACAATTGCATTGGGACAGGAGGTTTTCAATATTTCCAGTAAGATAAGATCAAGAGATCTGCTAATTACTACACAATGCTGTAACAAGCACCAAGATGTAATTTTGTTTCTTAAAACTCAAAGCTTGATGCTCGAGAGCAAAATGAAGCACACACTGTCATTTATTAAACTTTCAGAAGCCTGTAAAAGGGCTTTCCATTCTCAAGTCACTCAGCATTACAAAATCACGGGCTCTGCAGTACAGGCAACACACATCTTTTGATCCTGAAGGTCACGTTAAGTCAGCCAAACCCTGGTGGCTTTGAATGTCGTGCAGGGATTTTTCCTCAATCCCCCACAGCTGTGGCACTTCCCTGGCAGGTCTGTTGGTGTGGTCTCCCTATAGGAAGGGGGAACAAAGTCCTGTGCCTGGCCACTCCTGTCCCTCCAATGCACATGCCACGCTCACATTGCAAAGACGTTTCCCATGCTAACTGCAGATAAACCCCACGCTTACTGCTGCAGCCCAGCTGGAAACAGTTTGGCTCCTCTGCCACGCTGGTTAAAAATCACTGCATCTCTTTGTGAACTGGAGTATTTTCAAGCATTCCTACATAACCACAGACCCAACTTACCTGTGCTTAAGAGCAGCAGCACTTTCATTATAGTGTACTCCTCAAAGCTGAGCTGCAGGCGGACGAACTGCAGGCTGATCTGGTGCATGCCCTGGCACAGCTCGAACATCGCCGACTGGCGCATCCGCTCTCTGCAGAGACAGGGGAACAACATCCATGGGATAAATATGGCAGAGCACAACCTGCAGGGGGATCCCCTGGGCATCACCCTGCTCCTGCATCACCTGCAATGGGTGGCCGAGTTCACCTTGCTACCCAGCGGACCACGGGAAAGGAATGGCTACAAATGTAATTTGAGTTTTATACACTGGTGGTGTAATGAAGTGGCAAAAACATTTTAAATCATACTTGAATTGTCAGTGTTTGTTCAGCTCTGCCCTGGCTGATGGAAATGTGCCTGCTGAAGGGGTCAGAGCTGGTGCAACAGGGGAACAAACACCCACTGAAGGCATGCTCTTGATGATAAACTCCCCCATCAGACATCTCCTGTTCAAACACTGAAATATCCAAAAAGTATGTGTTTTTTTCCCCAAAATAGTAATCTAAAATAATCTAGAATAAAGGAGTATATAAAACAAGGAACTCATTCATTAACACAGACTTCAGCCTGTTAAATCATAAAATAATTAGGATACATGACTTGTATCGAGATAACTCTTTTTTCCTCTAAATGTATTTTCATAAATTTAACTTCAGGCCTTCTCTCTCTTCTCTGAGGTAATCCTAGGCTAACCTATCCTGCCCAAGTTTCAGGCAGAATTAGCTAGAATTTTGCTGAACTTCTGAAGCTGCCATCCCAAACCACAACAGCTACAGCAAACAATCAGAAATTGCCTGTCTCCGCAGAAGCTGTGATATATATGTGTGTGTGTGTGTATTTGCAGGTGTGTAGACAAGGTCTTATAATTGTTCAGTGACCACTACTTTTCTCTTTTTTAGTTGCTCAAAACCAATTGTCTATATTTCTTCTAACATTTTTTTTTTTGCATAATTGGAGGATTGGAAGGAATTGGATGAAGTTCAGCTCATTATTTTAACCAAGCAACTGCTTTTTCAAATATACAAATTGGCTGGTGAAAGAGAAGAATCATACTGTGTGCAAACAAAGACTGACATAATCTTCCTGGTGTTTTATTTCACTACTGCCAGAGCAATTTTATTTCCCTCCTTAATACTAATAAAGCGGACTCCCCATTGTTAGATGGGCTCTGCACTTTTCCCCTGCTCCACCCTCTTTTCTTGAGACTAAGAACTTCCAGCTTTTTTTTTTTTTAATTAAATTTAATAGTGGGAGTAATGCCATATGTATTTGTTTTTATTATGCATCATGGACCGCTCCCAGGAGGCTCTGAGGGATACACACTGAAGTCAAAAGGCGAATGATTAATAAAGGACATTTGTACTTTAAAAAACTACATGTTAAAGCATATCTCAGACAGCCAGAGACAGCAGTACTCGAAGTAAGAGCAGTCTATGACATCCATCATTACTTTTGCAGGACACCAAGGTTTGTTTCTAGAGCCTCAGAATATAAAGCCACTGCCACCCTCCCGGTCTGTGTTTGACCTCTGCAGAGAGAGATGACAGATTTTTCATCAAATATCACAAGCCACACAGCAAATAAAATATAACATTATGAGGTTTTGTCTCAGTTTTCTTATGCTTTCTTGGTTTGTTTTTTTTTTGTGGCAAAAGACTCTCTGTGAGTTAACATAAAAGTATTCTGACTTAGAAACTTGATTTTTTACGTTGCATTGCACTTTCTGTGACATTGAAACTTTTCTGCCTTTTGTTTATCTTTGTACTTGTTTTGTTAATATATGATCACCTAAATAGAATCATTTCAGTTATAGTCAGGGTTTTTTTGGTTAGTTATTTCTTTCTGTCTTTTAAATATTCATTCTTTTATCTACTTACAAATATTGATCTCTAGCTTACCCTCAAGGAAAACCTGATGGCATTGTTTGTAGTGAGATAAAATTACATACAGAACGAGTTACTAAGTGGTTTGTTTAACATACAGCAAACTCATAATTTCAAATCAGTTTGTCACCTGAAAAATCAATTAAGTTGATTTATTACTTATTTACAAAATATTACTAACTAAAAATGATGTTAGTTAATTCACGACTCTGTTTAATGAAAGATAAGCATTTTGTGGGAGTATTCAACTTTGTAATAGGTTTTCAACCCACACTGTGTAGAATAAGAGGGTACAGAGTGTTTGAAAAATTCAGATGCTGACATCACAGATATCTGATACCTTGAGAGCAACAACAAAACAAAGCAATAGGAATATGATAAAAGTGAAGAGGCACAGAGAAATTAAGGCATGTCAGCATAACATGAACAAAATTATTTTTTTCCTTACCACACACATCAGCTAAGAATAAATGCTATCAAGTCATCACAAATGCCTTTACCATCATGAGGAAAAACTAAAACAAACTTTTATGTTTAAAAAAAAAAAAGAGGGATAAAAAAAAGGCAAATCCCAACCAACCAAACCCAGCCCCACCTCTGAGACAGCATCTGAACCTCTCCATGTGGCAAACAGAGGATATGAAGGTCTGGAATATAAGGGCACGCATCTTTATGGGGACATTTAAGAAGGTAAGTACATTTAAGTAATAAAAGGCGTGGAGCCAAAGCTCTGAATCCGCTATTTGGATACGCATTCAGAAGCGGTGTCATTAGCTCAGTTTAGCTTAATCCTCCTTCATAATAATAAGCTTTAAACTTTACACCTTAAGTTAATCCATCTTAAGTTCCCCGAGTGTCTCCTTACAGGCTTAATGTAATGCCCGGCTCACATTCTGTCTGACCCTTCCTGCAGCCCTGTGGATGGGCAGGGCACCCAGCCATGCCCACTGCTGCCACCAGCCCATTTCCACTGCTCTGCCTGATTCCCATCTGCTCCTGCACAGCCTCTTTGGCCACATGTCACTGATTTGCCCATCATATCCCCACTGGAAATGAATTGCTGCTGCATTTTCCTCCTTTGCTTTAGGAGGAGAATCTCCTTTTCCCACTTCTGCTGGGAAAGCCTGGCACCTCCACTGTCTCAGTGAGAAGAGAGGCTTTGCTCCTGCCATTGGGTTTCTCTAAATGAACTGCAGCAGACAGAAATGATGACCCACATCACCCAGCTACAACAGATATATAGGATTTGACCAGTCACCCCAGGACAGCAGGGATGGTTTGAGGAAACCATTTCAGACAAAGCATCCTAAAAACCAAACCAGTCATATATATCTCTTAATAAATACCCTCATGTGATCTCCACAGAAACCAAGCAGTCACATCAAAACCTGAGAAACTACAGGCATGCTGAACAGAAACAGCTTGTTATGAATAAGTAACTCATCATTTGTGAAGTCATCATAAAGCCTAGTATCGTAAATCTCCTCGCTGAGGATGGAAACTGCAACTCAACTGACCGTAACCAAAAAGAGGAACCCACGCAGCAAGAAATATTCACTGGCAGGCGAAACTCAGCCCCAAACCAAACCTGATACCACGTTTTATTTACTTTCTCATGGGTACTATTCAAAACTGCAGCACAAGGCATCTTCCTAAATTAGACAGGGAAGTGAAGAAAGGGAAAGCTGTGGTGGGTGTGTTGAGGTTTCATCAGGACTTAAGTGACTTGCTGATAATCCCAAGGAAAAATTGGCCAAGGAATCCCATTTCACAGCACCTCAGAGGAACAAAAATGCACCTGACTTAGTCCCTAGGCCTCTGCAGCCCAGAAAAGATGTAGGAAAAGACCAAGAAGGATTTGTAGCAAAACTCTGATGGCAAAGACAGTTTTCTGTCTTCTGATTTCACACTTTTTATTGCTCTTAAAACCATTTCTAGTTTTATACCCAAGAGCCTTTCCCTTGCTAGACTAAAACACTTATCCATTTGGAGGTTGCCCACCAATTAAATTGATTTCAGGGACCTTCAGAAAGCATTTTACACTGAAACGAAACGAAACCAACCAACCAATCAAACAAATGCAGCCCAACAAGAAAACCTGCCAAAGGCCTGAAAGTCAAAACCTGTTTGGAAGCCTCCGAAAACAAGGCATGCTTTCCCTCATGCCAAAAGAAGTCAGTTTGAACTTGACAGAGAGAAGAGTAAAAACATCACCAGACACCTTGAGGGCAAGGCAGAGATGCTGTGGATAAAGAGGGAAAAAGACCAGGACGTGGGATTACAGAAGCCCTTGCTCAGTGGCTCAAACCATCTAATCAGAAAAGCCCTTGGCCTGAATTATCTCACCTGCCTTAGGAGGGCTTTCTTGACTGGAAAAAAGCTTTGAGGTTCTTGGGGAAAGAAAAAAATAAACATATTATTGTCACAACAATTAACTGTCTCTGAGGGAATATTCTACCCCAACAGCTCCAACAGTGGTGACAGAATGACCTGAACCAATTCTTTCGTGTACAGGGGCAGGAAGCACTGAGCATCCCTCTGCTCAATGGACTGCACCCAGACACCTGTGTCCCCTCTTGAAGCCATTAAAAATGCCATTGAAGTCACTTGTACTGGAGCAGCCTCATTAAGTTAACACACTGATCAAAATCCAAGCCAAAAGACACACAGGATTCAGGCAAAATTCAGTTGTGAGTTTTCATTCAGTACTTACTTTTTATTTAGCACTTTCTGATCTCTGCTTACTCTGCAAGCCACAGCAGAAAGAGACAAAACACACTCCCTTCAACACTTTGCCTTCAACTCCTAAAGCAAAGCTTTAGAGTCATCTCCTTCCAGGAAGGCAAAAATACCTGTTACCTTGCACCAATGGCCAGTTTGGGCACTGCCAAACCGAGGACAAAACAGGGACTGGACTCAGAACCAGCAGTGGTGAACACTGATAATCAGACAAGGAAGTTAATTTCATAATAGAACAGATCTACATACAGTAAGCTCGCATTTTGTTGCCTTTAGCCACCAAGGCAATTGGCAGTTTTTAAATTCAACTTGGCAATTTTAAACTGAACTTACAGAAGTGAAGTCTCAAAATTAGTTTTCTCACAAGAAAATCGTCATAGTGACTCCTAGAGAATACCATCCCAGATAAGTGATACTAAGAAATTTAGAGCTGCTTTAAAAGTTCCAGCCAAGTGTCCTCCTGTTATATGCCTATCAACAAAGGAATTGGCAACAGCCCATGGATAATGATTGCCAAAGAAGAGTTTCAGCTCTCAATCGCTAACAGAGAACTTGTGATAAAATCCAACTTAATAATCACTCAGTTATGTAACCCTAAAATCCCAAGCATATCAATAGCAAAAAACCCCAAAGTATATGCTGGTATTAACAGTTAATTATGCACTTAGCAGAATGCTGATACCAAATACTCTCTTTTGGTTTGCATTTGCATTTCAAAAGAGACAAATCACAGTTTAAATGAGAAAATACATAATTATGCCTTTACCAAAATGCTTTTTCAATAACACATTCAATAATAAGTGATGGGAATGTACACATGACAATAAATACCCCCTTTCAAAGTTCATCAGAGAAAGGTAGTGAGAGTCAGAAAAGGTGCCCATTAGGTATTGTTTTAGACATCCATTCTGCCAGGGCTCATTGTCACTTGCAGTGGTTCATCAACAAAATTACTGCTATGTTCCACATGCAGCAGCAATTCTCCTTTTATGCCAACAATGCCTCAAAAATTAAGACTTTGCTCGTGCTGTCACGCAAAGCCTGGCATTTTCTGGAAGTCAACTGAGACACGTCTTCCTCTCATTCCAGTTTAGAAAAATGACTTCCTAATTTTTCTTTCACTCATATTTAACTCTAGAGGGGAAGCAGCAGAAGAAAGCACTGTGCATGTGAAAGGCATTTGGAGATGCCAGCAAACAGCTCATCGATGTGCAGGAAGATTAAAGCAGCACCACGCTCAGACACTTGCAAGGAACAAACCTCTACTCTAAGACCTTGAGAGAAGTGAGAAGAAATCCTCCCAAAATGCTTGTGGATGTCCCAAAGTCATGCTGAGACAGTACCAGGAGAGCATAATTATGGTCTATGCTAAATGTAAAGTCACTGGGCAAGTCTTTATATTAAAGTCTTAAAAACTAACAGTCAAATCCTTTTGATCTCAGCACAAGCTGGAAACCTGCCAGAACATCCACTGGGCCAGCTGATGAGCAAGATGAAAATGAAGCGTTTGGGAAAGATCAGAAAAGTTAAATAAAATCTTTGCACCAGTGCTCTCTGTAGAGGAGCCCAGTAAGGCTCTGCACCACTCTCTCTTTTCAGCAGGCAAGTGTGAGAAATAGTTTTGGATTCAAGTGCAAGTAGAAGACAGTTTAGAAAGAAAAAAAAATACAGTAAAATGAATAGTAATAAATCACCAAGACCAGATGGCATCCATCCATGAGCTGTAAAGCAACTTAAATACGGAATTGCTGAACTACTAACTGTGCTGTGCAGCTTATTGCTTAAATTGCCCTTATAAAAGTCGTGGAAGGTGACAAACGTGACTGATTTCTTAAAATGGGTCTGAGAGTGGGAAGGGAGCACTCGAGAGACCAGAGGCTAGTAAGCTCCAGTTCTATATCGAGCAAAACCATTGAAAGAGAGCATGAATTGATAAATAAACATGCTGTAAGGGAAGAAAGTCAGCACAACTTTGGCAGAGAGAGGGCACATCTCACGAATCTGTGAGGGCACTCTGATGATAGCACGAGGACATTCTGGTGGATGCAGGCGATGTCTGCACGATGGAAATGCTTTGCACATGCCAGGTCTAGCTGCATCCCACAGCCATATGGGGTGAGACCTAAGCAAACACCAACCCTCTCCTCCTCCTCTCCCCTGCCCTGGTTTCCACACAGAGGAAACTGGGGCATGCAGCTTGGGTATGGGCTCTAATAAATTCTGTCAGCATGCCAGTGTGGGTAATTACTGGTCTAGGGCCTGCACACTGCCTTGCATCAGGAGGGATGGGAGGATGCAATCATGGCAGGGTTAGATTTTAAAGCTATTAAAAAGATCTCCTGAAAGCTCTTAAAGAGAGCTTAGGGATAAGGAGGTCGTCTCTTTGTGGATTATTAGCAGCTTAAAAATAGGAAACCAAAGGTAATAACAAATGGACATCCTTCACAAGTAGTGCAGGTTACCAGGGAAGTCTCACAGAGCTCCACGCTAGGGCCTGGGCTGAGAACTGGGCTCATACATCAAGTGAGAAAAATCAGACCTCTGGAGGTGACAGAGCTTGCTGATGACTCCAGATGATGAAATCAAGAGCTGCCTGTGAAAGACTGCTGAAAAATCCTGCAAGTCTGTGTGGCTGGCTGACAAAATGGAGGACTGAAATCACCAACTGGACAATGCAGACAGTATAATCACCTCCCATCATACACACAAAATAACTGGATTAACAAACACACAATAAAGAGTCCTAGGTGGAACTTGGGACAGGTTTTTTGGGCTCCTGCCTTTTGAAAATGCTTGCACAGTGTTTGTCAAGAAAAGCAAAGATGTGAGGAAAGAGTTGAGAGCAAGACAGAAATTGTAGTTTTGCTGCTGAATCCAGTGTGCCCTCAACCCAGCATGTCGGTCTGGTCTCCTCCCAAAATTAATATAAAGCATGAGGGGAGGAGCTGAGGATGGCCAGGGATAGCAGACAACTGATCTACAAGAGGAGGTCAAATTGACTCACTGATTCTTCAGCTTACAGAAGAAACAACAGGACTCGATGGAGATCTAAGTGATAAATGGCATGCATGGGATGAGAAGGATTATATCCACTATTACTGCAAGCACAGGAATGAAGTGGCACTCCATTAAATTATCAACCGCCTGCTTTAGAAACATCTCCAACAAACAAATATGCATAATTAAATTGCAGAAGCAACTGCCACAGAACACTTTAGATATCAAGATTATAAATGTATTCAAAGAGGTAACAGGCAAATTCACAGAGAAAGATGCAGAAAGGTTATTAAGCACAACTGTCCGAATGCAATCTCGCATTCAGAAAGTCCCTAAATCATTGCTAGAACGGGAAAATGAAGAAGACCCTTGTCCTGATCTTGAACTTTCTTTGGCCAATTTAAAGGATGACAAACTGTGCTAGAGGGACAGTTTCTGACATTTCCCTTTTCTTACAGATCTCCTTAAAACTGCTGTATCTCCTGTTTTCCTTTACAGCTTTTCCCACTTTGAACAAAACACTCTCGAAATTTAGGAATCATTTAGAGATAGAGGCATTAAAGGCAGAGCCTTTAGAAATTTATACAAAGAAACCAAATCTATTGCTTTGCCCAACCAATGACCTGTTCACAAAGGAAAAAAGTCCAAAATAAAGACTTGGAAAATCTAGCCTAAAGCACATTACATCTATTATGTACAGGTATGACAGCCATTTTCCAAAATTTCATTTTCTGTCTGCACTGCTGTGGGGTGGATACGGAACAAAATTCCTTTATGTACTTCTCTGGATGGGAACTGAGCCATACTTTACGAAAAAGGAAACAGTAGTAATAATGTACATAAAAAAATTACTGATGAAGATCTTCACTTCCCACTGCACTGACACTTTGCATAAATGCAGCATTCCACACCAAAATAATACGTGCAAGCAAAAACCATGCAGGGAGGATCACCAAGGAGCACTTGCTGACCTTCTAACAAGACCAGCGATTGCACACACAATTTATCAGCAAAGAATGAATGCTGACAACTCACTCCTACCAACTCTCATTGTGGCAATAACAATTAAAAATGAGGGATTTGGAGACTGCCAGATGACAGAGATTACAAAAATGTACCAAAATTTAGAAACTACAGGATTAACAGATTGCAAGAGGAGACAAAAGGGTTAGCAGCCATCATCCTGCCAAACGTAAAAGTGAAAAAGTAATCATTTAAACAATAGGAGAAGTTACTTATTGGCTTTATCACCATTCACAGATGATCTAAGTAATTATCCCCCCCAAGCCCTGAGGTATGAGAGGTTAAAAAAAGAAAGAAAAAAAAAAAAAGGGGTTTTTAATTATTTAGCTTATTTTATTACGTTTATCTTCTTGCTGTTACCATAGAAATCAGAATACCAGGAAGACTTACAGGCTTCAGCACTGAAAGGGCACAGAGAGGCTGCTGCATCCTTGCACTGCCTTACACAACGCCAAATCCTAATGGTCCCAGCTCCCACAAGCATATTAAGAGGGGATTTAGGAACATAATGAAAATGTTATTTACTAATATGATACACATAATTATTAAATGCAGATTTTTAATACAATCTTAGCTATTCAGCTGAGCTACATCTTAATTCTTAATTTAATTTTATGGCTTTCCTCAGTGTTACAAAATCCTCTGCCCATCCATATCCCATGACAACACTAGCACAGAAACTTCCTAGAAATCCCCTTGTACTGAAGCTGTTTTTCCTGCCCCTCTCTACCTCATTTGCTCTACCTCAACTTTCTCATTTGAAAAATGTATTCTCTATTGTTCATCTATTGCCAATACTAACCTCTGTCTCCTTCTAAATTTTAAAACTTCATACTTGGGGCAATTACCAAAGGCATAGCATGAGAGATACTGGAAATACTACTCTTTTATTTTACTGGGAGCAAAATCTTGGACCTTAAAGAATGTGTTTGTGCTAATTTGTAGTAAACTTTGTTAGTTTGTTAAAACTACATGACATACATAGTATGTATTTTTTTAAAAAACTTTAAAAATATATATACATCCATCAGTATATTCTGCTCTTAATATTTTGTACATAATATTCAGTAAAGTGCAGCTTCTACTGAAACCTTTTTACTGTAAGGACTGAGCTGCATATGATCTAATACACTAATTTCAGAGATGGAAAAATGACTTAACTGATCCAAATGCTTGTGAAAACTGGCACCAGTTTTTTAGACTCAGTTTTTCAAGTTCAATAATTTTGGGTACCTCATGCAATGCCTAGTGCTGGTTTTCATTAGGCAAACCCTCAAGTCCTTGAATAGAGTAAAAAACCAACAACAAAATGAAGTGCAGTGGCCAGGAAATTCAGAACCTGCACACTCCTGCACCTATGATTTATTCTTTATGCCACAGACGACAAACTGAGAAAAATCAAAGCAGCAAGAAAACACACAGCACATTAGTCATGCAGTGCATTTGCAAAATACTGTTGAAATATTGATGCTGTACTTGAACGTACTAAAGAGTCTCCGTGCCATGTGTCTCAGCATCACTGAACTCTCTCAGTATCCCACATCACTGCTATTTTACAGCCAGGTAAGGCTGGAATGGTAAATAAGGTAATTTGGGTAAATTTGCTAAAAAGAGGAAATGATTTTGAAATCTTGAGTCTTTTCGGAAGTCCCTGAGGATTCAGAAATCTACAAAGAGACCGTGTTAAACCTAAAAGCAAAACATAAATCAAGACCTGTGGGAGAATTCCAGGGTTGGGCCATCCCTCTAGGGTTTTTATGCCAGCACAAACCAATACGTAGAGGAGGAGCAGGGCTTGAGTTTTAATATTCATCATCAATGCCATCAGCTGGGTTTTTGCCTTATGGAGAAGTAAAAAGCCACCATGCATCTTCCTTAGGGGAAGGAATGGATAAGCAGTACAGCTTGCCATGAGGCACGCAGTTTCTGGCTCCCAGCTGGGAGGAGGAGATGTGCTGGGAGCACAAGCCATGGCCTCAAAGGCAGCCCATGTCCCACCGCTCCCACTGGTTTCCCACGTTGTGTGAGGATCCCTGCCATTCCGTGTCTTGGCTCCTGCTGGGTTTCTGTTGGCAGTGCTGCACTTGTAAATGCTTTTTATTCCTTCCTGAGCCTCTGAAAGGTTGCCAGCCAATGCCCTGACTTAATGTATGGGTGGAAGCAGATACCTGGGATGTTGTCACCAGTAGCCGGCGGGACAGCAATTGCCTGAGCCCGTTAAAACCTGAGCAAGAAGGAGCATCCCTTGCCTTCCTCTGGAATTTAGGCATCTGACTTCTGCATTGCAAAGACATAAACTCCTACTTTTGAAAAGCTGGGCTCATCAGATTTCTTGTAGACATGAACTGGCAAACACAGCACCTCTTTTCAAAAATGTTGAGGGCTTTTCCTTCAAAAGGGCAAAGCCAGGAGAAGTCATTTTAGCCATTAGTTCTATGATTAATCCTCATCCAGTAAGGAAAAGACCAGTGGAAGTTTCAACTGACTTCCCTACATTCCAGAACCACGTCTTAAAAATCCTGTTTGAGGCTGCTCCCTGTCGTAAAGAGTTCATTTTGCACAGCTTCAGCCAGAATCCCTGAAAATAAGCTGGCATTACAAACCATGGGGTTTTGTACCATCCCTTGCTTTGTTCTTGCACTCATTCCAGCCAGCACTGCTTGGTTTCCTGCTTTCAATTGTGTTTGATTTTACCCACTGAATGCTCTGGACTTAAATTATCCATGCATGTGCCTGCCTCAAGTTGAATTAGATGAGAAAATTTCAGCTAAAGTCTTCGGTTAAATCTTAAAGAGAAATTTTCTCCCTCCCTTGAGTTAAATAAACAATAGATTTTTTTTTTTTCTTGCAGGATTTCTGTTACTTTTGCAGTAGGAACCTGAAAATTCTCAGAGCTTAAGGTTTGAATTAGGGACAGTCTTTTGCTATGTCTTAAGAAAATCTTCTCCATTAATATCTCTGTTCTCCCAAATCCCTAGATCTATTCAAAGTAAGGCTTCCTCAATGGCAACAAATGAAGAAAACGCTCCAAGAGTCTCTCACTATATAATCCTTACATCTCATCCAACCCGATCAAAGGAGTCACATGGGAAAAATATTATGGGATAGCATAACTTAAGGGTTTTGTTATGGATACAGTACCCAAAAGGGCTTAAACTATGATTTCACAGACCACCTTAATTTTGGAATTTTTCAACCTTGAATTTGAGTTTGCACAGCCTTAAGAACATAACTACAACACCTTTTGAGTGTTATCCTATATGCAGCAGTCATCCTTTAAGAGTGTTTACCTTCAACAGGAATTATGTGGTGTCATGTATATGATGGTCTTCTGAAGATTTACTGTGGATTAAAAGCAAAGCTGTATCTACAGAGTATTTGTTTTGATCACAACTACTACGTTACAAAAGAAATAGATTAAAAAACTGCACATGCCATAACTTACACAAACACAACATAAAACACACTGGTCTATTTTATGCCTTTTTTTCAGGCTGTTTTCTAGGCATTTCTGTCACAGGCTGAGCAGCCATTTTCTTACTCCTCAGTTAAAATCTTCGTGTTCAGTTAAGCCCAATTAAATCAATGGAATATATGCCTGAACCATAAAGACAAACAGTACACTTAATTAAATATGTAGCATGACTAAACGGAGGCAGACAAATATTTCCAGTCTTCCACAAGCCTAACAGGAAATCAAACCACATATGAGTAGGGAGGCATTTTGCACTGTATACAATCAAAGTTACATTTAACAGCTATTAACAACAGGGATCCTCATTTGTTGTTGGCCTTGTTTACAGGCCTTCAGAATAAGAAAGAAAACAAGATCATATATCATGGCCCTCCAGAAACATTACGACTTCCTTTTATTCACAGTAGTTAAGAGTAAGCGGAAAGTTCATTTAACATAAAACAAAGCCACACAATTCCACTAATGCCAACCTCTACTTTCACTCGTTTTTAACTGTTCATTGAAGAAAATGCTGAGCCCTTAGGGGCACCGAGGGCCTGGTCAGGGACATTCCTTATTTTTTCTTGCATGGAGACGGGAAATGACCTCTCCAGACATAATATGAAGAAACGCCAAGAAAATCTTGGCCAGGTGATAACAGAAATGTAACTCTCTCAAACCAGCAGAAGGAAAGGCATTGTAAAGCATCTCCATTTCATTCTGCATCAATTAATAAATGTCCTAAAATGCCAAGGGCAGTAAAACATTCAGAAAGTTTCACCAAGTAAACCTCAGGGAGGCCTAATAAACCCTGTGGCACAGAAACAAAGGCCAGTGCCTATAATTACACAGCACATTTCCAAATTCATGGTGCTCAAAAAGTAAAGGTAAGACCAGCCTTCAGCAATTTCAGAGCAAAGCTTCACAGCACTTCACAAACAGGAATATGTATTGTATTTTGTATTATGGGAATGGTTTCTACACAGAACTGTATTGACCGGCTTGCACAATTCCAGTAAGCCATCTCTGGCCTTACCTCAAAATTAGAAAAACCACTGCATCTCTTAACTTAGAATCACAAAACAGTAGCTTGGGTGGGGCCTCTGGAGGTCTCAAGGCCCTGTTCCCTGAAGAGTTAATTTCAAAGTTGGAGCAGGCTGCTCAGGGCTTTGCCCAGGAAAGGCTTGCACATCTTCTGAGACAGAGACTCCAAGGTCTCTCTGAGCACCTGTTTTACCATCTCGTTAGGAAATGGCTTCTCCTGCTGCCTAGGAGGCAGTGTGTTGTCCCAAACTTGGGATCACAAACTCTCATTCTTCCACGGAGCACCTCCATGAAGAGCCAGACTTCATCTTTTCTACAACTCATTAGGAAGCTGAAGGCTGCAATTAAATCCGCACTGCACCATCAGATCCCTCGCTGTCCCAATCAGCCCTGACCACTTCGGCCAGCCTCCACTGGCTCTCTGCAGTTTCTCAACTACTTCCTTTTTCCAGGGCCCTAAACTTGGACTGCAAATGCCAACCACCATCCTAAGTGGCAACGTGAGAAACTGGGAACAAATGCCTGCCATGGTGCCCACTGAGTATGAAACACGAACGGAGTGAGAAAACCCTTCCTGTTCCAGAGATATGTCCATTACTGTTTCAGAGTGAACACTGCACTCCTACACTCTTACCTCCAAGGAAATTTCTTGTCCTGATTAGCTACTTCAAAAAGCCCCTGTCCCCCTCTCACATCTCCTGGCAATCTTTTTTCTCTATTTAGAAACAATTGCCTTCTCTCTGCAATGAGTATATTGCCAAATACGCAGGAGGCCAGACAACTATCTCACATATCTGGTTTGGGATGTTTTAATTTTGCACTCCTTTTTCCAGCTGGATCCCTACCTCAACTCAGTATAACTCTACAGGCACCTATTTTCAAGGCTTGCAGCATAAAACTCACAATTGATCTCGAATTCTCGAAGTTGCTTCAAGCTGCAGTATAACAAGAGCCAGCAATATACACACTTTTATTTGCAAGCAGGATTGATTTCTCTGTCCAATAAATTCTGACCCCCTGACTGACTTTCTTGAGATGAGGGAAAGCCGCTTTTGTGTTTGAACTTTTAGTCTATATTCCCCCAGGAGAACTAAACTCCTCAAAGTTCACATTTTCACTTAGCTTTTTAGCTACAGATACCTTTTTTTCCCTGTGACAATTCTCTAATGTCCAAGTCATAATGGAGGTGCTTTCAACAAGGAAAATGGCTGACACTACATTTTCAGCCACATGCACTAAATCATCAGTTCCCCCTCTTAAAAAAAAAACAAACCAAACCAAACAATCCTTCTTTGATATTGCTCACAGCTTTGGGACTCATCTCATACTGATTAATTATTTAGGAATTCCTAAATCAAAGACAGACTATTAAGATGGACAGCAACAAAGCATCTTTTCCAAGAAAAAGATTTCAAAATGTATCAGGATATTAGGTGGTAAGTTTGTTTTTTTTTTTGTTAATTCTTTTCCTGTTTTGTTTTTTTCTCAAGTGCACCCATATCCTATCGATTATGTCTCCTTTTTATCTCTAGAAAAAAACCCCAATCTTCTGGAATAAGCAAAGGATGCAAGCCCCATTTGACTGCCTGCACATTCACTTAGATTTTTGACTTTACTGTCTTGTAATAAACACTAGGAGAATGGAACAGAAATTAAATTATAGTCATCAAAAGCAAAGCACTAAACACACACAAACAAAAAATATGAAGGAACACACATACTCAGACGGAATGGTTGATTCCGTCTTCTTTTTGTCTGAATGCATCGTAAAAGAAGTTATGTTTCATTACTGAAAAAACATTTTGGCTTCTTTCACGGTTGCAAAGAAGGGTAATTAAGACTGTCAAGAAAACACATTGAACAGCTGTATATTGTTAACAAAAGCACCATTATATGACTGCTCTGAAAAACCCCAGTAATTTAAACATTCACATTTCCTAGAAGTTGGATATTTTTCCAAGCTCCAGTAGATACCAAAAAATGTTCTTTTCTATAAATCGTGGTTGTGTATCGGTCACATTTCAAACCAGTGGGATGGTCCTAGTTTGAGAACACATCCTCATACATAAGGAGACGTGGACAGCAGTAATCAGAGCTTTGGCAATTGAAAAGTGAGTCACTGAAAAAAATTAAAAACTTCAGCTGCTTTTTAAGCCAGAGTTAGCTGAAATTTTCTTAGACTGCAAGTATTCCTGAAAAACCAAATAAAGATAGCAATCCTTCCAGCCTGCACTGAAAAGGGCCATTAAGGAATACTTACTCATCGAAGATCAGGTCTGGAGCAAAATAGAGGAACTGGCTGTTTGTATGTTTGTACGACCTCCAACTCAAGGCAAACGATGACAGACACATCCATGAATACTGAATTAAAGTAATTTGGTCCTCGAGAGGCAAGTTTCTAAATCCTAGAGATCAAACCAGAAAATACCCATGAACTACAAGGGCTGGTCAAACCATCACCAAACACATTGCTTAGTACTTTTCTAGTATTTAGGAACAAGAGCAACACGCCCACTTCAGAAAAAATAAAACCGTAATTTTTCATTCCAGTGACAAAACATGTTTTCTTCTTAAGAGGCCATTATTGAAAATGAAAGCTTTTTAAATATCAATCACAGACATATGAAACAAACATTACATAAAATAAGAAAAAAACTCAACAATCTTATCTCAGAGGTTCATCTCACACCCCCTGGTTGCAGGTTTTTTTCAACAAAGTCCATGAATTCAAGACGCAATTTTTCAAGCAAACAGTTCTTTGAGCTAAAAGAAACAGTGAAGTGACATCTCACCAGATGACTCGCGGTCCTACCTGGAAGTATCTTTGCCCACTTCACCACCTGAATCATCTGCTTGCCGGCCAGGCGGTTTAAGGTGGAAAGCAGGTACTCCGCTGTGTCCGGCTTCGAGCTGTCGTATCCTGCGTACACAATCTCCGGTTCAATGCTTTCAAGGATCTTAACAGGAGAGGGAGTAAGTGCTGGTGAGATAGCAGACATGTGGGGGACAAGTGCAGTGTTGACAGAGGGCTCGGTCACGGGCGCGATGTACGTCGTCCCTTCCTCGGGGCTCTGCGGGGGTGGCTGCTGCCGCTGCTGGGGCTGCTCCTCGTGCATCCCTTTCAATTTCCCCAACTTTTTGGACTTCCGTGCTGTGAAGATGAGCAGCATGAGAACCAAGTCAGTACAGAAAGCCAGCAAAACCCTGGGCTTTATATAAAAAGGAAACGGAAGCAGAAGTATAATCTCAAAGTTCTTAAGCGAAACAGGCGCAGGACCTTAAGAAATACTGAACTGGCTGCAGCATCATCACACTGGAAAAAGGACCAAAAGACACCTATAAGCTCATTTTCACTGCTTTACTGGATGTTTTTATACATGACAGAATGTCCAGTATCTGCCTCCATACAGACATGCAGAAAACATCCTAGTTACTGCGGTCAGTGCCAACCAAACATTTCAGAGCTGCAATCACTTATCACCTAAAAGACTGCAATTCATGTTCTCCATCCCATTTCATCATCAAAAGAAATCTGCACAATATTAGCAGACCCAGAGCCCTCCTAAGCTTTTGCCTCATCTTGAAATGTAGTCAATCCATTTTGAATAGCCTAAGCTAGTCAAGTCCCCTTGCTTTTGCCGCTTTGATACATCCATAACAGCTTTGCCCCCTTCTCTTGAGTAATTCTGAAACAATCCTTAAATATTTATCCACTTAAAGAAAAAAGACTGAACCTCATGTAACACCTTTCAACACTGCCATCAACATGTCTCTGATGATTTGCCTTCCCTTTTCTTTTAATTTCCTTTTCTTTTTCTTTAATGCTACCCACTCTAGTTTTCTTTACTAAGTACACTTAGAAGCCAGCAATGCTATGATGCTTCCATTCCTTGAAGAGAGGCCAGCCATTCCCTGTGGGTTGCATTCCCAACTTCACAATTGCATGAGGGAAGAATTGGAATTAAAAATCAAGACAATTCTGTTAAAAAAACACACACAAAGAACCAAACCAAAAGCCCATCGCCACCCTTTTTGCAATAGGGAAATGTAACAACAACACCAAAATCTTTAAAATCAATAAATAGTGAACTACATTTAAATGTTCGCAGCTCTTTCAGAGTAACTTCTCCCAAATATAGTCTTTCTTATCTATCTGGACACAGCTAAAACCCTTGTCTGGACTTTCATCTTCCTGTCTCTTGATTATTACAACATTCCTTTTACTGTCATCAATAAATACAAACCTATCCCCCTCCCACTTGGAATATTATTGCAAATAGTCCCTTCCTAGTCCATATCCTTTCTCAAGTTTACCTCCTAAAGTCTTTTCACATCATCAATTCCTCTCCCCTATCTTTCCTTAAATATAACCCCTTTTCTGCAGTTTCAGGATCCTTTCTGGACAACCTCCACCTCACCCCTCTTCTTCTCCAAAATGTTCGCTTCCAGTCCAGCTCAGCATGCCATGCCACTGCCTCCTGGGAAGTTTTCAAAGCTTGCTCTATGAGCTTGTTCCTGCTCCTCTTATGTGCGGTGCAGAAAGCTCCCCAAAGAGACCCACGAACCACATTGTTACTCTTCTACAAACCAATGCTTTAAGAAACCCCCCTGGACAGTGGAGCTCCTGCTGCTGCCCTCAGACCGTTTCTGGTGACAGCAGCCATTAATGTTTCACTGTTTCCTTGGCACTGGGGCTGCCTGCCCAGAGCCAGTGGCTGGGAGTGAGTGAGGCAGGATACAGACGCCCAGGGTCCAGGAGAACACACACCCAAGTGCAACAATAGCCTGTTGTTTTCAGTGCTTCCTTGCTGGGACAGTACCTTGAACTCAGAGGAGATGGTTCATCCCAAGATTCAATGGAAAAATATTTATTAGGGTAAACATGGGAGCCTGCTACAGAAAACAGTGATGTTACTACTCATACATGAGATTTTGAAGGTGCTCAAAGAGATGCTCCTTGCCTATTACGTTCAAAAGATGAATAAAATTCACTGCTACTGCAGCAGGGAGTCCAAAATCCCAGCATCAGGTTGTAGTTGTTTCCATCACATCATGAAGGATCTTCCTGGTGGATCTCAGCACCAACAACCCTCAGGTAACCTACAGAGAACTTTAAAGATCTTTGTTTAACTTTTATCACTTTTTCTTATGAGAACTGGAGGAAACTAGGTGAAGAAAATTAATTTCATTGATTCACCTACAGGATGTAGGATGCTTTTGAGAGTTCCTTATTTTCTCCATGCCTGCAGACATACAGACCAAGTGAGGCAAGTTGATTTTTTTAATAAAAGCATTGAATATGCAAATAAAAATGTACTGCTCCTAATAAAATTTGAAGTTCTTTTGTTCAGCTAACCACATCTACTTAAAGACTTCCTAATTATCAAAAGCATTAGCACAGGTTACATAGGAATAGCTGTCCATTTGAAGTTATAAGGAAGATGTGAGACAAGTATCTGTCAGCAAAGGTTTCACTGTAGTTTATTCTGTTTCAAGACACGGGAATTGTGAGAAGATCCTTCTAAAATTCTGTTCAAATCCTATCTCTTACTCTTCTATTATGACATTCTTAAAAAAGCTCATTCAAACAATGAAGCACAACGGAAGGATTTTTTTATCCTTTGGCACATCAAGTTACATGGATACGACATCCATTCTTCAAGAGGCCATTTTCAACACCAGCACCCAAAAATCCATTTTACAAAGCAGCAGCTAATCATTTTTTTAAACAAGCACTTTCCTCACTCTTCAAAATAAACCAGAAGGAGTGTCAGGCAAAGCAGACAACCCTGGTAAGTTCAATCCTGAAAAGTAAGTGAAAATGCAGTTGTTCCCCATTTGGTGCAGCTGCACCTACATGAGGATGTCCTGGTGAAATCATTGTGAGCACTAAATACAGTTGGCATTTATCTTAGAAAGGCAAAGATGGATGTACAGATTTTTCAACATAATAAATCCCCAAAGCAAGGCAACGATGAGCAGGCTCAGCTGAATGAGGAGAGCCACTGGGCACTCAAAACAGAGCTTAAAAATAAGCCTGAAGGAGTGGATAGAGATTAGTGTTTGCTGCTAATATTCATTAAGTTTATCAAGCACTTTTTTGTTCCTGTTATCAAAATGGGACAAAAAATAAAGAACTCTACACATCTTTCACGTTTGCAGAGGCAAAAAAATGCATTTGCACCATAACTACACCCGAATAAAAAAAAAGTATCGGTTTACCAACTCCATCAAGTATCCTGCAACACAGATAACTGATCACATACTTAAGTTTGTACCTTCTCTTCTCCAAGAGTTTTTTTTTATTAAAAGAAAAAAACAAAAACATTCTTCCATGTATAAAACTGGCATAAAAATGTGTTTTAGTTTCATTTTCTTCCATTATAATGCTTTTAAAATGAAGCTGAGAAAAACATTACTGCTTGACAGTCATGTTTACAGTGAAGAAAACTGTATTTTTCATTTGGCTTCATGCCAGTGCTGTAGCTCAACTGGTTTGGTAACTCCCACAGAAACCAACAAGTAAAGATTAAATACAAACTCTGAGCAGTACATACTCCGAGTCACTCTTTAAAAGCTGTTTTTCAAATTTTCTATCTCACTCCAGTACCAACTACAAAACTGACTAAGCCACCTCTGAATGGGAATGTAAAAGCCATGCTCATCGGGATTACTCCCTGGAAATGCTCATGAAATCCCTGGCTCTCCCCACAGACCAGGGGATAGAGCAAGCATGAGGCATTTCAAGTGACAAAGCTGAAGTCTGAAGCCTGTCTGGGGTTAGGACAAAAGTTTCATCCATATGGCTGTGCAGCAGTGACTGCAGGACTTCTTGTCCCTCCCGTTCAGTGTGATTGCAGCCAGAATATCGTATTATAAGTCTCCTATTTTTAAATAGGACAGAGTAATAGGCGATGAGAAACAAACAATAGAGAAAGACACCACAGATATACCTGAGGTTATAATAACCAGAGGTTAAAATCTCAAGTATCTGTCATGACTTTTGTTGAGTCTTTATGTTCTAATAAAAAAAAAAAAAAGAAAGAAAGAAGGTGAAGCATTTGAAAAGTCACAAACTTGGATTTTAAAGAGACACTTCCAACAGCCATTCTCTGTAGCTATAACAATAAAGTGCAATATAAGAGAGGAACAAAGAATCCACAAGTCAGCTGGTCAGGGGGTTCCTTAGTATCAACCCTTCACTAGAAGTCTCCTGTCCCCAAGCTGACACAGGGATCCTGCCATCTCATCTCATTTTTGTGCCATCTGTAAAATGCTGAATAAGTTTCTAGTCATCTGCAACAGGGAATGCCACTCTAGGTCCAATAACAGGACATTTTTCTGGACGTGTCCCTATTGAAAACTGGTTTTGGAATACAAATTAACATGAGCATCAGCTACTAATCGATGGCATTCCTCATTCTTAATGGTAAAGTTTGAGGGTTTAGGGTAGGTAGAAGATAGGTAAACTACCATACTTTCTTTTTAAAAATATCATAGTAAACTTCCACATGCTATACAAATTGGGTCTAGAGGGAGATAATACATGTAGATTATATATATAATATACTCCCTTTGTGCCCAGGGAATATGCACAGATTAAGTTATGGACTCCACACACCCAATTGCTATTATTCATAGGCTCAAAATTAATAATTTTCATTGTATTACTCTTAAAAAACTGGGATCCAGAAATGTCAGAGAAAAAAATGTTTTTAATAGTAGATAAACCCCCATAAATATTATGATTTAATTCAGCAGATTTCTAAGAGAGTGGTATCTTGTTTGTAGAATTGTAGTAGTCTTCAAATTTAGCAAATGAACAATGTAAAATGCTCTGCAGATTCATGCTCGCTTCCAGTACTCTGAAAGTAAAAAAGTAAGCTAAATCTGAAGTTCAGAAAATTAACCATAGCTCTGTATAAGGGTGAATTACAAGACTTGCGATGACAATCCCCTGGAATCTAATTTTTTTTTTTTAAGATGATATTCAGAGCTTGTCCTGATATCCATGACAAAAACATTTATTGTTTGTATACCTAAAGAGACGTTTTAGATGACTAAGATCTTTATTTAATGACATATATGAAACTCTGCCAGAGCCAGGACCAAACAGATCCTGACCCTACAGATCTTTATTCTATTCGTGTGGCAGGACATATTTGAATCCATACGGGATATCAAAAGCACAATTTAAGAACATATGCTACCTCTAGTGTAAAGCAGAGAACATTAGTGGAGGGAGAGGAGAAACCCAGAATGGACACAGCAGAGGAAGCAGAAAGTGGTGAAGGTTTAAAAAAAGATGTAAAGGAGAAGAGAAAGCAGCAACTGGAGTAAGTACACAAAACATAAAAGACAAAGGCGGGGGGGTAGGATCACTATATGCACTTCAAGCAAGGTATAATTTGGGATCATTTCTGAGTGTGTACTGAACCACTAGTGGTCTAGGCAGCCTGAGGGTAGACAATATGCTGCAAAACAAACCCACTGTGACCACCTCTAACCGTGCTGGCTCTGCACCCACGCCAGTGAACACCTGCATTTCAAATACGTGGGCTCCTCCATTCGGGTCCGAACTCCAGTGCCCAAGCTCTGCACCTGAGCTACAACCACCACACCTCCATTCCCAGCCTCCAAAGCTGCCAGCTTTCTCTACTCCACCCCATGCCAAATGCTTGAGGGTTTCCCTGCACCCCCTGCCACCTTCCTCTCCAAAAACAAGCTCCAGGACCTTGTTACACCACAGTTACCAAAGGTGCCAACTCTCCCCTCGAGGCAGCTCTGACAGCCTTTGGGTAGACTCTTCTCTGAGCCCTCGCCCAGCGCTTCCACCTTCCTGCAGATAAATGCTCCATCAAAATGCCACTTTTCCTTCCTCTGAATCTTTTCATCATGCTTGCCTGGTGACTTTGCCTCACTTACTTCAATGAGCTGACATCTGTTCTCATTAGCTATTTTACTGCTACCACAAATAGTGTTTTCCCTTCCCCCAAATCTGTTGTATCTTGACATGAAAATTTTGAGCTATCTTGGTACAGACGTTTTTTCACTTAGTTGTCTAGCACAATGGGAATGAGACTGCTGAGAAATTTCTAGACAATAATACAGACTTCATATATACACACACACACATGCCTGGAAATGCATGGAATAAAGTGAAAAGCAGAAATGCAAACAAGATCTTACAGCATCATCCCATTTTCCCTGCAAAGTGCACTCAGGCACACTTCTTTCCTTCCAGAAACACAGAAGGAACAACAAAGACAGGACCCTAAAGCTTTCATAAAACCCATTACCCACTTTGGCAAGCAAACCACTGATTTTCAGGTAGCTACAGAAGAGGAAGAACCTTTAAATGTGACCCCAGGTGTTAGAATCATTGAATATCCTGAGCTGGAAGGAGCTCACAGGGGTCCATGAGTCCAACTCCTGCTGTGCCATGTGTGAGAGGAAGGATCAGGTACAAATCTGGCAGGGACATGGGCAAGCAGATGAGTCACTGCTTTAACTGGATAGACCAAGGGGAATGAAAAGCACCTACTGAAGCAGGGACAACTTGCACAGGNTGCACCCCCTGCCACCTTCCTCTCCAAAAACAAGCTCCAGGACCTTGTTACACCACAGTTACCAAAGGTGCCAACTCTCCCCTCGAGGCAGCTCTGACAGCCTTTGGGTAGACTCTTCTCTGAGCCCTCGCCCAGCGCTTCCACCTTCATGCAGATAAATGCTCCATCAAAATGCCACTTTTCCTTCCTCTGAATCTTTTCATCATGCTTGCCTGGTGACTTTGCCTCACTTACTTCAATGAGCTGACATCTGTTCTCATTAGCTATTTTACTGCTACCACAAATAGTGTTTTCCCTTCCCCCAAATCTGTTGTATCTTGACATGAAAATTTTGAGCTATCTTGGTACAGACGTTTTTTCACTTAGTTGTCTAGCACAATGGGAATGAGACTGCTGAGAAATTTCTAGACAATAATACAGACTTCATATATACACACACACACATGCCTGGAAATGCATGGAATAAAGTGAAAAGCAGAAATGCAAACAAGATCTTACAGCATCATCCCATTTTCCCTGCAAAGTGCACTCAGGCACACTTCTTTCCTTCCAGAAACACAGAAGGAACAACAAAGACAGGACCCTAAAGCTTTCATAAAACCCATTACCCACTTTGGCAAGCAAACCACTGATTTTCAGGTAGCTACAGAAGAGGAAGAACCTTTAAATGTGACCCCAGGTGTTAGAATCATTGAATATCCTGAGCTGGAAGGGGCTCACAGGGGTCCATGAGTCCAACTCCTGCTGTGCCATGTGTGAGAGGAAGGATCAGGTACAAATCTGGCAGGGACATGGGCAAGCAGATGAGTCACTGCTTTAACTGGATAGACCAAGGGGAGGAAGCAAATGAAAAGCACCTACTGAAGCAGGGACAACTTGCACAGAGACTTAAAAGGAGAGGACAAAATTACTTTATCATGTAAGACACACTGCCAAAAGGACTTCACTCCTGCAAAGCAGAAGCCTTTCAAGAGTGATTTCTGCAGTGGCGTTTGGGATATGCTGAAGAGACCCAGTAGTCTGTCTAAATATGCAAAGAAAGGAAGACTGCAGCTGGTGGGGAAGAAAACAAAGGTCTTGGCTTCACATGGCAAAATAAATTTTAAAATCTCTTTCTGACAGCTGTGACCCAGAGGAGAAGGTGATAGAGAATGCTATCACTTGCTGTTGAGCCTGAGGAGTCAGCAGTCTAATTAACAAAGCAATGAAAATTTCCTAATTTCTTATCCTCCACTGGCAGAAGGAAGTTTTACTGGACAATAAGCTCAAATCCAGTGATTGAATTCAGTAGAATGAAATGGAAGGCATAACTGAAACAATGACATAGTTTGGCATACTTCTTACTAATTAATAAATAACTCTTTAATCTGACAGGATTAGACAGCTTAAAGACAAGGAGTAAACGTGCATGAAGTCTGATCTATGGAAATCTCACATTTTATTTGCCTTTGGTCAGACCCTGCAAAGAACTAGGACCATCCATAAGTGAAATTCTTATTTTTGGTTTACATTTGGATACTAAAAAGGGAGGTACAGCACAGACGGAAGAATGATCTTCTCATGTACGTTTTAATAGTAATTGTGTACAATTGTCATTATGATCACCTAGATGTATTTTGGTTCTTTACTCTAGTTGGATTAAAACTCCTAATAAAACAGACTGCAACTAGGTAAATATTACTTTGGTTACTTACAGAACCTCAGAAGTGTTTGCATTTTGCTTTGTTTGGAGCGGACTCTAATACCTGATATAGTGCAATGCTGCTTGAGCACAGGCCTGTAAAGCACAGAACAATATATCTAAAGTAGTTTATCCTATCGCCTTGAGCAGGATCTACTGTACTTTGCCCAACTCAGCATGTTATTAATCTCCAATAGAGGGAATTCCACAATATCCCACATCTTCCTCCAACATTTAACCACTCATTGTTCTCCCAACATCTCCAGTGTTGCATCATTTTTTTCTGCAGTAAAGTTGATTTCTCTTCATCATTCCCCCAGTGGCCATGAAGAACAACTTATCATCCCTGTCCTCTTTTACACCACTTTTTGAATTGAAAGACTGGTATCATGACCTCCTTAATATGTCTCTCCCTTCTGCACTAACATGAAATGAATTTCTTTGACTCTATGTCTCTTTTTTGTTTTCCTAAGCATCTTCTTATCCTCGTTCTTCCTTAGACAGTCTCTAATCTGTCCAGGCACATGATACGATATTTCAGGAAGGAAGATTCAGTTTAGATCCTGAAGGAACCTTTCTAAATGTAAAGACCTGATGTGAAAAACAGAATAGGTTATCAAGCGGCACAGTAGATATGTTCACACTGGACAAGGCCCAGAAGAGATGAGAGACATGTCCCTCACTTCTCAAAGGTACCACAGGTACTGCAATCCCACCAACTGGCACAGGAACATACATGACAATTTTGCAAGGCTGCCCCATCCCCGCCACTCTGCCCTGACGTGCTGAAACCAGACACAATCATCAGGCCCACACTTGCCAGCTCTGACAAGAAACAGTGTGATTCCTTGGCATCACATAAGACTTGCCTGTTTTTGCAACAATTTCACCTCACTGACTCTAACTTACAATCATCACACAACTGTGCTCCTTTCTCCTCTTCAGTCCCTCAGCAGCTGCTCTCAGATATCCCATTTCTCCATGCCTCAACTTACACTTCTCAACATCCCAGTCTGCACTGTACCAAAAATCACATTGGTTTCCAACTCTGCAACCGAAGATGCTTTTGAGTTCTGATCCAAATCTGTAGATTTACATTTTTACTCTCTACTTTGTTATACATGTAATCATTACAATTACTACTAGACTGACAATGGGACCTTACTTCAGATGTCCTTTCAGTATAACAAGATATCACTCAGGAAGAATACTATTTTGAGTAATTACGTGCCCACTTAATGAGGAATCTTATAATATTTAAATGAAAACTCCACATTTTCTTCTGACTACAATTATGGCTCGAGATACTGAGCAGTGAAATGCAAACAGCTGCAGGGAGGTGGCACCTCACACCAGTGCTTGCACACTGCAGTTGCCTCAGAAAACTTGAGGTGAAAGCCCAGATCAAATCTTGTGTATTTTGAGGGTCTGACTCAATGATGAAGCTCAGGTTACCCACCTGTCTAGCATGTGGGACAGTGATGAGCACGGCAATTAAGAAGGAAAGGCATTGGAGAGTGTTTGGGCACAAGACAGAGGGAATTTATCCCTTTTTAAAGTTGAGTTGAGTTTCAGGCTAAGCATTCATGAAGAGACAGCGGACAAAAGTGACAAAAGAAAGCTGAGATCCAAAGTGCATTTTACAGGAATATTTAGGTTGTCAGGGAAAATGTCTAACACATTTGCTTGTTTCTCAGCAATCCTCAAAGTGATAATTAAATGAAAAATAACAGTTTCATAGGGGTACTCCTCCCTGTGTGGGAACAACTTTCACCAAATGCCAATTAGTGGTTTCCTGTTAAAATCAAATCAAGCTGGTTTTGATAAAACTTTTTAATGAGAAATGGCTCAAGTATGAAAATTTCCCCCACATATATTTAATATTAAATCCCAAAATGACAAAACACAATCTCACAACTAACGTTTTTGCTACATAAAACTCTCTCTTGTACTTCTTCATTAATTTCAAAAGAAATGTATTTACTAAATATTTAAATCATCTAATAAACAAAGCCTTAAAAAAAACCTTACAAAAGTAAATTGTAATGTTGATGAAAGCCAATCTTAATCAGCCCTTTTCAGATGCTCCCAAAACTCATTTTTTACTGATTATTTATTCATTCCTCAAGCATATGGCAAATTCAATAATTTTTGAGCTAAGAGTTGTCTACTACATGCATCAGCAGTTTTGATTATTCTATTTGACATCAAATAAAGACAAGCATAAAATGTCAACAACAAATGTGGAGAGGAGATCATCTACAACTCCAAGACACCTGTAGGAATGAAATATCAGCAGCTTGAACTGATTGCATTGGTAATAATTTGATTGAAAGGAAAGTTAAGGAAACTTTGCAGAACAGATTTTTACTGTACCAGGCTGAATACTCTTGGCTATGGTCGCTGGTTTCTGCCTTGTGCCAAGCGACGACATTCCTCCCAAGATATCCATTCCCATCCAACCCTCTGCAGGCACTCCTCATCCAAGTCTTCTCTCTTGGTTTTATTTGGGTTGATACCCAACGTTCCATGATTTATGTGCCCTTCACCCTGATCACAACATGATAAAACCCTGATAGACACTTACCACATATAAAACTTGTAATGTATTTACATTGGAGACACAGGTTCTCAACAAGCATTTCAGAGTCATTCAAAACCAAACTGTGCCACAGTACCTCTCATTACGTATCTTGAGTGCTCAGACTCCCACTCCATGCTAAAGAGTGTTCCATTTTTGCTCTTGCTAGAACTAAGCTTAGTAAGTGCTGCCCTTCCCTCTGTGGTCTTTCTGGATATGTTATTACCACATTCCCACTTGACTTTTCCCCAAGGAACAAAAGTTTTGAGATCCTTTGTCTCCTCATCTGTATGACTTCCATAACCCCAGTTTTTATCAACTCAGATTTCTCTCAAATGACCTTACTCCCAATACACTGAATGCTGCTGGTCTTCTAGAAATTATCTACCCCGCTTCCCAGAACAGCAACACTACCTGCGAAATACAAGCTGCCAGTTTATCTTCTGCAGTCATCTTGTCCATATTTTTCACCATCTAGCTCATGATTAGTCATTAAAAAAAGAAAAAAGAGTATAACCCTGTTAATCTCCTTCTTCAATAAATCACCCTGAGCATTAGTGAAAACGCTCTGTATGTAGTATCAACCATTTTTCTGGGATAATGGCAAATCTCTAACATTACCCATATGTATGATCTGGGAAAGCTGATGGCAGAGAACCACAAAAGCACACAAATCACAGCCCCAATGTGCAGGAAGATGTGTACTGGCCTTCCTCTTTGTTAAACATCAGCTTCTCGCTGCTGTGTATTTCTAAGGCTTAAATATGCTCAACGTTCCCTTCATAACCTGCTGGGAAATGTTTTTTCTACCAACATCGAACTCCAAGGGCTGCTTTTTGAGCCAGGTGTGCTTGCCACACCTCACACTTACTTCAGCAAAACACAGATACTAAAAATGGAAAGCCATGCACTTGGGACTGGATGGGGGGAAAAAAAGCAGAAAATAAAATTGAAAAAAAAACCCCACAATTCAGCATTGTGAGGCCACCCTGCTTTGGCCAAGGTTGTTGCAAGCATGGCAAGTTAAATCTTCATGCCCTATTATTCAGGTGGAAACTCTCTGAAGCAACAGCTCGGTGAAAGCCAAAAGGACAAGTTCCTCCTGCTCCTACAGCTTCTCTCAGTGATGGGGAAGTGAGTAATGGACACACATCATCACACACCACAGGGGTAGGTTTCAAAAGGGTTCTGGTGACAACCAGCAGCTCTGGAAAAAGAGGAACAGGAGACACAGGCAGGTTTTCACAGCAAAGACTACGCTTTTACTGTGAGGAAGAGTAAAAAGGATATGGACTTACAGCACTGTGGAAGGAAGCTGTAATAATAATATCACTGTGGAAGTGATAATTTGGTGATTCAGGAAAAAACAAAACATCACCAAGAGCTGCACGCAACAGCTTTCAGAAATGCTGAAAATCTTCCCCTCAGGAAGCTGTGATCACCCATCTTGTGTTTTGAACCAAAGCAAGGCACCATGTATGGAACATGAACCTCTGGGGAAAGAGCAGCCTCTGAGCCTCTGAGTGCAGGGAGTTCTGTACAGCCGAAATGAGACAATGAGACCCCCGGAGCCTGAGTGCACAGCACCACTGCAGGACGTGAGGCAGGCTGGGACACAAACTCCCAGCAGGAGCCCAGGAGAGATGCAGCTCCTTTGCAAGGCTGGCAGCCAAGGGTGCTGCACCTTGAATGGTACGATGGAGAGTCCAGCAGATAGAACAGGGAAGTCTGGAGTACAGCAGCCCCATGCCAAAAGCCTGAAAGGCTGTTCCTTTCAAAGGAGGAAAGACAAGTGCTGCTGGCAGTTGGGTGCTTGCAGAAGGGAGAGCTGGAACCAGGAAAACATGAAAAAACAAAGCATGAACCCGATGAGGACTTTGATCAGGAACTGCTTGCTGCATGTGGGTTGTGGGCTCTTGGACCACTGCAGTGCATCTTCTCCAGCTGCCTTCACACATGGAATAAAATCATCAGCAAAATTCCAAGTACAAGGACACACTTTCAATATTGTTTTTAATCAACGCCCGAGAGATTACTCTGACATTACCAGTCCTCTTCAAAATTCTGCATTTTTAACCATCATTCACAAATAATTTAATAACAGTTGTAACATATGACTGTTCTCATAGTTACCTACAATATTCAAGAATCACAGAACCACTTAGGTTGGAAAAGACCTTTAAGATCATTGAGTCCAACCATTAACCCAACACTGTCAAGTCCACCACTAAACCATATCTCTAAGCACCAGATCTACATGTTTTCTGAAGGAAAACATCCTTCCAAGGATGGTGATTCCACCCCTTTCCTGGGCAGCCCATTCCAATGCTTGACAGCACTTTCGGTGGAAAAACTTTTCCTAACATCCAATCTAAACATTCCATTCATGAGGATGATTCAAGTTGGAAAGTTAGAGGGTCACAGCGAGAGCAGGGCAAGAGCAGTACACATGGAGTGAGATGGACACAAAAGCAGGAAAAGTTAATTGCTGAATAAATTGGTTCCTACGACAACTTCAACAGCAGGTTTATAAGCAACAGGCAATTATCTATTACTTATTATTAATTATTACTTACTTAAATATTATTTATTTTTTACTTATTACTTAAATATTATTTGTTACTTAAAGGTCTTTTCCAACCTGCTGATGTTTGTAAAAGTCTGTTGAAACAACTAACAAAAACCCAGCTGAATGCTCAAGCTAAAAACTTATTGACTAGATTCCCTCAGAAGAAAATGCTACAGAATAAACGCAAATAAAAATGCATTAAAGTTAATGGCATTTCAAAATACTTTGCAGTTAAAGTTTAAATGAAAAATAAAGTTTAACCATACGTATGTGTCAAAGTGCTTGTGTCTTACACAAAGGGGTTTATTCTCCTTTAAAATTTATGAAATCTTGGTTGGTAGAAAATTTTAAAACTAAGAGGATACACTTTTGCTGTATTTACACTTTTCCCAATTTACAATTTTCAGATTTTTTCTCTTCCTTTTCTTTTTTTCTCAAAAAGGTATGAACAATGATAATATAAACCCCATAAGCTCCAGTAACTGAAAATAATACTGCAATTTAAAACCCTACCAGTATGAGTTATTAAACAGAAAACAGAAAGCTGGGCAAAAATGTGAAGTACTATATCTTATTACTGGTTATCTTAATTAACCTATTTTTCAGAGTATTGAAATATTTCAATGTATAAAAAATAAGGGTATCTGCCAGTGAAGCCTACAAATCACACCCAGCATGTTGTGCACCAAGTGTCTTACATATGTAAATGTATGCGGACCCAAGACTCGGATTTCACAGGCAGCCTCTGCAGACAGAATGATGAACTGTGTAATTTGCAAGGTGAAATCTATTTTATGGCCCCTCCAGATCCAAAGGGTCCTTGAGCAAGCTGCTCCTCCCTGCTGTGGAAGACCAGTGCTGGGAAGCCTTGGCAGTGTTTCATAAGGGAGCTGAGGCACAGAAGGATTCCAGCCCAGCGTGGTACTGGTCTTTCCATACATTTTTGTTCCCTCTGTGCCTATGGCACATCCCACGGCAGAAGAGGGACCTTCTCTGATCATGCAGAACGGGGAGGGATGCCTGGTCACTAGGTCACATCAGAGGGGTGAGGACCAACCTGCCAAGGAAAGGGGGGGTCCCCTCAGGTGACACCATATAAACCATTCCCATTCTCCAGGCTTCAGCACGCAGGAGTGACACCAGGAGGCTCTGTGCCTCCCTGGTGGCAAAGCAGGCCACATCCCAGGGCTGTTGCCTTACAGGATGCAGCTGGTGGTGGCATAAGACACCGTGCCAAGCATCAGTGTGGGACTGGGGGTCTCGTTGTGACACTCCCCAGTGCCACCACGGGGACAGCACAACTGAGGAGCAGCAGCACAAGGTGGGAGCCAAACGAAAACATCTCAGCCTCGCCAAATCCAATCACAGAGTATGCTGGAAGAAACTTCCCAAATCCGTGAAGTCATTCTGGTCCGTAATTAACTGAAAATTAATTACATATCTTGAAAAGAGCATAAACCAAAAATGGGCCAGCATACCTTCAGAGTGCAGTTGCTCACTCTGAATCTCTTCCAACAATTAAGCCTAGCATATGTCACAGGAGTTTAAAAAAAAAGATAACAAAACAACAAACAAAACACGATTCCCAAAAAAGTTCTGGAGTCCTACTTGCCAAAGGCGATATAGCTGTCTGCAGAGCACACACATACATTCAAGAAACAAGAAGGAGGATTTAACGTGATACTTGGCAACTTCAGCTTTGCAGAAATTACAGGTTGCAGATGCTTCTTATAAAATCAAAACAAAAATTGAGAAAATAACATAATTAGGTAAATTATTTGCTGACTCGATGAATAATTTTCTAAAGATTATTAAAGGATGTAAGAGCTTGGAAAATGCTCCAGTTTTTCAACAAACAAAACTAGGAGGTAAACAATAGAAGTGCCAAATTATTTTGGCTGAGCATTCATGAAAAGGTGTATTTTGTATCACTGAATTACACGGTTTTTTTTACAAGGTGCCTAATCATGGCATGCTGCCACCAGTCAAAATAATATTTTCTTTTTTTTTAATTTAGGAAAAAAAAAATTAGCATGCTTGGAAGTGGAAGGTATGCCATCAAAACAAACCTGAAAGACTGAGTACAAAAGCACTCTATTTTACTATTTTAAAAATACTGAGAAAAAACATTACCAAAAGAGGGGGAAAAAAACCCCTAAGAAAAAAGATCAGTAGATTAATCGGAGATTGGGCAAAAATATGATGCAGGAAACATGGAATGCTATTTCTGATTTCCAGTTTTCCATTATAGAGATTAGTATCTTCTTCAGAAAGAGCAGGAAGACAATCTCAAACTGTCAAATTACAAAATTTGCTTCACAACCCCCCTCTTTCAGGAAGTAGGAAGAGCTGGGTGGGGGCAGCCTGGGGTCCTTCACTCCCATCTGCACATGGGAGCAGCAAAGGAGAGTCAAGTTCTTTTCCAGCCCCATGGGAGACAGGACCTTGTTCCCTGATGCAACATTTCTTCTAGATCAACTGGAGGTTTGGTGTTTTGTTTTTTTTTTTTCTTTAAATGAGGGGATAAAACATCATGGTTATGTACAAATAGAAAATAAATGCCCATGGTTTCAGCAGCTTGCTGACATTTCAGCCCTGAGCTATGCTGAAGACCCTTTTGCATATCATCTTGCTCTATTTCTCACGAACCAAGCACATCAGCACCTCTGATACAGTCTGGGATTTGTTTTTACAGTTGCTTTCCTTTGGAAGGTGAGAGCTGAGCTTGGCCCTACTGCACTAAGAGCACAGCACAGTGCAGTGTGACACAGCTACAGAGAGTGCTATGCTGCAAAGAGAACTTTAAACTAAATCGTATTTACAAATTAATTTTTCTCCAGCTCCTTACTGATCATACTACCTAATAAAATACATGCCCATTTTGCCCCTAAGTCCAAGCTAGAAACAGGTAAAAGTCCATTTTTCCTGGAGTAGTGTATATGTTTGGCAAAACCAGGCTAACCACATGAAGCTACAATCCATAACGTATCAATATGACCATACTCATTCTCTTCAAACTAAATATGAAAAAAATGTTATTTGGTACCAAACCATGGCATTTTACATGAAAATCACAGTTTTCAAATACGAATTAATCTCTCTTCTTGCCATTTCCACTTCCACTTTTTGTTATGATCTCCACCATATCAGAAATGCCTTGCAATAGCACACAGAAGCTCCCAAAACTGAGATGCTGTGTCACTCCTCTGTAGATGCCCAATGCAGAGCTCACCACTGGAACCAGATGGCTTAAGCAGAGAAAAATCTTCAAGCTCCCAGCACTTCCTGCCAGAGCTGGGCTGGCTCAAAGGCTGGAAGGTCCATCAGCATGGTTTGGGAGCCCTTGGGGCTCTCTACACAGTCATGCTCCCTCTGGGCTGCAGGTGCTTTACCTCTCTCTGGCAGCCCTGCCCTCTCCCTCCAACCTGCCCTTTTCCCTCTTCAGCCAAGCAGAAGGCACTGCAGTGCATGGAAACCCAGAACTGGTCCCCTGCCATCTCATTCATGGCAGTGATGGAAAGACCTCCTTTATGACATTTTAGTGTCTTTACCTGGCATAAAGGGATCAAATCAGGAGTGAGAATTCCACCTGAAGTTTCTCTCTGTGACGAAAATCACGGAAACAGCTGAATTGCCAAGCTCAGCTGCGTGCCAGCTGTACACTGTAGAGGCAGACTTGGCCTTGCAGGTCACAGAATCACAGAATCATGAAAGTTGGGAAAAGACCTCTAAGAACATTGAGTCCAACTGCTAACCCAGCACAGCCAAGTCCACCACTAAAGCCTTGTGCCAAGTGCCGCATCTGCACCTTTTTTTGAACACTTCCAGGGATGGTGATTCCACCCTGGCCAGCCCATTCCATCCTTTCAATGAAGACATTTCTCCTAAAATCCAATCTAAGCCTCCCCTGGCACAACCTAAGGACATTTTCTTTCATCCTGTAACTTGTTCCATGGGAGAAGAGACCAACTGACCACCAGCTTGCTACAGCCTCCTTCCAGGGAGTTGTAGAGAGTGATAAGGCCTCCCCTGAGCCTCCTTTTCTAAGGAGCTAAACACCTCCAGCTCCCTCAGCCATTCCTCATCAGACTTGTGCTCCTGCCCCTTCATGAGCTTCACCACCCTTCTCTGGACTCGCTCCAGCGCTACAGTGTCTTTCCTGTAGTAAGGGGCCCAAAGCTTCAATAAATGCAGATCACTAATGATGATTTCCAGCAGTCTAACAAGCTCCAACAAAAGGGAAGATTTTTCAATGCATTCCTCATTTACAGCATTCCAGCCAATACCAAAAAAAAAAGGCGAAAAAAGAAGCGACCTCCTTTAGAAAAGTTTCCCTCCTGCCTTGCTTTTCTGTAGAGGACATCATGTGAACACATCCTTTGAAACCCACCTGGACATCACAGGGATGAACTCATGACATTGCAGATGAAGTGTCCCGTGCTACTTTTTCCTAAGGTTCTCAATCCCTGGGTTTTGCTGGAGCTCCACTGGCACTGCACGGGGCACGGCCAGGGAGGATGCCCCACACCAGCTGCCAGTAGGATGCAGCAACATTCCCAGCACTCCAGAGAGCTGACCTTCCTGCTCCGCACCAATTTTCAGGACTATCTTTCTGAGATGAAGGAGCTGCTACCATGGAGCTCCTGTTTCATCAAATAAAGGCATTCTGTTTCCCTTGCCAGGTTGAGCAGCACAGATCAAAACCAAGGGAAAGCTGTCACCTCCCCAGCACACCACAATCTGGCCCTGTTTTCCCTTGGGAAATAAGGGGCCTGGGGCACAACACCGTATCTCAAAATTGGGAAAGGGGTTGAAAGAGAGCCCAACAGGGCTACTCTCTCTGAAAAAGTAAGGTGTGGCTTGTTTGAGTATTTCTGCCAGGAGACAAGACAGAAGAAGAAGTCTGGGAGGTAGAAAAAGGCAGAAGGCAGGAACCAGGATTTTGCATACAACCTATTAAAGATGAGCAGCTAAATCCGTAGAACTAAACTCAGCTGCTAGGAGAATACAGTCCAGGAGGACAAAAAGTGAATTTTGAGATAGGGAGGAATTAATGTGCCCATGTTTTAATTTTCTGTACAGTGAAAACACTTCAAGGAAAGTGTAACTCTGTACATCAGGGGAAGGACCTTCAACATTCCCCCAACCCCTGCTTGCAGACAACAAATAAACATAGGAGTGGTGGCAAAAAAGCATTTCTAAAAGCATTTGGTCAGATGATGACTGGAGACAGGACACCCACTGAAGCACAGCCAGAAACACGTAGATGTTACCAGAGAAGAATTAAAACAACAGAAAATAAACTATTTTAAATTTTGCTATCATACTGCTTTCAGTATGCTTTGGATAATTAATAAGAAAAGATTTTGCCTTGTTGATGTTGGTACATGAGCAATGCAGTAACCTCATCAAAATAATTGCACATCCTTACAGCCACAGAAATAAATCAATAAAAATGCTGAATAAGCACCAAAGAAGTTGAGAGGTCTCACTATGTGCGAATTTGCTTTCATGATGGTGTAACATGGTTTTCAGTATTCAAGAGAACGCTCCTCACAAAAAAAAAAAAAAAAAAAAAAAAAAAAGAACCACGCAATCCTCAAAACCTTAACGTTTTTAGCTTATGGTATTCTACTAAAATTACTGTCATCATAAAACACCCACTTTTCTTTTTTCTGTGCCATAAAATACATATCTCCAAACCCCGATTTAGAATGACAACAGAGTTTATCAGCTATTAAGCACTTCTTCAGGATAATCCCACCTTAAAACTTTTGAGATTATGCAGCTGCCAGAACTATAAAAAGGCTGCACATTTCCAATGTTTTCACCTAATCAAATTAAGAGACCAAACTATTAATATTCTGCTTACCTCCTAAATTCATTCCAGCTTGCAGACATTTCTGTAATCGACAGGCTGGGCAGTTCTTCCTCCGAATCTTATCAATTATACAGTCGTTCCTTCCCGCACACAGGTAATTGTGCTGGCCTGAATGAACCAAAAATAAAATACATTATTAGAGGATGTATTTACATAATTCCAATTTGTTCTTCTCTGCTGTTCTGCACTCATTTTGAGATTCTTATTAATGAAGCCATTTCAAATTCCATTCTTTACCCTTTCCAAATGATCTTGGTGAGTTGTCATGGGCCTTTACTATGAGCATCTCTTCTTTTTAATTTGGGAAGGAGTTTTGGTGTCACTCTCAAGAGAGATCTCATTACTTTTTTTTTTTTTTCCCCCTGAACAGGACTGGAATTGTTCTTCTAGTGAAAAACAAACAATTGGTTTGAGCTCTTTCAGATCTTCTTAGATGTGCTGCATCACAGAGCAGTCTGACAGCTCTAAGTTTGGGTACATTCTCATGCTCAAGAAGCGCAGGATATAAACCAGAAATGCACAGTAGAGGTTAACTTTCCCAGTATGCTCCACTCTCTTCAACCACTTCAACCAGGCTTAAATCACAACTGCATTATTTCATGTCTCTAAAGCCCCACAGAAGCACTCCTGAAGAGACAGCAGGTCTTTAATGCAGAAGGGAAATGCACGGCAACCAGGAAGACAGCCTGGCATTTGAGAACCTGGAGACTCAAAAGGCATTTTGCTCCACGGCAGGAACACGGGTGGAGCAAACAGATGCAGTGTCTCAGGCAAAGGCGCTACCACGTGGCCTTTTCAAAGCCTGGTGCTTGAATTTGATGTGGAAGAATAAAGGAAGCCGTGAGGGGTTGGTGTGGCGTGACAGCAGAAGCGAGAGGAGAAGATTATTTTAGCTGCCTTGATCCAGAGGTGGCACACAGGGATCTGGGGTGGCCAGAACAAAAGTACAGAAACCTAAGAGATGTGCAAATAAAGCTGATGCCAAAAACCAAAGCAAGCAGCAGCTGTGGGAGAGGAGGGGAAGCCCAGGAAGAACTCAGGAGCAGAGCTGCACCGGAACGGGCAGGGGCCGACACACAGCGAGAGGGAATGAGGACGCAGCTCTGTAAGGGGACAGAGCTGCTGTAGGACAACAGGCACAGAATATGTCTGCCAAGCTGTTTTCCACAATACTCATATGCTTCCTAGGGAAAGATAAAGAGAATATTGATGGGACACAGGAGACCTTGTTCCTGCTTTGGGCTCTTTCAGGAATTTGCCTTAAAACTTCAGTTATTTTCTATCTCTGCACCTGTCTTCCTTTCAGCCTTACAGTGTTATCTAGAGAGTGAACTGAAACTTGGGATGTTTCTTGAATCTCTTCTCTGAGCATCTCAAACAAAGAAAACCGATCTTATTTGAGTGAGTGAAGTGCTACAGTAGTATCACAAAGGTATCATCATTTAAATAATGCTTTAGATGTTTAAAGGACAAGCAGATGGGCAAATAAGGGTTTTATTAAGGGACTTTACCTAGTACTGTGACACAGATGAAAAAGAAAAAAAACTTCAGCAAAACAATTCACGAATAATTACATCAGGCATAAAATCAAGTACAATATAGTGACAGCACCACGATCTATCAGCTGGCCTTTAAGTAGGCCTGCTAAACAAGAAAAAGACAAAGTTCTCAGCTAATCACAAAATGAAAACCTGGGTATCACACAATGTTTATTTTGTGTTGTGATCTATACAAAAACAGACAGGAAAGAGAAGAGTCAACTTAATTCCTCTTTTTTTTTTTTTGCTCTGAACTGACTTGAGCACATCCCCTAAAGAACCATCATGCAGACAGCATGAAAGTAACATAAGAGGAGAAAACAAGAGCATTTAAAATTGTTATATACGGCATAAAGGTGGTTTATATGTCCTTACAAATACTGGCATACCATTCTTTTTTTGTGGGGAGAACGGAAAAATGGTTATTTTCTGCCAGGAATGCAGGTACACTTGCTCAGTACTCGTACAATGTCCTTTGTACATCAGACTACTGCAATACCATTTTTAGGCTTCCACAGGCGGGTGCAGTCTATTAATAAGACAAGTCAGCTCCAACACTGCAAAATGAACCCCATTGCAGAACTACCCTGAAGGCAGTTTGTGCTAAAAAAATGTATACCTGTTAAGTCAACATTTTTCACTACTGCTTTAAAAGTCTAATGGGTTTAATAAAAAAAGTTACCACTTATGCACTGCAGGATAATTACTTGAGTTGCATTTCTAAATGTTGTGGAAATGTTTGATTCCAACACTGTCACAATGTGACTTTCTAAGAAATATTCTCATAACAGCAGAATATTCTATAAATCACCCTTCAAATGCTTTAGGTAGCCTGCAATTATTGCTTTCTGACCTATCTACTCTAGATCAAATACTTTCAGAAAACATAACTTAGTAAAGGTTCATCAATTTTTGAAACATGCACCTCTGAGTACTAATGTATAGTACAAAATCTATAACTAGTAAGAATAGTAATAAATCTATTTCTAGTTAGCAAGGCAAAGATCTTTCCAAAGAGCAAACATCATCTTCTCATTTTTTTTAATTTCTAAAAAATCCTTAAAAACCACAGCCATCATAAAGCTTACACTAATGGAAGTAACTTGAAAACCCTTAAAAACACCAGACTAGATCAACATTCCAACAAACCCTCTATGTAGAGTACAGCTATAAAATAACAACAAACAGTTTTTCAGTTAACATCTATAATGAAAAAAAAAAAAGGCTTCAGTCTTCCATACAATCAAATATGGTACATTTCAAATACAACCAATTTTGTAAAGTAAGCTAGAGAAGCAAAGACTCTCATAATAAATCGGTATGTCCAACTTATGCCTCACTAAGGCCCCTCAACTTCAGAATCAAACCAAAACCCCACATATCTGAAATTGATGCAGTGCTCCTGAGACCTTCAGGGCTCTTCAGGACCCCAACGAGGTGATGGAGGCCGTCCTGAAGAGAGGCTGATGTTTTTGTGGTGCGAGATCTCCAACTCTTTCAAGAGATGTATTGATCTGCCTTGTGCAGTTTGTGTTTAGCTTAATCCAGTTGTTCTTTTTATCCTGTTCAATCACCCACAAGTGGGCTGGAAAGTGACAGAGCAGATATTGAATTCTCATCTCCCATGTGCTAAATACATTAAGATGAAAGTAATTTTTACTTATGCCATCATTAACTGCACTTACACCAGCTAATTCCTATTCCATCTGAAATACAAAGATACAAAAGATAGGAGGAAAATTTTCCTGTTCAAAATGAATAATGAATAGGTACCACAGAGTTACATAGCAAGAAGAAAGTGATATCTTTTCTCTTACCAGTAGGGCTAGAGGAATACTGAAGTTTGCGTTTTCCAGGTTATTGTGCCACTACATTCCACAGAATGACACAACCAAATGTACACACAAAAAATATTTGAATGTTTCCAACTCTCTCACCTCCAAAGACTCTATAATACCCTGCTTTTATAGGCTTGCAAAAGAAAACAAAAGGGAAGTATTCATGAAATTCAGTATTCCCTCATACTGAGTTTTCCTGAATAAGCAAAATTCAGCAGTAAAGGAGGGGAGGAGAAAAAGCTGTTCTTATTCAGCCTATGAATTACTGCCAAAATGAGGCTACAGCAGAAGTTGTGCCTTTCCCCATTTTAAAACTCCACCAGAGTGATTGAGCCACCAGTCCCCAAAATTGACTTGCTAAGGTGAACTCATGTATGTGTGCAGAGCACTGCTGCACACCAAGGGCTGCCATACTTCCCTACAGGTAAGGCTGCAAAAGGAATGAGATGTAGATATTTCTTGTCACTATTATTTCTGTTCCTGTCTAGGGCAAAATTAGAAAATTACAGAATTTTCTGAAACATTCCACGTTTTGTCTTCCTCCTAAAAATTATTTTTTCCCCCCAGTTTTTTGAAGTCTAAGTCAGGAACTGCAAGTCATTAGCGAGTATTCTACATTTTTGCTCTCTTGCTAAAATAGCAACTACTATGATCAAAAGTTAAATTTTGTAAGGAGAAAAGCGTAGTGCTGGAAGAGGATCCAAAGGCTGTTTAATTCAAGCCCACTCATGGAAGCATAAGACTAGCTTAACAGTTCAGACAGGTTTTTAGTTTTCTTTCTATTTGTATCAAAATCCTGTGAGGAAAAGTATTCTGCAACTTCGCTACAAGCCCTGTGTGATTAGGCTAGTGATTAGCCACTCTTGAAGTCGTGTTTTTTCCCTTTGCATTTCACTCAAATGAGAATATTTTGTGACTGGAAGAGATATTCATACTCCCTCCATAGACACTGAGAGTAATAGATCATCACCTTCTTAACAACAAACTCCTGCCTATCAAAAGATTTATGTTCCCCATCTCTTTGCTGGGCTAAACAAATCCAGTTCTCTCAATCTTTCCTCATAGGTCATGTTTCCTAAATCTGTCATCAATTCCTCCTATTCTCCTCCAGCCTCTTTGCTAAAACAGGGTGCATTTTTCTTGCTGAGTTTCACCATCACTAAGGCCAATAAAATGGTTATTTCCTGCATCTTGCACACACAGCAGCCCCGCTAATGCAATCCTGGGCCAGAGCTGGCTTTTGGCAATGGCATTAAGTTGTTGACTCACGCTCGCTTGTGTGTCACTAATGACCGGCTCCTCTCCTGGGGCACCACTGCCTTCCACATGTCCTTTCCTGCTTTCACCTGGGAAGCCAGCTCTCTTTATTCCTCTTCTAGATTCACACACTGATGCAACGTCCACTGAGAAAGGCAAAGAAAAAGCCTAAAATCCACTCTGGGTGCAATGTCTGAAATGGGAAAGTGCCTTGGGTCCCAGGACTGAGGGAGCCTCGCAAAGGGACAGCGAAGTGAGAAAACAGGAGCGGCAGCTGAGGACCAAACAAAGCAGAAGCCGTTTGAAAAAACTCAGCTTTTAAAATAGTGTCTCACTGAGGCACATCAAAATGCATATGAAGTGTCCCAATTCTCCTTCTTCCTCCACAATGAGAATTAATACTTTGACTCAGAAAATTGCAGGCAAAGTTGTCTTCTCCCTGCAGGCTGCCAGAAAGCCAAGTCTTCTTCCAGGGTTTGAGGAGAGAGGAGCTGGAAGCCACCTCCAGCCCTGCCTTGCAGATCTGCACGTAAGAGCTAGGATCCCTTTTGCAGCTTCTGGGCTGGAATAAGTGCTGCGTTTCTATATTTCCCAACTGGGAAGATTATCCCTGCAGCAGCAATGATACATATAAAAGCCTTATGGAATAAATAACGTTTATTTTTTAACACTGTCCCTTCCCTTTACCCACCAGCCTGTCAGACTGCACAAGCCCAGCCCATGCATCCCCTCCAACCCGAGCTAAGACTTTCCCTGCTAAAGACAAAGCAAACATGCTGCAGAAAATCATCAGGATTTCCTAAGGGAAGTCTCTCACTCAGGAATATCTGGTCAGCAAACAGAACTTACACCAGGTTGTTCTGCTTTCTGGTATAGCCCTAAAGAAGGGCTTTGCCTCCTAAAGCAAGGAAACACAAAATGCGCACATCCCAACCTCTCATTTGTGCTCACTGAGCTATGTGATGTGTTCCTTTCAACCAGCCACAAAACCCTCGCAGATTTTGTCTCTGTATTCATATAAGCTCCTTCAATTACTAAAAATGAACTATTTCTACCTTTTGACAGCCAGTAGACAAATAAAATTACAGGCAAGACTTGCCACGATGATTTTGCACATCCAGAAAGGGATTTCCAGTTTGACAGGAATTGTATCACACTATCGAGGGACACACTGCATATACCTGAGGTTTTCATTTCACCATCTGCAGCAGGCAGGTACTCTCAAATAGATCAGCATGATAAGTACAATGATGAATCTCTTTTCAAATTTCAGTTTTCAAAACGCTCCCATCTCTTGCAATTAAAAAAAAAAGCCTGCTAGTAAATGGAAATGAGAATTGCATTTTTATTTCAGATGTCCATTTGTTACACAGTTGAGGGCGCTTCTTTTTGTTTTACGTTGTTGGTTTGTTTTTTTTCTTTTTTTTTAAGCAGTTGACAACTGCCCAGCAACAGCAGCCTATGTTTGCAGTCACTATTTTAGGCTACATCACATGTCAATTACATAACCTTGTTTTACTGCTCTTGAACTGGTTCGAACAACCTGGGAAAGAGATTAGGGCAGTCCCTCCCAGCCGGCCATCCATCCGCATGCTCCGGCAGGACCTGTCCCCCCACCACAGCTCCAGTGCCTCTCTCCAGGACTAGTTACTCATTGCTAGACCCACCTGAGACACTGGGTAATTAACCTCCCCAGCTCTGTTTAAACCAGTCCAGTCTGACCACGGTAAACTAATAAACTTGATTCCTCATGCAGAGGTTTATGTGTAGCACAGAATAAGCTTATAAATGCCACAGCCATGGTACAGGACTTAGATACGAATATTGCCCCTTCATTTCATACAGCGAATGCTCAGCGTTTGCATTTTAGGTATTGAATCTCAGGGTTTCCCAGAATTCAGGGTTTATCTCTCTTATTACTCCACAGCCCCTATCATGCCCAGACAACACACTTTTCGGCTACAGACCGAGGCAGTATCTGACAAGATGACAATATTGGTCTATTATTAACATTATTACAGTGTGCTTAAGCATAGGTATAATCTAAATCCTTCCCTGAAACAAGAATGTAGAGCTTTCCCTCCTTTATAATAAATTAGAGGCTTAATTAAAATTTGTTTTGACTTTGGCAAAATATTCATCACATCTGGGATATTTCCTGCCTGCTTCTCATTCTAAATTACCTTCTGCTACTTCTAGATCCCAAGATATCTTTCACTTTCTCTACCCTTTTATATTACTGGATTATTTTTTATCTGCCATTTAATGATATTTTTCTAAAGTTTCCTTACTTTCTACTCCTCCCCTCCTTTTGCTTTCCTTCAATAAAATTTGTTTTCCAACCACTTTTTTGCCTCCTTTCATCCTCTAGACTTTTACTCCTTTCCTGTTTTGTAACTCTTTCCTCAGTCTTCTCATTTACCTTCTAAATGAATTATTTCCTCTGTTCAGCCAGTAACTGGTGATTTCACAGGGCACATTTACACTGCAGTTGAAGGTATGGCTACATCTGATGTAATAAACCGAAGCAAAGTATATTAAAATTACTGATGGCATGGGATAAAAACAAAGTCTCAACAGCACCATTTCCTGCAGGGTCTACAAAACCCAGCAAGTGCTTTTTTAAAAGCACGAGCACATCCGCTGGTGCTCACAGATAAGCTACCAGAGCTTCCTCCCATGGTGACCACAGATATAAAGATGATTCCCCTTTTTTTTCTGGAAGTGGAGCAAGGAGGGCTGTGTCCCCAGATGCCTTATATGCAAAACTTTTCAAATTGATATTTATGCACTCCCTACCCCCACCTAAGAACACAGACTCCAGTGCTCTGCCAATCTTAGCATGGAGACTGTCTCCTGCTCCTTCACGTTCTCTGGAAACTTGCTTTCATGCTGGGCTGAGACCAGGCTAACAGAAACAATTGGAATGGTCTGGTGACCCTGGCAAAGGAGACGAGAAGTTATAAAAATGATTCTCGCTCACTATTTTAAGCAGACTGAAAGGGCACCGATGAGAGGGATCAAGGAGAGAGGAAATTTGGCAAGGGAGCATGGGATGTAGCCCAAAAGAGGCTACTATTTTCTGCAGGAGAAACCATCCAGCAGGGATGAAACCTGCTAACGACAGTGAGACAAGTGAGCACATAAATATTTGTACACACCTCATATTTAAGGTCCCTGTGCACATTTTCTTATGCGACGCTTAAAACACACTGCAGAATTTTGAAAGTCCCTCCAAGCCTGTGTGTGGTGCTCCAGCCATCCTGTTATTCAGACAGGCTGAGCCACCAACACAAGATATGCCCCAAAAACTGGTGCTGAGACCATCCCCAGGGCTCCCACTGTCATCTCCACAAAAGGCAGAGCTCATGCCAACCAGCCCATCAGCAGTCGGTCATGGAGGACAGCCGAGCCCTTCTGAAATCCAGAGCAGCTAAGCAAGCTTTCAGTTCACCTTGCTGGAAGTCTGAACATGACGGACCTCAAGATAATTCCCTTTTCCATGTGGTCAAAGATACGCTGAATGATGTTAGACAGCACAGAAGAGGAATAGGAAAGACCTGATCTTTGCAAAGTATTTCTGATTCAGTGAAATCACACAGCACTGGAAATCTGTTTAGGATGAAAACCAAGGAAAAATATCTACAAATACCAAAATAATCCTGTTATTGAGTGAAATAATTTTGTTTCTGTTTTGAAACTAGCTTTCAGCTCAATTGCTTTTGATTTGAGATTATAATGGATACAGTGATACAGAGAGTGAGAATTAGAGCTTTAGAGACTGTTTTGACAAAATCACACATCTAATACTTTACAGCATTTTCTCTCACAGTGAGTTTCCAAATTTTCAGTTTGGTTTAAATTTTAACTGAATATTTTTGAAGTCTCTAGATGCTGTTATCTACAGAGATAGATTTACAAGAGATCATGTTGCATGCATGATGGCTACTTCTGCTTTCCCATGCTACAAATCTGATAAGGCATTCTTGACATACTACAAATTTCCAGGCGCTTTAATGGAAAATCTCAACATACAAGAAATGGTCTAAAAGGTCTGGAGAGACTTTTTAAAATAAGTGTCATGCAAAAATCTTAAATTGCAACTGAAATGCCCTTCCACTTTTTGCTGATATAAAGTGGTCAGCCAGTCTGCTACACGAGGATACACGATGTAGTATCCTGCTCTACAAATAGCTCACTGTTACAACTGGATGGCAGGAGGCACTCAGTGTAAAATAAGATTTGTGTGAAATATCAAGTTCATTTAAGGGAATGTTTGAGAGTGAGGTGTGGGGGGAGCATCCTGGAATATGGAGCACTAGTTGGTAACGTAAGGATTTTTGAATGATTCTGTGGCTCTCTGAGCCATGATCCTTCAGTGAACACTGTTCTGAAAATATTCACCTCTACAAAAACATTTGTATTTGCAAGTCTACGTGAAGCCTGTTATACTTTATTTATTCCTCCAAACTTCCGTGTCTGCCCCCCCATCCTGCTGATATATTAATGTATCAAATTGTCTTTGCAGCAATAAGTAAGAGGTAACTTCTCTTCTCATAGAACAAACAGAAAATTAATTCTGTGTTTTGCACCTCCATTTTAAAATCTGCAATTCCAGGCTGACTCCTTCAATAAGATGCATGCTACTTATAAGAGTTATTACTAGAAAAATAGGCTGCTCGTTTCACAAAGTAAAACTTTCCCCAGCTCTCAATCTCAGTGAAAATGTTCTGTTAATTTTTTTGTTTTTAAAACTAGCTGCCCTTTGGTTTTTGCAAACATTTTGATGTTCAAGTCTGCCGTGTTCTTGCATTTAGCATGCTCAGCAGATCCCAAATTTTATTCTGTGTGAATGACACATTATCTTCAAAGCATATTTTTCTCTTGCATTTTTCATGTACAGTTTACTACAGCTCAGTCTGGAAATATGCTAAATTTATAATAATGAATATTATTATGTATAATAGCAACAATTTAAAATATTGCCAGCACATACGTTGACAAATATTTTCCTCTAGAACCCTGGTCAGTAATAATTTTCTTTTAAAGGCTGCAAGCAATACCATCACAACACAGCCTTTTAGCACAATCTCTTGGGATCTCAAACACAGAAATGTTGACCAAAGTAATATCAGATGCTCACCAAAGTGAACTTAAAAATTCTCTGCATTTTTTTGCTGACTTTTTGAGAAGAAGTCTATTTTACCCTTTGAACTATGTACTTGTCTCCCTATTTATTTTCTTCTTTTTCTCTCTCCATTTGTTTATTTTTATCAGGAACCTCAGCTCTCTGCTACCCAGATAAATCTGAAGAAAGAAGAAAGGATTAGGGGGTTGTAGAAAGAAGATCTGACAATTAGAATGAAATTTCACAATATGTTTTACTGTGAAAATACTACAACAAACTAAAACAAGAAGTATAAATTAAGTAGCAGAAGGGGTATTACATCACTTTCCATTACTATCTCCATCTTTCATTGGATGAGGAGGTCTTTCCAAGTACCACTCCCCAAAGTAGTTGCAGAATTTCTAGGCTGCAAAGCCACAGGTCCCACTCCCCTCCAGTCCTCGCTCACAAAACCCCTAAAACGGGGCCTGAAAACAAACACTTCACCCTTTGCTTACTCATCTGACCTCAAGAGGCTGAGCAAAGCACCACACAGCAGCAAAAGCACTGATGAACCAAAGCTTTGCCTAATTACTCCAATTTTTATTGGAGCTCATCTCACAAGTAAAACCCCCGTGGCCCCCTCGCCTGGGCATGTTGGATCTGACACCTCGGCCATGGCACCAGCACCAGAACGACCTCTAAGAGATAAAGAAAAAGAGATTAAAAAGCTTGCCTTTCTATGACAACCATGGGTGCTGGATCCATGCCTTCATTTCTGCACCTTTTCCATAGGAATTGCAATTTGCTTTGCCACAGAAATATATGAAGGGGTGACCTTTCACACCGGAATCATTCTAGGTCTTCAACAACTAAAGCCATGGATGACTTGCTCTGCATCTGACATTTTCAACACATATAAAGTTGCCACTGGGAGTGAAAAGCAAACAAGTCAGTCATCTTTTAAAGCACACAAAACTTCTCAGACACATAATTCATATGCCAGAGCGACATCTTGAAGGGATCAGACTTTCCTTCTGCTACAAGGGAACGGATATTCAGGTAAAACTGAATGTGTCAAATGTCAGCCCCAATGATGGTGGCCACTGAAAACAAAACTGAAAGAAGAGGAATAGGACAATAGAAAAGCATTATCTTGGGACATAAATACATCATAACTCAGGCATAAATACAATTACTTTCCAAGAGCATTCTGCCTAATTGCTGTAATTGTTATTTCAAAATTTGTTTTGCTCAGTGAAAACTAAAGACCAATTAATATATAATTTATATCCAGAATTCCCCCCTGGATTAGGGCTGTCGCTCCTCCATGGTATGTATACTCACCCCTTGCACTCAACTCATTTATATGCACAAAATCACAAAGTCCTCAGTCTATTCCCATTTAACTTCACAAGGAGCAGGTTTGAACACAGATTTTTTTTTTTTTTTTGAGTTCATTTTTCATAATTAGAATTCCGGTAGTACTAAGCAGATTGAATTCATTTGAGTTTCCTGCAAGTAGCTATTTAATACAAACTCCCGTGAAATGAAATGTCATTGCTTACAAGAAGTATATCAACAGCACGAAAATGCTTTGGATTAATCTTCATAAAATACAGCAATTTTCTCAACAAAGTGACAGAAGTCAGCCAGGGCCAGAGTCCAATCCCATCAGGAGCAGCTGTTGGAGCTGAGGCTGGCAGGAGAGCTCAGGGAAGGAAAGGGATGATGAGGGTGGTGGTCCCTTAGTGCAGAGCCATGGAGTGAGCTTATCTGCAGTTCCACGGGGCTCACAATGTGTTTTTGTACTCTGGAAAAGGTGAGTTTCACTACTGGCACCAAAAGCAATTGTTTTATCATGAAAAAATGATAGTGACCAAAGGCAAAATCCACTTGTCTGAAACATGCTTTTTAAGTAAAAATGACAAAATCTGCAATTTAAGAAAACTGAAATTTTAAAAAGGTCACTAACTTTAAAAAAACAAGTCTGCCCTCTGCTTCTGCCAGGTTTCCTTGTGATACATTGCACTCCAGTTTATAATTATGAGAGAATAATCCAGTCCTATGCTTTTCCTTATAAATCCCAAATTTGCTAGGCTCTGCTTTGCCATCCTCAGAAGTAACTTTGAAACTGCCAGGCACCAGCATTAAAAGCCTCCTTGAAAATGTGCACTTGTGTCTGAAAACACAGAAAGAAAAGATCAAAATGAAAATTAAAAGCAGATGCACTTTATGTACTAAAAGGTTTTTCCACTTTGATAAGTGGATTATAATGAAGTGTGGCACCATGTTTCATACAATTTATTAATCCAGTCCCACTTATTTACACTCTGAAACAGCATAATGATTTCAATGTTGGAGCACAGCCAAAACTGACATGCAGAAATAATTAAAAAGTTATGTGGAAAGATTGGTGGTTGCTAGTTTTTGAGGGGTTTCCAAAGAGACAGACGGACTTTTAGTTAACCAGAAGACCAAAGTTAAAGTAGACAAGACAAAGTGTGGAAGTGAATTCATTTTTGAAAGGGAGTAGAGACCTACAAAAAGACAACCAGAGCCTGGCTTGCTCTGCCATTACAGCCCCTCCAAGCCTGGAGAAGCTGGTGCAGAAAGAAGACCTCTCTACACTACTGCTGATGCAACCAGGGAAACTCCATTTACCCAAGTTCAGATGTCTACACTGAGCAAAAGGTGAAATCAGGCTGTCATTGTAAGAAATCCACAGTCCTTTTGCAGAAAAACCAGAGTGCTGGTTGGCAGTTCCCTCCTGGGCACGGCACACTCCTCCTGCCTCCAGGAGCATCCTTACCCCTCACAGTTCCAAGGTAATGGTCCCTGAAGACGCTGAGCCACCCAGCAGGTCAGGAATACTTCCTCTAAAGGGTGAAGTAAACAAATATGGAAACACCACTGGGAGATGCACTCACACAGAAAATGTATTTTATTTATTCACTGATGCACAATGCCCAGTTCATTTTATCCACTACATTTCTTATCCACTAACCTCTCCCTCCCCCTGTTCCTCACTTAAAAAGGCTGTTTATACAGTGAGCAGGAAATCTAGAATCCAGTTCATTGTTATTATCTGGCAAGATTTACATGATGAAAAGACCCTACACCAATTCTGTCATCAAGTATTTCTACAGCAAATTCCTACTGAGGATAAGTGACTGCCAAATTCAGAGTTTAGCACACTGTGAAGATATCCTGCGAAGGATCAGAGGGATGTCACTGAAGTAGGAAGAAAGGAGGAGGAGTTGCCAGCACAAGTATGGACAGAAAAATATTACAAAGGGGTGTAGCGAAATTGGAAGCAAAGACAGGAAACAAGCAATTAAATTGCAGTTGGAAAAAATGCTACTGCATGTACCAAGGGAGAAATCCAAAATAAAGAGTTAACAAGGCACAGTAACGAAGCAAAATTTGGAAAGCATCACCGTTGAAAGAGACCTAGGAATATGAGGATAATCTGGACGTAAGAAACAATGTGTCAGAGTAGAATCAAGTGCCAGTGAGACCCCTGGCTCTTTCTGTAGAAGCATTACACAGTGGGGCAGGCTGGCATGGCAGTGCTCTCCTTATGCATTTCTTTCAAGGCCGCACCTGGAATATTGTATGCAGTTCAGGCACTTCATTACTGGAAGATATAAACAAACTGGAGGAAGTCCAGAGAAGTGGAACGGAAATGATTAGAAGCCGGAGGGACTGATTTACCAAGAAAATTTAAAGTAGCCCTTTACCTGCCTGTAACTTCTGTGATAATTAGAGACGGGAAATGATAACAGCCTAGTTCAAGTCTCCAGTCACGTGCCTTAAGCCCTTTTGCCTTGGGCACCTAAGCATGTGCCTAGTTTTAAGAATACAGAGTACACAAAGATTTTTGACCTGATGAAGAGAATAAGATTAAGGAAGGGAAAAAAATTTAGGCTACATACCAGCAAAATCCTCCCAGGAATTAATTATGACTAAACGAGCTACCATAAAAGATGGAGATTGCATTGCTTGAAATTTCACATTTTACTGCTGATAATGAAAAGGGTTGTTCACATCTAAAGTTTATCTTCCATAAAACAACTGGACTGTTCAATAAAAACAGTTTTACCCATGTACACAAGTCTGCTACAAACATACAGAGCACCAAGTCACCCTGTCCAGGTAAAGAGACCCGACTAAGCAAACATTTTTACCCCCAACTGTGTAAGCCAGGTGGAACGGTTCTGCAAAATGACAAATTATATCCCAGCAGGAAAGTAACTGGATTAACCGAGCTTCTCACACACTGACATTGCCGTGAAGTGATTTTTAGGAAGGCAGCATTTTATATAACTGTTGAGCTGTCAGCAGGGCTCTACTGAAAGACACTTTAAAAGTCGTGTAGAGACTGCCAGAGCCTGATCCAGGGAATGGGTGATTACCATTCACACAGGTTTTGCATGTGATCTGAAAAAAAACCAAAAAAAAACCCCTCAAAACAACCAAGCACCAAAAAACTAGCCAAAAACCAGCAAAGCCCAGCTGCAAGCAGCCTGCAAACAAGCCTGCTGGGATGCAGCTTGCTATATAATCCCCAAGAAACATTCCAGGCCAACAGCCACGTCGGGGCACACAGGATTCCCAAGTCCCCATACCAGTAGGTGATGCCACCCAAAAATGTTATCCTAAAGGTAACCCTGCACCCCTACACCCTCACCCGAAACCCCTTCACCTGGCTTGGGCTTCAAATCACTTCTTGATGCTCTGAACAAGCAAAATCCAGAGCTCTACTCAGGAGAAATACCCTGGTCAGATTCTTAGTCCATAAATAAGGGATAAAATAGAAGTCTGCAGCACTTACTGGAAAGTCAGCATTTGTTACTAAAACTGTGCTGGCTCTGCATACCTGAATAGCATGCTAGCCTGAGCTTTTATTTATGCAAGCAATGCAAGCTTTGAGCTACAACTCTTGCAATATTTGTATTAATTCAACATTTTTCTGCAACCTGCATTTAGACTTGTGGAATGAAGTAAGAACAAGCACGAAGTCAACAGCTCTCAGCTTCAGTGCACCGGTGCCTTGATTTTAACTTGTGATTTTTTTTTTTTTTTTAATGGACTTTCTGCAGCACAGTTTTAAAGGTTTGGCAGAAGGTAAAATGACTGTGTGGTTGATCATTGCTTTGACTACTTACAAAGTCATACCTATAAGCCTGAGAGTCCTACTCCAGGGACTTTTTTCCCTCCTTTCTCTGTATAGTGTATGTCAAAATGAATCTGCAAATTGGCTGAAATCTGTCAAAAACCAAATTACCATCAGTGAATATGGTAGGTCTACATATAGTTAAGGTTGCCTGACACTTCTCATTTTAAGACCTCATTTTCTATTGCTTATAACTTTACCACACATTAGCAGTTAGGGCTGAAATTTTCCATGCTGTGTGTCAGCCTGAGGCTGAATTTTATTTTGCAAGAGTAAGAATGTATCAGCTAGAAGCACTGAGCTTAGTGCAAAGTAAGTTTGTGAATCAGGGTAGGGAGGAACATGTTGGTTTTCTCCCGTGTTACATTTTTCACAGACATATTTGAGAAGCTCAAGAGCCTTCACACTTTGAGACAGACCCTTTGAAGCATCACTGCTCTGATACCACAGATGTGCCTTTTGCCATCTCATACATTATCACTTAAAATTATAACGGATCACAGTATAAAATACTGAAAAGTTGCAGTTTGTACGTGATATGATTTGCAAAGGTTTTGCTGGAGGTTGGCTGCCAAGCTCCCTTCTGCAAAGAGCGTGGACCAGGGCAGAGGGTCTGAGCTGAGCTTGTGCTCCAGCCATCTCTTCCATGTGCCAGGCAATGCTTTGGCACAGGGACTACGTGCAGAAAATCCCCATCACACTCTCAAGATGCAGCAAGGGAACAGCTTGGAGGAAAGAGGAATGAGGCACAGGTTGCAAAAGCAAAGGGAAGCAGAGAGTAAGGCAAAAAATAAATGTCTATTAATGTACTGAGCCTGACCTGTCACTCCCATAACTTGATTTTTCTGAGTGTTTAGCATTTTTAAAAGGGACTGCTTTCCAAGGAGGCAGACACCCTCCTGGTTGGGGTGCAGGCCCACGTGTGAGGCAACTGGAGCAGGTGCCCATGCTCCCAGCTATACTTACAAGCTTCCGTGGCCCCTGGGACTTAACTTGCTGAGTCTATCTTGGGGGTAAGCCCAAAAAAGCCTGATGCCACCCTCTGCTTCTCTCTGAAGGCATGGGGAAAATAGCTAGTGGCAGCTGTAAAAACTTACAGATGCAAAAGTGTCCCCAAGAAAGGGTTTGGCCCCCTGGTCACTGCTAACAGACACCTATGTGGCCTCACAGTGCTCCGTTATGGGCTGCTGTGGCAGAGAAGTGCAGCACCAAGGGATGGATGTCCCACACCCATTTCACCTCTCCCCTTCTGGCAAAAACATAACCTTCGAAAATGATGACAGCTCCTGGCTTGTAATTTACACTCTCTGCTTTTCTAAAAACTTTGTAGGAAGAGGGAACGGAGCTTTAAGATCCTAACCACTGAGCAGAGGAGCAGATCTCACACCCTACAGCCATGCAGTCCAGGCTGAGAGGCAGAGGCAAGCACGCCCCTTAGCTGAAGGGGCGAAAACAAGCGTGGGCTGTCTCTTCCAGGACATATTCCCTGCTCAGCCTGTAGAGGTAGTGGGTAACTTCTGCCCACCTTGCCGTGGGTGCCACTGGCCAGCAAGGCCACCCACCCCAGCAGCTGGCATGTCATCCCGTGTACATGAGTCCTACACAAACCACAACCAGCAGTAAAACCACAGACTTGAGAACAAGAAAATTCAGAGCATCCTTCAGCATGAATTTGTGACCCAGTATCCATCAGCACCCGCAGGTAAGGGTTACTCTGGCAGTTTCTGTATCTGCACACAAAAATTAAACTACAGTGTGCTTGGAAGGGACACCGATTACTGAGCCGTCATCAAAATGCTTGGCCTGGGGAGTGCCAGTACTGCATCCACACGTTGCACTGCGGCTGCAAGAACACCCTCCTGAAACAGGCTCTGCCAAAGTGAACCATGTTTTCCCACAAATATGATTACACTGACTTTAATTAGGTAACTGGCTCAGTGGTTTTGATTGTTTCAATTGGGTAAGCACGTGACAGGGATTGATGTATAATTAAGATGAATTTTAAAGATAAGTGTTCATGCTGAAGTGGGGGAGCGGGCACATTTGTCGCTGCCCGAGGACGAAGGAGTAGAAGTACAAGCGGGAAGAGCTCCTCTCTCCGCTCAGCCAGTGATTGCTGACCTCTGTTTTTCATTATTCCTAGGAAGTGGTCAGTTAACCCTCATCATTAAGCAATAAACCGTGACAGAGAGCGCTGATTAATGCGCTGCTCCCCAACAGGGTCAGGCACGAGGAGGAACCCACGGCGGGCTTCTGGCAGTTTTAAATGGCCATTAGTTATAGTTGCGAAAATGGAATTAACCCAGCTAATCGAGCACTGAGAAGCCACGCTTCTGCCGAGGTCAAGGGTTCTCAGGAAACAAAGGGTACAGTATGTTTACATACATGGAAAAAACACCCAAAAAAACTCCCCAAAAAACCCCAAACCCTGACAGGCTGATTAATAAAAATGAGTACTTTCAATAAATTTGACCAAACAGTGAATAAACACACTACCTGCACTGCACATATTAACTGAGAGAAAGTCCAGGAGGAAAGAAAAGCAACAGATTGACTTCAGCAGCCTACTAACACATGCTCCAGGATAGCTGCTGCACTGCTGCAGGTGGCTCTGTCTAGACTCCTGTCCCCAAAGTCCTTCCTGACTGCCCTCCTCTGCAGCCAGGTTTGCTATTCCACCCATTTACAGGCTCAGCCACATGACCCCTATGCCCCTCAGGCCTAGGCTGTGACACATATTCCTCACATTCCCAAATTTGCTGTTTTTAAACCCTTCTCCCATGAGATCCAGAGAGCTGAGGGAGCACAGAGAGCAAATGGTAAAAGCACAGCAGGACACAAGCTAAACGTGCACATGCCAGCTCAGTCTGTGACAAAGACATGATGGGCCTGAGCACCTGGGCTTTTTTTCTGAACAAGGATCTTCCTCTCACTTTAAATTTAATCTTCCTTTATTAGTCTTGGCAAGTCCCCCCGTAAGGCGTGACCTCCATGTCTGGAATGGGAGAAATGTTTTTGCTGTGGCCTGCTCTGTGCCCTTCGCTAGATGCCAGAGGCCCTTCTCCCCACTTTTCCTAAACCTTTGTTTCTGATTTCAGCTGATATCTTACATTTGTCCCACAGCTGGATGAAAACAATTTAATTCTAAGGATTTCCCTCACTTTTTCAGTTGACAACCTTCATTCAAAGTGAAGCCTCCAAGAAATTCACAGGCATACTGATTTCAGGATTAAGGATTGCATAATCCCCATAATGCACTTGCATATGGATTTTGGATTAGCCCCACATGCATTTTCTGGCAATACCTCAGATCTACTTTTCCCTGCAGAATCTAAGTGGGTACCTTGGGCTGTAGAAGCACAGATAGCATTTCCCACCTTATTCCTTGTGGGAAACAGGTGTTTTTGCATCTTGAGCTTGTTATTGAAGGCTTCAAGGACACAAAGAATGGTGGCAGTAACAAGGACTTTCTCACATTCTTTGTGGAATGGTAATAGAAAATACAGCAAGTGTGAGAATGGCAATAGGAAGGGCTGAAATGAATTTCAGAAAGATGATACTGTCCTTCAGTTTTCTATTTTGGGAACATTTTCTAACTGAATGGAAAAAGGGATGCTCAAGTAAGCAAATTTACCCAAATGCTGTTCAAAACCCCTCTGCTGCTCAGCCCTCTTTTGTCTTATCACAGAGCTCTTTTAGCATGTACTAATACATATGTTTTGTTTGTGCTTTTATGTTCTTCATTTTTTCATAAGCTTTCCACGAAGGATCTTTCATTATTAAACAGCCAGTGAAAGATCTCATCCTTGCCATACTTCCTCTTCCTACTTTGAAATGAATAATTAACTTGGAATAATTGCTAGGTATTCTTCCTAAACTTCTTACACAGAAGTAGATTCCTTCAGGAAATAAAAGAGAAGGAAGAAAAGATGCAGCTCAGTGTAAACCACTGTGTCCAAGTGCTTGCACTGTTTTCCAGAACCACAACTTATTTTATAAAGCTGTATGCAATATTGCTCTATTAAAATATAGTGTACTTGACAGACTGCCTGCTGCCCTACATTCAGCACAGAGTTACCTGCATGATGACAGTGCAGAAGTATAAAATACGAAATACTACTCGTAGTTCTCAGGGCTCTATAAACCACTTGAACATCTAGAATTCAACTGCCTGGCTGCGTACGCCTTGCATACCAAGTCATTAACAACGCCCTCCCCCAAAAGAAATGAGTGCACAACCTGATAGTTTCAGGAATATGGTGCTATCACTGTAGGAATACTCTCTTCCTGTTATCACTAGAAAGACTGCAAGTAAAAGGCATCATTTTTTAAGTAGGTTAGTGTCTTTTCATTCTCCTTTTTAAATTTTTTGAATAGTTTAGTATGCCAGTGCACACAACCTAAGAGGTACTTATTATTATTTTTTCCCAATAGTCCATCATTATCATTCTGTTGTATCAGAGAAAATTAGCACCTATCACTTACATAATTTCAAGCAGCATTGTTAAGAGTGGATTTGCATGCATGATATGGTGTATAGGATAACACAAGTCCATTTGCTAAGTCCACGTGGTAAAATGGATGAATAAATAATTGAATGCTTAGCTCCAAATATATAATTATTCTTAGAAAAAAAATCAGAGCACAAGTCTGTGAAATACATATAATAATACTCATCTACAGCTAAATACCCAAGACAAAAAAAGGTCCTTTCAGAAATGGAATGATATAGTTAGATTCCTAAAATGCTTATAGGAAACTTGCATAAATGCCCAAGTTTTGAAAGCACAGAACTATTGCACTTCTTCCCCACAGGCATTAGCTTTAAATTAAAAAAGCTGTTCCAGCCTAATCAAGAGGAGGCTTATCAGAGAACCTGTGCAGAGCATGCAAAAGGTTTGTAAACCTTCAAACCGCAGTTTGGATTGTTCCTGTAAGAAAAGCTTCCGGCTCGGTTTTCCAGCCCTGCTCCCATACACGGCATTGTTCAGTCTCTCCCTGGGAAAGCAACATTACATTTTTTAATACCATCTCTCCATCCCTCAACCCTGCTCTGGAATCAGCCTGCCTGCTGTGGCAGTGTGAGAATTGTTGGCCATATGTCCCCTTCCAACACACAGGATCACACCAGTTATTTGCTATGTGAGGGAGAAGGTTTTGCAGCAGTGAGTCCAAAACGTCAGGTCCAGTCCTCCTCGGTCCTGGAGAGCACCATACACTGATTTCCAGGGGAAGTGAAATAAACAGACAGGGTACAAATGTGCTCTAGCTCTTCTGCCTGGTCGCCCAAAATGAGAGGGAAATGAGTAGGGAAAATGTCACTATTCTGGGTATGGTTTTCCGCAAGAATCACAAAGAATTAAAAGCAAATGAAATGAGATGTAAAAATCTGATACGAATGCCTTAATGCTGAAAGTAATGACACCTTTTCTGGAAAAAGTGTGAAATGTTAACTTACAAGAGTAAAAAAATATTCAAAATATTTACCAGAATATTCAGTAATATGCAAATGGAAATGCCTTTTGTTGGCAGCTTGCAAGAACAGTACCAAAAGTTTCAAAGAAACATAATTTTCTTCAAAACCACCATTACAGTCTTTTTCTGTAATATGGACATCACATTGTGTTTTAAAATAATGTATCTGTCTTTCTATTGCAGAAACTATTCCCATTTTGGCATTTTTCTCACCCTGTGACTTGTCAGCCTACGTTCTGAATCTCTAGAATAAATTTCTAAAACATAACCTTTCCACATTTATTTTCTGAGGCATTTATTTAGCCCTTTTGAATTTCTGCAGACATTCTTTTCCAGGCGGGAGGCACTGAGTAGTTTCATTAAACAGAAAAACCTACTGCCTAAAGCAGTAATTCCATTACAGCTTTTTGCCCTTACTACTGGTCATCTGGCATTACCATTGAAGAAAATCTGTAGATGGACCTTTTTTAAAGTTATGATTTAATAAATCAGAAAAAACAAAAAGTATGTTGAGAAGACTCGAAAGATGCAGGTGTCACTTTCGTCCTTAAGATGAGCAAGAATACATTTTTTTTTAAAATGGAGAGGATGGTCAAACAGGTTGCCCTGAGCAGTTCCCACTAATCGAAGTGTCAGCATGTGCTAGAGAAGCTGCATAACAGCCTTCCCAAATTCACTTCAGTCAAAAGGTTTAGGCACCTACTGAGCTCCAAGCAGCCTTCCTAGGAAGCACCACCATCATCCATGTTTCCTCCACATGACCACATCCTAGGAACCTTGCTCTGGCTGCTGTTGCTGAACAGGTAAGAAATCTTAGACTTCCCAACACCTCAAAAGCTGAATTCTGCTCTAACTCTCCACGTCTCTCACTACATTATGTCTCACTTCTTCACCCTTGGTCCTGCCTTGCCAGACCTCTAGTTTATCTTGGGGACAACGTGGATGGTGATTCAGGATGAATCAGGACCGAAGTCAAAAGGACTCTTGTCCTTGGAGTCCACATTCACATGCTACTGAGAACAAAGTGCACCAAAGATTACAGAGATCTAAAGAAGAAAGAGAGAAAGGGGGAAGAGAGAAAGTCAACGCATGAGGCAGGTGCCCTGGAGAACTGGCATCTCCTATGCCATGGACTTACTTTATAACAATAAGCAAGAGAAAACACTAATTATTCTCCCTGTTTCCTGAATATCCAACTTGTGATCCAGAGTCTGATTTGCAGTGGTTTAAGTAACCATAGCTGTAAGTAAAATCAATGGAAACTGCACTTTGGACATACTAAGTGCTATAAAATGCCAAGTACTTCTGCCCCTGAGGTCCTAAATATCATAAATCATGAACCCCAAATCAGTGGGTATGTCTGAGCTTAATCTGTGCCTTATCTCCTCAACTGTAAAACAGGGGTAATAACCACTCATCTCATAAATTAAACAATGCTTGTGAAGCACTTAGATATTAGTGAAAGCACCACAAAAAAGCTTTGTAAGAAATGAGTAATTAGGTATTCTGAGCAAGGGATGAATAGTAATCAGCAGTGGAGGCACAGGACCGTACATAGAGCAACGAGAAGAATATAAGATATTGAATAGCTGCTCATTAATTGAACACTATCCAATCTGTTCAATGAACAAGGCAGAGGTGTAATGGAAAAAGCTGTATGGGATTGTGTAATTAAGGCTGAATTAGGAATCATTACATGCAGTGCTGATGAACAAAGACGACGCAGAGCCACTAACATTCATTACTTTCATACTTAGTTACGATTTTGGAAACTTGATTTTTTTTTTTCCTCCCCAACATATTTCAAAAATAGCAAACTAAAGAAAACCAAGCAGCTCAAACCTCCTGAAACCCACCACTGCACCTAATATAAGAAGCCACACAGAGGAGCAGAAAGAAGTGGGAGAGGATACAGTAACTCCAAACTGCTTGTTCCTGCTTGGTCTTAGCAGGGACAAGGTACATTCAGAAGCCAAACATCATCATCACTCTTGAAATAGGTAGGAATGGACTAACTCATGTTGCCTTTTTTAAGGCCCTGGATTTGGCAACCCAACAGTGAGAAATGGCACCAAATAATTTCGTAGGTTAAAAATAGGTAATATATTTTTGTCTAACAGAATTTTCTCTCCTTCAACAATAAGGATCTGTGGGCTTCAGTGCCGACCATGGGCCATTATTGTTTCTAAAAAACCTGACAAAACTGCCTCTGTCGAAGTCTAGACTTCAAACCTAACAGAGACACTCCCAAACTTCAACAACCTAAAACTGTGCTCCAAAAAAAGGATGAAATCCTGGCTTCGTTTAAGGCAATGGGAGATTTGCCATTACCTTTCCCACTCTATTTATATCTGAGATGCTAGCAGATGCCTTGTTCCCTCTGTCTACAACAGACAGATCTGTATGTACATTTTCTCTCTCTTTTTTATTCTTTTTTTTTTGTCTGAAGACTGTTTTCCCAACCTCTTATTTAAAATGGGATTAGGAGGTACAAAAAGATGCTTTGTTTCTAGCCGTATGTATTTTTTTCCCCAGTTTTATCGACCAAGAATTTCTTACAGCCACGACACTGCAAAATTCCTTATCTCTAATATACTGAGGTGCTGAAGGCACCTTGCAGGATTATCCCCTTTTGGCTCTTAACTACTTATCCTGAGACTTGAAGAGCCTTTTCAGGTTTGAAAAATTTTCAGGAACTTGAAGGTTGTAGAAGGGAAGTGCTATTTGCTCCTAAAAGTGAAAATTATAACACTGCTTCTAGAGGCTGCTGAGGCAGGCAGACAACAGCATTTTATAAAGTAGTATCTCTTAAGAAGCACTACCATAGCTGTAAGGAGCTAAAGCATATGATTAAGAATGTATTTTATGATATTTGATATGCTTTATGCTGTTTGATATAAATCTTGTCCATATACTTCTGTCCAACTGCAAATTCCAATTTAAATGGCCGTTCATGCTTTAGTTATCCATTCAGATGTATTGTAACAAGCATTACAAAACAAAACAAAAGCCCATCAGCAAAGACCTGATGGGGCCTGTGGGGTACCTGCTGATGCTTAGCTGGATAGGATGGAGGTATTTCCAAAGGACTTCACTCTCCTGAGCGTTTTTTCTGAACTCAAAATGAGAAAAGTCATTGCAGGAGATAAGACATTCATCTGCTTGAACAAATACAAAGCAATTCTGCCCTATGCAAGTCTGTAATACTTTACATCAGTTTTTAAAAACTGAAGTTCTGTATTCCCATGGAGATCTAGTCATTCACCATCATTAGAAACGGAATATTCTAAAAATGTATTAGTTAGTCCACCCTCTCTATTACTCACACTTCCTCCATTTTCAGAGTCAGTTGAAGTCTCCAGCCTCACCAGGATACAGCATTAACCAAAAGAGACCTCTTTGGCTTATCCTTTACTATCACAGAGAACCAAATTATATTATACATCATTCTCTTATGAGCAATTTCAAAGCAGGCACTAAAATCCTTCTTACTCTTTTCAGGAAAGTGCCCCTATAAAAGTCCCTCTTTTTGGTGGTTTACAGCATTCTCAAAATAGCAAACTAACTAATGGGATTTTTACCCATTTGCTCTTATTTCAGTACAGTTCTTAGTTCAAAATAAATTCTCCTCCCTCTCGGTTGTCTATTCCTCAACTGTGAAATATTTATAGACAGCAATCATGTCCCAACTCAGACTCTTTTTGGGTAGGCTAAAAAAAGCTAAAAGCATTCAGTCACCTGACATAAGATAAATTTTTATTCCCCAGATTGTTTCAAAAGCTCTCCTCATGTGTTTACTTGACTCTGAATCAAGCTGTCTTTAACATGCTGGTGACCAGAAGTATACTCAACACTCCACATAAGCATTCCCAGCATCACTTACACCATGACAGTGTGAATACTTCCTTGATGGCTTGAAATACTTGGTGCATCTGAATTTTACACATCCATTTTGTGCAACTACACTACACAAGTGGCTCAGCCAACTTGGAACTGCTACCTAGAAGATGAATTTCCCAGGAAGCATCCTGTCTACCTTTCCTAAAGGAAAAGAGATCCATTCCTTTTTAAAGAAAAGGCAGTTGACATACTCAAGGAAACACTAAACTAATGGCTGTAGCATTGAGACATTTTTTAGCCAAATATTTGTGGCTACCTTAAATCAGCATGCATTCACAGGGCCATCCCACCTCTAGGAAGACTCTGACCTGCTGGGATGTTACCCTGTGAGGTGTTAAAAAAGGAAACAACAACAACAACAAATTACTGCAACTGAGTTCCCTGTCACATCATATGAATGCCAAAATTTCCCTTCTCTTAATAGGACGTAGAAGGTAGGCATGTAAAAAGTCTGTATGGTGCTTAAATTCGTGGCAGTGGAAGGCTTCTGCCCAAGATAAACCAATCTTACCACTGCATCCATGTTCCATTTACTGGGTATTTGTGCTTGTGCAGGCTGGCTATCACCTACTGAATATATTATTTTATAGATGAAGCAGTCTAGAAATTAATATTCATAAAACAAAGAACAAAAGACAAATGGCAGAGTGCAGGAAAAGAATAGTTGCATGCAGCCCTGTGCATGTGTTTTTCAAGGCTAGACAGCTGCCCATATTTAAATTCTCATCCTCATACTCATCTATCCTTCTCTACAGCAATGCCAGCTCACACAGTAAATAAGTTACCCTCAAAAACCTGCAAATGTTGGAAGTCTTGGGGGAGGGAAGAAATTATTAATGCTTTTGGAAAGGAATGAATGCAGATTTTCAGCTTCCTCGATATAAAATATTTTTTCATATCGTTTTCACAGCTATTAACCAACTTATGCTCTTTGTGGCACTGCAGCTGCTAAACCCACTCATTCTGTGCTTGTTTTCAAAGCAAGGCACTCCATCACCTTGGTGGTTCCCAAATCTCCCCCCTCCTATCTGGAATGCTATCTGCTATGCTTGGTCCCCAGGTGTTCCACTTCACGTTCACCTGAATGCACCCAGCATTTTTTATTGAACATTGGGCAGTGCTTTCCATGCAGGCCACATATTCCAAAGAGCCACAAGGAAAGATTTTCCTCACGTTTCACCTCTCCCCAGCTTTAAAATATTCAGTTGCAATATATCTTCTATCCTTTATTCTTTCCTGTTTTTCTTACGTCTCCACTCCTGTTGCTTGGGGTTTTTTTTTCCCTTTCTCCTTTTTGGGGTCCCATTGCAAATTTTTTTAGCACCTTCCTCCTACCAGTCTCCTCAACTCTGAGCCCTTAGTAACTAAAACCAGCCTGGAGAAGCAACAAAGACTTCATTTCACAGAGCAATACTGCCTGCCAGAGCTAAACCCAGGAAAAGTCCTTTTCATGTATCTATGAAAGCACGAAAGGCTGGTGGCAGCTTCAAACCTATAACAACTTAATTATTTAAATTTTATTTTACACCTATTAACCATAGCATATCAAGTAAGAGTAGCAGCTGCTACATGAATTTGACCAGCTCACTTGCCCTCAGCAGATCACCCATCTGCTTGCTCTTCACCTAATATTTCTGTTTGATAGGTTGTAAAACAGATTCTTGCAACAGGTCAGGAACAGAGTCAACTTCAAATCCCACATAAAAATTTCTATGAAAACATATGGACATCTATACTGAGTGATGTCAAATTTAGAGAGGCCACGGACCTTAGGAAAGTGGATAAAAGGAAAATTGCAGCCTGTTATGGAAAAACACTGACTCCATTACAGTGAATGAACAGAAGAGTGGAGAGTGAAGAACTGTATGTATAATTAATTAAAGTAATACAGACCTACAAAATTCATGGGTGCACACACTGCAAAACGGCTGTTATGTATCAATTTCAGTTTCATACAGCATAAAAAATACTGCTTCTTTAAATGATCAATAAGGTAAACTCCCCTGTTCACCGGTAGCATTCTATAAAAAGTTAAGTTATGCTAATTAAGCAAATTATTCAAGAGTTGCGTATGTTAGCATTCCTCATACCTTGATAACTTTTCCACTTCAACTGAAATGAAAAAAAAAAAACAAAACAAAACCAAAAAACAAGGGAGGCACACACAGAGGCTTCAGTTTATCCTCTACCAGGGCTTATAAAGCCTTGGGAAGTTCTTTCACTTACAGTGCATAGGAAAAGCATAGGAATATTACCTGTTCCTGAAAATACAGGCAGGATTTCTTTGTTCCTTCGCTGCTCACTTAGAGGCACAGCAGGTTTGCTACATCCAGGAAGCACCAGATCAGACTCAAAATTTTCCTCCAGCCAAATCATCCCTCCACTCTAAATGGGCAAAAGTTCAGGTGAAGAAAAAACCCTGCAACCCTAGAAACTTCTGTTGTTGTGCCTGTGTTTCTACTTCAGAGGTGAAGAGTAATTTTAAGTCCAAAAAATAGATTTAAGAACTAAAATTGAAGAGCTTTAAGGTGAACCTCCTGGAACAGAGATCAACAACAGAATCTGATGTTTACTGAATTTTCCCATCTTCGTATTTTTAAAAAAGAACAAGCTTCCCTATAACTGATACAATATAGTTTTTTAATGCTCCCATTTTAAGTAGCCAAACATCTCCAAGCAAATATGCAAAATAACTGGAAGAAAATGGTCATTTTTGCTGTAGTCTTTAGCACCATATGGAGATGAAAAAATGCCTTCCTTTTTCCTTCATTCCAAGCCAAAGGAAGAATAAAAGATTAGCAACTTAAGAAACAATATAAATTTTGATTTAGGAGAGATTACCTCATACTTGTCTGGAACTTGAACAAATGAAGACTGAAAATGCAAAGCATAGGCAAGAACAGCTGTGATTTCTGACTTCAAGCCTGTTACTCTCCTTAGAGAAAGCTTCAGCGGAAAAAGAGAAGACAAGCCTGGCCAGGTGCTTTAGGTTCCCTCACAGTACAGCGCATTTTCAGCATATGACTCTATTTTGCTCATAAATTCAAGTACAAATAACTTTATGATTGGCCATATCTGTAATGAAGGAAAAACCCATACAATAAAATTAACCTATGTAAAAAGGCATTCTAAATATATATACTTTAACTTTTGCTGTGACGCCATTTACCAACACTTTAACAGTCTAAGGATTTTCAGTGTTTTGCAAGGCAGATCAAATTTATGTTAATGACAAAATCATGTTCCTTCATGCCAGCCTCCTGTTCATCAAGTCAGTCAGCAAAATGTCCATGCCTACCTGATACTAAAACTAGTACTTGGATAATTTACAGGTTTGGATTTAATGGTATCTGAAATTACTCTTGAAATTTCACCAATAAACCCATTTTAATACTTTTTTTTTTGGTCTACAGCTCTCCTTCTCATAAATCCATTAGAGATTTCCTGCAAGTTCCAAGATACGATTAACTGGGAATACAATTACCAGATTTATAATTTGAAATGCAAACTTTAGTCTCTTTGTTGTTCTTAGTTTCTTGGTTTTAAATTCCAATACAGTTGTTATTTTCTGTTACAATCCCTCTGGTTTTGTACTATTTCAGAGGAGCACAAAGGAATTGGCACTCAAAGGCTGTTCAAGGTGTGCTGACAACATTAGCAATTCCAGCCAAGACCCAAAGAGCCGGGTGGCGTGCAGAGTTCCCTCTCTCCAAATCCCTCTTTTCTCTGCTTCCAATGCTCTTTGACCCAATTTGTCTCCCCACTTCATAGACTGATAGAATGGCTGAGTTGGAGTGGACCTTTAAAGGTCCTTGAAAACAGAAGGGACACCGTCCACTGAGGAATATTTAGCGGATCATGATAGAAATGTGTGTGTCCACATGCTACAAATATTTGTTTCAATTATTTCAAATAGGAAACCTCAGAAGAGGGCATTTTATCGGTCCTGTTCCCAACTGAAGAATTTATGATGACTCTACAAGAAACCTCTTATTACAAAACTACCTACACAAACCTTTATTTATAAGGATAGGGCCAGGATGTTTGAAGCCAATATGTGTATTAGGTTTTGCTATGTCCTTTTGGGGTTAATACTCTATAATAGATAAAAACGTGCAAGCCAAGACAAAATCTCAGTGTTTGCCTAACAGCAATGCTACTGGTAACATCAAGAGCTCAGTCATGTGCATACCAAGAAGTCTAGACAGTGTCCACATACCACTGGTGGGTACATGTATGTTACTATAATGACTCTAAAAAATGTATTTTAAGCAAATTCAAAACACATTAAATTTTTAGGGATGACAGGGCAGCTTTTTCTTTCATTTTCTGATTTTTTTTTTTGCTTAACTTGAAAACTTTCAGTAATTACTGATCAGTTTTAATCATGTTTTAAAAATGTATTTCTATGCCTGATCAGAGAGTAATCCTTTCCTAATGGCTTCTGAGGCTTGGAAACACAGTCTTGCTACTCTGTTAACTCCTAAAGGGACTCCTCAGTAATTTTTCATAAATTCCTGTAAAGCTGGATGGGAATATCCATCATATTATGTTGGGATGGTCAGCAAAAGAAAGAGATGCAAATGTAGACAAATAGTACCTTGAAATTACAGTGATTCAAGACTGGACAGGAAGTTTTCCTGGGAGGCAGGAAAGAAGGAACGAAGACAACAAAAGGTGCTGTCACTTCACACAGTACGTGCAGGTATATGGAAAGCCTCATCACCACCACCACCCAACCAAAAAATATCTCCTCGTGATTCAGGGGTCAGCTCAGATAAGGATCCAAATCCATGATGTGGTTTGGAAGCACATGGAGAAATCACTCAGCCAAAAAAAGGAAGGTTTTCCAGTTCATGTGCCACATCAAGCAACTGAATTCTCCAGAAGAAGTTGGGGAATGAGGACATCAAGGGCAGCTACTGCACAACTGTAAGAGAAAATGTTTTCAGCAAGGGGAAACCTTTCCCATGTCCTTATAACTTTGGGAAGTTAATTTCAATTAGATTGACACTTTTGATGATAGATAGATAAATAGATTGATAGATATTACACGAAGTCTTGACTTCAATGACGCACAAGCCCTCCAGGTCTATTTAACAGAGAGCTAAATCCTTATTGCCATCAGAAGTAGATTTAATGATCACAGAAGAAATTAATCACACCTCACACTGCCTCACTCTTCTCAGTGCACAAGCTGGACACCATATTAACAGCCTATTTTTTTTTCCTTCTAGGTTTTTTTTCATGAAGATAAATCAGTAAGTAGCTATCTTCTACTTCATCAGTGGTTGTAAGAACATTTACTCTTCAGCAAAGACTTCCAAAAACCTATATGATATTTATGCCCTTTGCATGCCATGAACTCTTTTTAGCAGATATTAAAAACCTTTTTGCCACTGGAGGAAGTTGTTTACAAAGTCTGTAAAGGTCACTCAACATTTTTTTTTTCATATTAACCACACAGAATTTTACCAACAGCAGAAAACACATAGGAAAATTCATATGGGTGTATACATATGTCTTTAAAAAAACAAAGAATGGATTGTGTCTTTTGTGTCAGTGTTTTTTGTTTTGTGTTTTCTTACCTTCTACTGCTCTCTTGAAGAAAACTTTACAGCTGCCACATGTAACCACCCCATAATGACATCCAGATGCCTCATCTCCACACACCAAACACACTTTGGAAGGTCTCGAAGATCCAGTTGATACACTTCTCAATGAAGAGCTGGAGTGAAAACAATCGAACAAAACAAAACAGCTATGAATATTTCAAATCACACCAGCCATAATACAAAGTTCAATTAAGAATTTATAACAGGTATATTGCTCAAGGCACCTAACAATTAGGAAACCACAACTCTTTCTGGCAGTGCCTGGCTGAATACATGAATTGCTTTAATTAGTAAGTGCAATATTTTTATTGTCTGTTTTAAAACACCCATAATATATCAATGTTAATGTGAGAAGTTACCACAAGGGCAGTGGAATTTATTGGTAGCAGATGATTAAAACTGAAAATAAAAAACAAACAAACTAACAAACCACTCTGGCAGCAACCCGGCAGCTATAAATTTTCTTTCTGTCTTTTTATTTGTTTGAAGCCTTCACAGCTAAGGAATACCTGTAAGGAAACCTCTAAGGCCATGTTATGAAGTAATGCAGCAAAACGGTATATATTCCCCTGCCTGTGCTCCTGCTTACCACTGCAGTAGTCCACGAGCTTTTTCCTAATATTCCTGTAATTTAGCAGCTTACTTCTAATGGAGTTTTGAAGCCTTTGTACATTCTGCAAGTGCAGAAGATCCTCCCATTTGCCTGTAGGTGCCAGAACGGCAGCACTGGAGGTTCAGACCATCCTGAAGGTTTGCAGACAGATGCACCTGCAAGCCCTGCTTCAATCATCTACCTCTGTCTTAAACTACAGGGCACCTTCTCCATTGGCAACTCTCAAAGACAGTGCTTTTCAGAAAACAAGTCACATTTCCTGATCCTGTGGGTTTCCTCCCTCCCTTACTCCCTCAGGAACTGGAAATGCCACCCCAATGCAATGGGCATGCTTGGAGAAACATGCCAGATTCTGGAAGGATTCATTCTCCATGAAGGAGATGAAAACTTTGGATCTCTCCCACGCCTCCACGGGACTGGAGGGAGTCTCTCCTTCCGCACAGCCCCTGTTCTCCAGGTAAACATGAACTCTTGCATTTCTTACATGTTATCCCTCTGAATGCTGCCAAACAACTACAAAAACAACCCTGAAAGATTTCACACCAGTGGGGAAATTATCAGGTGGTTCAAACTGCAGGTCACAGGCTATTTGTCCATCAGCCACTGGGAAACGAAGTTCACAAGCAGTCTTAATTCAATCATAAGATAATGAGCTTGCTCAAGAAATTCTAAGTGTGAACCTTTCGCCTTTTTCCAAATTTCTAACTTCCTCTAAAGAGGTATGCAGAGGCCAAGTGATTTATCTAGGGGGCACAGCTCGAATGTCACTCCAGATGAAGGACCACAGCTCTCCTGGCCTCCAGCTTTACTGGAACATCAAATCTAAACGTCTGCTTAAATGACAGTGTTCAGATGTTAATCAAAATGTTCCAAATAGTATTCCTGCTCTTGTCTGCTCGCTAGTCTGTTAGATTTACTAGTTTTAGTCCTTGTGCTATTTATACTTTCATTACATAACATCACACTACTTGATAATTGCTAGGTGATGGCGTGAGCTCATCTGTTAAGAGAGAAAGCCTCACCAAATCTATGTTAAAATAAGTTCTGCGTGCTCCAGTCACAGTCATACCTGCACACGCTGCATTAATTTACCCTCAGGAAAAGTAACTTTTCCAGGATTTGCCAAGGCTGTGCTGGTATTCAGCCCTGATGTGTTAAGGCAAAGAACAGGACTTTCTCCCTCCAGCATGTTCCATACTGCATGAAAAAAATTAGGCCTCCCATTAAACAAAATTCTTCAAAAGGTGTCTGCTTTCTAGAGAAAATATCAAAAACCTGGAAAACTAACCTTGAAAATTCTCTGTCTTTCACTGCAAATATCAGTATTTTTGCCTGAGAAGGGAAACTCTTCAAATGTGACAGAAGGCCAAAATGTCTCAGCGGATTTGTAATTTTGATGCTGCTTGTTCCCATTTCTTCATAAGACTGGCAAAAACTTTCCTAGTCCTTCTACACTGAAAAAGGTCAGTGTACTTTTTTTTAATATCTAAAAAAGAGGTAATTTCATTAGTGAGCTTTTCCTGTAGAGAAATGGAGGTTTCCAGGGTATCACAGCAGTGTGCATGATTTTTATTTTTATATATATATACGCACGCACATGCTTCTCTATATATACATACTGCATATATATATGCAATTATGTATTATTTTTAGTTGAAAATAAATTGTCACGTAGGATTTGCAGAAGGTGGGAGAGCCTTTTTTTAGATACAAGCTACCCCACAAAACTGCACTTTCACAGAATTATTAGGCTAAAAAAAAAGTCAGCAAAGACACATTAAGACACCAGTTGATCCACTACTATTATTAAATGCCTACCTAAGACGCAATCTATAGCATATTTTCTGCAGTGCTCCTCTCCACTGAAGACTTGAATACAACTGAAAGGTACAGCCTGAATACAAAGTATGTATTCAGCTACTCAGCCACAGCATCACAGGTGGAAGCTCAACATTCTGGAATGAAATTGAATTAACTCCTTCTTTTATTCAGTTTAGAAGTGGAACATGTTAAAACACAAATGAGGCGTTTTCATTCTTAATAAGAGTATCCAACATGGAGTTGTTCTCAAATACTTTACTGCAAAGAAACATTGATATTCGCTGTTGGTACTTCAATCTCCTCCAACTTGTGCCAGCTCTGGCTATGCTTGTCTTAAATGAACAATGTTTGTCTTGTTTATAAAATCTCTTACGTTCTCTTTCACCCATGCTATACCAGAGTATTTGCCAACTCAAAAGGCTGCTGTAATACCTCACACAAAGGTAAAGTGGTGCAAATAATAAAAGTCTGAGCCCAAAAATGTGCTCAGATCACAAGCTAAACCTCAGGATAACTCATTCTCTCCATGGAAGCTTTTCTTTCCCAACAAGGCACACACAGATGGTTACACCTTTTCCTCCTAAACCTCTCTTCTTTCAGGCTGTCATCCCTTTCTTAGTAACCATTGAGAACAAGATCTGACTGATGAGGAACCTACCCCTTGGCCTTTATTTCAAGGCCAGACATCTAGTGTTGATGACACAGAAACACTTCATTTATTCATCACTTTCATTAAATCAATTCTTTTTGTTAATCATTATAGCTCTTTATTCTATAATATGCACAGGCAGAAAAACTACACTAAACCCCCTACACTGAATGCATGCTCCAAGTTAAATATTTCCCTTTGCATTAATTTTCCACAGCAATGTGCCATAAATTTTTACCAAGTAATCTTAATGTAAACTGGCATGTGGGAAAAGTTACAGGCAGGTAACACTTAACAACCAAAATACCAGTGTTAAATTCAGTTGATTATAACAGAGGTATCAACATTAATTAAATTTTAACTCTTTCTTTTGGAGCTCAGTTTGATTTTTCGCTCCAGATGAGAAGTTTAGTTACAATAATCCAAGTTACTTAAGTAACAAGTCATTCTCTCTTCTGGAATATCCAAGGTCCATGTAAGAATGAATACCATAAAAAAATCAGAAACTTTACAATTGACTCCCTGGAGGGTAATTAGCCTAGTGCCAAATATCTATTTGAATGACATGCTAAACCTAATGGCATATGCAGGCCACAGCATGTTTGAGTCTTAAAATTCAGACCAAGAGAAAACACTGTATTTACACAAAACCAAATCACAGCCTAAAACCTAAACCTAAAACGTCTGATATTTAACACGGGTTTTAAAAAAAAAACTTTTACACAAATATCTGTTGTTGAGCCAGGACATTCCTTGTGGGTGGCAAGCCAGTCTCAATACAAACTCCTAACTGAAAATACAAAAAATATGAAATAGAGCTGGCTACTCATTCCCATTTTCAGAAGCCAGTGGCTCCCACAGGTTGATTAGGTGTTACTGCTTTTATGCCTCTCTCATTATTTTCTAATACAAAGACAAGAATAGGCAAACACACACCCCCACATAAAACTCCACAGGATTCAGAGGGAGGAGATCTAACAGAGCATATATATTTTATCACCATGCTGTTACAGCCAAGGGCAGCACGGAGAGTTTAACAATGCCAAATGTATCTCCTAAACGATTAGTAAAACGGTTGCTTCGATGGCTCCAGTAACATTTGTCACGTTGTAGGGTATGTGATTAAGAGGGAGCCTGATTTATTATCCCTAACAGTGCAAATGCTGGCAGTTAAATGCTGACCTTGACTAGCCATTGCCATCAAGCTCATTTGTGTCTCTCAGAGTTGGCTTTAGTAATAGTTATATGGAGAATTAATTAGAAATAACAGATTTTGTAAAGAAGAGTCAATAAACCCACAGATAATCCAGCATTTGAAAAGCTGATTATATAGGTTATTATGCTTTTCACACCAGATGTCATACAGGAGCACAGTTTAAACAAATGATGCCTCTCTGATGATAAAATGAAGCACTCCAAAGAAGCATAAGCCACAACATGAATTCCAAAGTCATTTGTTCCAAGCGCTTTTATTATTATGAGATCTAGATGAGTCCTTTTTAATTCCACGTCATTGACTTTCCTTTTTCATTCTGAAATTCTCTGGCAGTAAAACAAACAGAAGGAACCCAGGTAAGCCTCAATAAATTAAGGTATGCAAAAACAAAGGTAAAAAGAATTTGAGATTATAGAATCATGTACTTACCACAAGAAGAAAAAAAAAGTAATTGTAAGTGGAAGAATAATCAGGATACTCAAGATGCAAAGGCTGCCAACAGCTTACTTCTACTCTCTCACCTAATTTCTGAAGGGGCATAACCTCCAGCTAGAGTCATCTTCTACTGGGAACTAGTAGCAGATAGTCAACTTTGCACACAGAAATACTGAAACTAACCTTCCTGTGGCCCAAAACAAGAGCTGGGTATCTCAATAGTATTTCCTTTCTCTTAGCAGCTCTCCCAGTACCTTCCTCTCTTTAATTCATTGTTCACTCAGCCATCAGAGTGAACAGCATAACCATCTCATCTTCACATTGCCTCCATTATTTTTATGTGTGTTCACACAGTAACAACAATTTCACTGCCCAAGATAACTCTACTACTCCTTCAGAAAGTGTCATACTGGTCAAAAGCTGTCCAGCAGATTATTTTACCACTCCACAACGATGGTAGTCATGACCTGCCCCAGTGCCATGTATAATTTCCCAGATTTTGCTCCATGCTTCCCATTTTAATTGTCAATCCTAATGTTTGACCAGCACCAGCTTCTGCTTGTATAACCCAATTTTTTAAAAAGCTTCACAGTGGGAAGGAACCCTGGCTCTCTTCTATAACTACTTGAATAAAGCAGATTAGCAGACTGGAAAATGGTATTTCTTAAATGTCAGAGTATATAAACCAATCTTCTTGTCAGCAGACCAAGAAAGCAGAGAGAAGTGAAAAGGTGCAGAGATGAAACGATCAGAATTTTGGAGGAGAAGGCAGTCACGTGGGACCTTGGGAATGCTGAGCTAAGGAAGAACTGCTGGAACCCAACCACCCCTGAGTCTCAGCAGCAACACTCCCAGAGCAGGCAGAGCAACATTTACCCCTCTTTGAGGGTATATTCTAAAGAAATTTAAAAAACCAAAACAACCAAACAACAAACCCCAGTTTTTAGAATTCAGTAGCTGTGATACTACATTTAAATTAGTCGTCAGTCTCAATTAGTTTGTTTTGGTTTTTTTTTTTTTAAGGCACAGAGCTTTTGTATTCCAAGACAGAAACCCTACAATTGTTTGAACTTCAAATACTGCAACTTTTTTTAATCTAAAGGAAGTATCTTTTAATCTTAAGAAAGTGCTTAGTATGATGGAACACGCAGGAATCAGAAGGAAAGTGTATTTAGTTAAGAAAAGGCAAACTGGGAACTTGGATGGTTTCTTTCCTCGGCAGCTCCAGCTTTTGCTTTAAGTTACTTTATTTAGCAATGCCTAAGGGTCACACATCACACTTTCATACCTGGATCTTAATTATGATAACAAGCAAACTCTGACAGGCACTAATAGAAAAGGCTCCAACCTTATTTCCAAGCCCCACCAAATCTAAAAAGATGCACTTAGGATTGAAAAAAAAAAGCATTTAAGTTCCAATGTTTATTTGGCAAATAGAATCTGATGCGTTCTGTGCCACAGTCAAAGTGAACAGGTTCCTGTATTTAGCTTAACCTTAAGGCATATGTTGATTTTACAAAATGAAGCAAGTGTGCTATGCTCCTTCAGTTCCCATTTACCTTAGTGGATGCTGACAGGACTCAGCATTTTCCTCCATCCAGCTGTAAACCTTGACTTTTCCTTGACCTTCTCTACTGAAATATTTTGGTAGCAACTATAGCTGGCAAGCCAAATTTTACCCTCAAATAATTGGTTGACTACAGAAAAATATAAACTTAGGCATCAATGAAAGTGTGCTCTGATGGACTGAAACTGAGGAGCACTTACTTCCTAGGGAAATAAATCTAATTTTTACCCAGTGATTTAGTGATCAGAGAAGTATAACATCCTCCTACTTTTCTTCTGCAATGCACTTTTCTCCTCTAACTACTGTCACAACCTACCAAGATGCAACTGCCCCAGGGAAATAAAATTTCCTTGCTCTGCAGTTTTTTTCAGTACATAGATATAGTTATCTATTGAAATGGAATGGTTAACCTAGATGGGGAGTTTCCTATCAGGAATAAGCCTTCGGCTTTGGAAGGCAGAGAACTCCAGTAAGCCTCACAGTGCATTTGCTCTAACTTTTCATATTTGGCCCACTTATAGAATTAGTGCAGTTTAAATGCATGCAATTCTGGTGTTTGTGCTGCTGATTATAAATTGCTATGTATAGCAAGATAAGGCAGGAACAGTTTATCTGGAAAATTATCTGGTTAATTATTGAAAGTCTATTTGAGGGGGGCAGGGATTATGTTTAACTCTTTCTTTTCCTGCACCTGCTCACCTGCCCTGCTCTCCTCCATAACTAGGAGGAGACACACAGCTTTGAAAATCCACTTTTTTTCACAGCATCATCTCATTTTCCACTGCTGAAAACTATGTGAGCCATTCTGCACCCTGGTAACTCTCCTACNAAGGCAGAGAACTCCAGTAAGCCTCACAGTGCATTTGCTCTAACTTTTCATATTTGGCCCACTTATAGAATTAGTGCAGTTTAAATGCATGCAATTCTGGCGTTTGTGCTGCTGATTATAAATTGCTATGTATAGCAAGATAAGGCAGGAACAGTTTATCTGGAAAATTATCTGGTTAATTATTGAAAGGCTATTTGAGGGGGGCAGGGATTATGTTTAACTCTTTCTTTTCCTGCACCTGCTCACCTGCCATAACTAGGAGGAGACACACAGCTTTGAAAATCCACTTTTTTTCACAGCACCATCTCATTTTCCACTGCTGAAAACTATGTGAGCCATTCTGCACCCTGGTAACTCTCCTACCAGGGCACAGTAGTGTTCACCTGGTGAGGCTCTGCTGCCTTCTCACTCAGAAGCATTTTAAAGCTGCATAAAATACCATGATTCACGTGAGGCTCACCTGCTGATGGGGCAACCAGCAGGAAATCATCACCATGAGGAATTTCAGGCAAGACAAGACTGCATGACTACACTGCTCTGCTATGGCTTCCAAGACAAAGAAAACCAAATAAGCAAGGAGGAAAATATACACAGAAGGCAAATCCAGGGAGATGCTGCCGGTAATAAAAGCACCTCTTTAAAAAGCCTCCTCTTTTCAAAAGGAGGCTCACAACTTTTGTTGAAGTTCTTCCCTTAGAGTCTAAACAAGCAACTCCTAAAAATACCTGCTTTTGTTTGAAATTTTATTTTATGAAACCCTCATTACAGCAACCTGAAACGACATTGATGACCAGAATATTGGCTGTTAATGACCTTAAGAAATGTCATTCTGTTGCAGAGAAAAATCTACTTGATATGTCTGGCAATGGCTTGGCCCCAAAAGTCCTGAAAGAATAACTATATTAAAACTATTAGTTTATAACAGAAGCAGCTTGGTCCAGTTGGACGTGCTTTCCTATTACCAACTGTTTGCTTTAACTTCTGAGTGCATGATATGCTTACAGAGAAAGCTACCACACCATTAATACCCTAACCACAATATAAAAAGTTTACGAGAGTTCCATAATCAAATAAATTTTTTTCAAAATTAAATTATTTCATAATAGCAAAAAGTAAACTGAACTGCCATCCACGGTCCACTGGGGATTAAAATACCACAATAGAAAAACCTCCAGAGCAACCATGAAACCATAGGGAAAAAATGCACCAAAGCACAAAAAAAAGGTTACCATGGGAACAAAGGCTATTTTCCAACTTGTCACATAATAGCCCCAGTATGGCAGACCTTTACTCATAAGAGCAATCCCACAGGCTTAGGAAGGCAACATGTATAATTATTGCTTGAACTGAAAGAATCTAAGGGGCGAATGGAGTGGGGGGCTTGGTTTTTTAACTCCCATATGCCCCCCGCATCCACCAAGACAAAATTAGTGTGGATGTTGAAAGTGTATTGGAATTGCAGTACCAGTGTCTGCTGTATTAAAAATACCACACAGGAACAGAAAAGAGAAGTAGGAAGGTCTGCACACCAATCTAAACTTCATGAACAGGACGTAGGGGAGATGAAAAGCAACGGACAGCTCACAGTATCATTTAGTGTGAGGTACCAACACAGATCTGAGTGCTAAGACTCAAGCCCTTGAGTCCATCGGAGAAATTCCTGACATGAACAGACTTCAGTATCTTGCACGATGCAGGGAGGTCTGTGCACATTTGTAAAAGGAAGATTGAAAAAATAAATAATTCACCTAAGATGATCTCGCTAATCAAAAAGCAATAATCCTTATAGGCACAGATATTTACGTTTTACTGGAAGTTTCCAGCTTGGCACTTGCTTCAGATGATACAGTAAGAGTCAAACTCCAACTTTACCACTACCCCTGATTAACAGGTATTTTAAAAGACTAATAGTCTCATTATTTTGAAACATCTTCTGTCACTTCTAAAACCACTATTTGAAATAATGACAGTTTTCTTTTCACTAACATTTTTCCATTTTTGGGAAAATCAACCTGTTCATGGTGTTTTAATGCATGTCACTATCACTTGATACATGAAATAAGATGCCTCTTGCAGCTCTAGGTACATAGATGTGAAAGTAGTTTGTAAATTTGTCTTTTCCACCCTCCTGGTCTCATGGCCCAAACCAAACATCTTCCTGAAAATAGAAGGTAGAATTTCCATGCCTATCTTTACTGATCCTGTCTTGTTTAAAGAATCACTTTCCTTCCCAGTCTCTCTGGCTCTCAGGATGCTTACCAACAGTTTGCAATTGGATCTCCTCCAATAATCATGATCCCAGTCTAACCTGTGAATTTTGTCACAGGTGAAAAAGCCTTCTCAGGCTTCATATATGCTTTTAAAAATTGTGATGATTAGCAGGGGACACAGCAAGCAGCAGCTCCGGTTCAGACAGGGACATCACCTCCCACTTGTCCCACCTCCACTATACAGTGACAATTTGTAGAGATCCTTACTCTTATATTTACCCTAAGGTGAGTTCACTCCTGTTGGTGGTGATATTGTCGACTGCCACGTTTATTTGCATACTTCAAGTTCCTCTGTTTCCCCTTGCCCGTCTTTTACATGGAAGGTCAGGCAGTGTGAGCCAAAAGAGAGGTACATAAATGAGTATTCAACAGCCCAACTTCCCATCCTACTCCTCTAGAAGAAATGCAGATACTCTTTCCATCCTTCTTCCTAATTTAGCAAGTCAGGTAAGTTGAACAATGGGCAGGGTGGGGAGAAGAGAAAGGCAATTCACTTATCTTCATAGTGCCTTCCTTCACTTTCTTGCAAAAGGGCTTGTTTTGAAATGGACACATAGAAAAAGATAGTTTAAACCCATCATCACCAGATAGAAAGTCACTGCAGACTTGCACCCAAAAGAGCAATTAGGGAGACAGTATTGCCAGAGCACCTGATCTCATACTCCAGCAGATACATAACCTGCATGTGTGCACACACTCATGCTGTACAGCCTTCAGAGGGACTTACAATTTTCAGTTTCACATAACCCTTGGATTTAAGTATAATTTTACCTATTTTGGGCACCTGGAAACCATGACAGAGGAACAGTTTAGGTGACAAAACAAAGCAGCACTGGATCCAAAATGCAGTTATTCAAAGTTCAGCACAAAAGCAAAGAATTTCAAGCAGAAGTACTATTGAATCGTGGAAGAAACAGTTTTAGAAACTAGATGCACAGTTAACATTCCAGAACCCCTTTTAAAATCAACAATAATTACATAATAGGAGACCTCTGCTCCCATTAACTAAATAAAAACTCTATTGATAGCTTGTCGAAGTAAAAGGTAAAATCAATGGCATGTGTTTTAAAAATATTCCAAACCCCAAGTCCTTTCAACTCCCCTTTCTCTATTTTCACAGCAAGTGTAACCGCTGACATGTAATACAGCTATACTGTATTAAGTAACTGTAAATTTTAACTTTTAAATCAATTAAAATACTCCTCCATTATATGTCAGAGTGACAAGTAATAGCCTGCTGAGTGCCATGGAAAATTTTGGTCAAATAGCAGATGAGGGCTGCAATCACTGACTGATACCTAGAGCAAAGGCTTTTGGTAATTCTCCCACAAGCAATCACAATTGCTGACAAAGTTCAAATTTGTCTTGACAGGATTGTCAAGGCAAACTAGAAACGTTCACAATTGCAAGTCAAAGAATTCATTTTTATTCAGCTGAAATTCACCCTACTGCTCACATACTAATGATACACAGGACTGCACCTACCACTCTCTCCGGCTGAGCAGCTGAAACCCAGATAGCAAAGACTAAAGGAAAATGGGAGCACTAAGCGAAACACAGACCAGGAAAGTCATGTTCTACAACTAACACAGCCTTGGGACTCATCCTAAATCCTCTGCTACATACTGCCAGAACTCTCTTGCAATATATAGCAGGCCTTGATTCTGGAAGGCAGCTTGCATTTAACTTCAGTGGGAATAAGAGCTGGTACAATAATTAAAAATACCACCATCTCTCCCATTTCAGGAAAATGATGTTTAACTGTTTATGCACAAAAGCACATTAATGTAGAGGCAGACAGTTTATGAGTGTGCATAATTAAGCGCTTATGCATAAATTTACACAAGTTATATAGAAATCAAGGTGTATAGCAGAGTGAGCAAACATTATTACTTGCTAAACCATCACCCCCCAGAATTCACTTGTGCAGCATGTTTGTGGCACAGACTTTCAATTTCCTTTAGCAAGGACTGCAATATTTACATTCATTGTTACACCACAAATAGTACTCACTGACACAACAGGTCCCACACAGAGCCAATTAAAACCAAAGAACCTGGTGACACACTCTTTGCTTCATTAAGCAGTATCATGGAATCACTGAATGGATTGGGTTGGAAGGGACCTTGGGACTCATCTAGTGCCAACACCCTGCCATGGGCAAGGGCACCTTCCACTTGACCACGTTGCTCAAAGTCCCATTTAACCCAGCTTTGAATTTCTGCCTATTCCAAAACAATCTGCCTTTTTTTCTTTCTCCCTCCTGTAGCCATCAAAATTATTTCTGTTAAAAACAGGTGTGCAAAGTGCAGAATAAGCACTTGGGGAAGAAAGAAGATGACTCAACAAAGAGTAAGCTTTGAGCAGCCATGGTTTCAAACGCTGCAGCAACCATAGTGTAACTTAGTTTTATCACACAGCTGGAGGATCTAGGAAGTCCCCATCTGCACACCTTCAGGCTTCAGACCACTTCACTCCACGCAGCTCCTGGCACAGGAGCCCACTGCTCTCACAAAGCAATAAGAGACCTACAGCTTCTTACTTCTATACTTGCTTTTCATCTTCCTAAATAACATACACAAAGTAAAGAGTAAAGTGCAAAAGTGTATGAAAATGCTTTGCTATTTTTAAAAATTATTAAGCTATTATTCAGGAGCAGAAATAAGGAAACCTTGTTTCCTAGGTCTTTCTCCTTCCTGCTTGCAACGTTTAATAGGAGAAAAATTCGAACTAGCCCCTTTCCTCTAGTGGGGGCACTAATTGGGTGCCTATCCTCCTTCCACTCACTTCTTTTAATGGAACTGGTAAGAGATAACAGCTAAAATGGAATAGCTGTAATAGCTACCCACTGTCAGATTTAGTTGGAGTTGGCTGACATTCAAAACTTATTAGGTGGGAACACACAGACAGCTCAGTTACATAAAAATCTCCTTAGGCTCTGTCTAGGGGTCTGCTGGACTTGCTACTGTAAACCAGAAACTTTTTGCAGCATGTTATCAGTTATCAGATACTCATCTGATTCACCTATTCTTGTTTGTTTTCCCAAAACAAAGTGTTCTAGTTTTGCACTTGTCTATAGATGCCTAGTCATTGACTTTGCAAAAGCTTGACCACACTGGAGAGCATTGTTGTCTTTTTTGTGGTTTTGGACTCCAAATGTGGACTTTCCTTGAAGACATCCTTGCAATATTTCCTGGACTTGCCTCAGAGCCATTCTGATTTCAATGAGCCCATACAAAGCAGCTTCAGGCAACACACTGTCCATCCCTTCCCTTGAAAATCTGTATCTGTGCTCCTGTATCTAAAAAAACAGTGTTTCTAAGCTGCTTAAAACCACTTGTTAAAACTTGACAAAACCTTTTCCAGGCTTTTTACACCAGCAAGGACTCAAAGACAGCCCAAGAGGAACTTGCTAATGCTTGGGAGAAGCGAGGCTGTTATTCAAATTTCACAGTCATGCAGAGGAATGTTAATAAAAGTAAATGCATACCAAGCACTTGTTTGAAGTTCAACGCTTCTTTCATTCCAGAAGCGCTGCTTTAATCTCACAAATGCTGCTCTGCCTTTTGTTACCCTCGCTGGTGACTGTGTTGTCAAGCGCAGTGCTCAGGCAGCTTGCTGCAGGAGCAGCACAAATTGCCTACAAATGCCAAGCCCATGAACGTCTCCCAGCAGAGCCCAGCTGAAGCAGCACCTCAAGTTCGCCTCACACAAGCACTCAGGCCAAGCTGTTTGGCAGAATAACGTGGAAAGTCAGTCCCTCCTGCTCTCACACCTTCGGGAACCAAGTGCAGTGGCTGGCAGGCTGCAGGTTAGCAGCTGCACAACCTTGGATTTGCTGCAAAAAGTTGGAAACTGCCCCAACCCTGCGACAGAGGGTGCAGCCTCCCCTGTCACAGTCACCAAACAGGTCAGGGAGCAGCCCTGCCTACAAGATACCAAGGCGGGTCAGGGCAGGGATGAAGCCTCGTGCCCATCTCAAGGAGGAAAGCTGTGATGTTTTGCCCCAGCTGAAAGCACACACCAGAGCTCCCAACTCAAGGGCTTGCCCAAACAGCTGAATTTTGCTGAAGCCTGAAGAAACCCAGAGATTAATGGTATTACAGGCTTTGGTTTGCTTGACAAAGAAAATACACAGGCCTTTATTCTCAGCTTTTCTGAGATTTCCTTGGCTGAAAAATTGTATTAACTGTTCCTCAACCAAGCTAAACCTCCAGTCTGCTGGCCATTATTCCAGCAAAGGTAGAAGTTTCTTTTTCCTGCAGAAGTGAGTGAATACACCATTTTCCAAGGCATGAGCTCTACTCTTTTTGTAGAGTTGAATCTCTGCATGCTTGAACTCCTGAGGAATCATCTGCTTGTCCTTGATGCCTGCAAACAGTCGCGCCTTGGTCAGGCCAGGTGGTGCTCTCTGACCAGAAGTACCACAAGTGCCTGCTGCCCTTCTCTGCAGCATTCACAGGACAGGCAGAAGAGCTTGTGTTGTTTTGCTGCCTGCTGTTCTTGGCTGGGTAGGTCAGAAAACTTCATTTAATGCTCCATTAAAGATGCTAGATAGAAATTTTAATAAACTAATGAAGTGTTCACTTCACTGATTTGGCTTTTCCTTGTAGATGGTTCTCAGCATTTGACATTCTTGACTATGGACCGATGGAACACCACTGAATTTTCAGCCACAAACTAATTTTTAAACAGCCACGGAACTTCCTGTCTGTTCTTATGCCTTCTCTGGCATTACAGTTTCAGCTTAAACCAATGGCAAACCACCCCATTGCTCCTGATCTTTGCAGCAACTGCACATGCAGCCACAACAAATTCAAATTCACGATGGCCACAGTGAAAGCAGAGCTGGTAAATATCACTGTGAGGGCTCCTTAGAAACACTGGTCTCACCTGGCAGGAGAAGGTGTAACAACTACACAGAAATTCAGGGAAAGAACAGAGTAACAGTGGCTTTCATAAATATTGTAGATACTGCTTAAAGCACAACCCCCAAATAATGCAACTGCCCATGCTCCTTAAGGCATTTAGCAGCTATTTTAAAGTTACTATGGTTGCATGAAAAGAAAAAGAAAACACCCAAAAAAGTATGATATGAAGAGAGTTTAAGTCCATGAATGAATATTGATAAACTGCTGATCGTGATGCGCCATAATTATTCTTAGAGCATGAGGTCACAATCCTAAATTATGAAACTGCTGAAATAATATTTTTAAAGTTTCATCTTTCCCTTATGCATAAAAATCTCTGCTAAGCCTGCAAAATCTTGACCTCAAATGTAAGGACATTATGCTACTTTAATAAATTATATAGAAGGCTTGACTTGTGATCAAGAAAATATTAAGGCTTGGGTTATTATATTTTACATTATTTCTTTATTCATTAAACCTGAAGAGCTTTCATTAAAAATAAAGAGCAATTCAATTCACTGACATATTATTAACAAAACATGATACACATATTTAAATTCCAATGCTGTGAAAGAGTTCACAGGAATAAACTGGGTAGTTGAAATCCAGATGATGTAAAAGTAAAACACAACCTTATATATGAAGGAAGGGCTTCAACATTTTAACTTAGCCCAAATTTATTTTAATGGGCATTTATGCCTAAAAAAAAAGAAGTTTACAGAAAAAAAAAAAATGATTACTTTGGATACTGTTGTCCTAAGCAAATGCACTTTAGCTCTATACTTAATTAGAAGTAGATGGCAAATTTTGTCAGTGTCTCCTATTCCTGTGGAAAATTTGACATCTTGCTGCTGTTGCTGATAAGGCTGCAGTGGCCTGTCTGCACAACTGAGAAGTTCCCCACCAAGGCTGTTACTCAAGTGCACAAGTACAGCCCATCGCTCCAATTAACTATTTATGAGCTGTTCCACTGCTCTAGAAAAAGTGCACTATCAGAAAAAATCTGCTCATTAGAAAGCAGCCTGTTAAGGTATTTTTAAATATAATAGTGCAATTTCAGTGGACACATGCACATTATTTTTTAAGGAGAAAAGGAACCAAAGCATTTTCCTCTGGAGCTAAGTCATTTAAAATTTTAATGAAGAAAGGATTTAAGATTGTATTATAAGAAACAGTGTCTCGTTAACAGAAGTGTAGTTAAGATAATCCTGCAAATCTTTCCCATTATACTATTTCTGTGCCCTTTTACCCTAGGCATGCATATGCTTCCAATAAGTCTGAAGACTGGCAGGGTAAAATGGACAGGGTACTGCTTCCAGGTGACTCCTCCTGTAAGGGAATCTCTGCCACAGCTTCCCTCTACATCCACAATACTACTGGAAATAACTGTTCTTCAAAGCTGAAACTCCTCTCTCAAATGCAGCAAAATTTAAAATTATTTAAGTGAATAAGCAGCAGAATGATTCTCTTCAGGTTATGCTAAGCAGATGGGGCAGTGCGGGGGAAGAATATGGCAAACCTGTCCTGGTCAACCAACTCTATCAACCACTCTAAACTCTTGAGAGTGCCCTGAGGTGCTCTGGCTGTTACTGATAGTACAGAAAGATTATATCCAGTACTTTTGTATTACTACAGTCCTCAAGACTTTCAAGGAATTCACACATGTAAAACAATCACTACTACCTGAAGCTGTGTCCTTCATTCCCACTTTTCTGCAATTTCCTTATTCAAAGTACCCCAGGAGCCATCTTACCTAATGCTCTACCAGGCAGAGATATTTTGGACAAACGGCAAAAAATATTTCGTAACTAAATGATCAGATTGATGGGTGACACTGAAGCACGACCTGTCAAACTGTTACTGAACTTCACCTTCTAAATTACTGTCTACCCAGTTGTTTCAAACGCGTGTCATTTCGTTAGTCCAAATGAGCTTGTTGCTTAAAATACGCCTGCGTCCCACACATTTGTTCCTGGAAGGTAACATGATGGAGCTCATCTGAAATTCCGTCTGGCATGTTTACCTGTCTCAAGCCCTCCCTTTGCTTTGCAGCATCCTCCCCCATCCCCGCTGCGAGTTCATCAGGACAACATTTTCCTGCAACAAAGCAGGCAAATAACCATCACCTGCACGAGAACGCGTTACCCAGAGAAATTAATAAGTGAAAAACCTCGTTGTAAATTGCTGACACCTTGATGTTAACTTACTGCTCACACTGGGTCTTAACATTCACCCACCCACATGTCCAGATCTCCAAGGATGACTCGAGGGATCCAACACCTCACCAGCTTACTTCCGTATATTAATGTTGACAGTCCAACAGCCCTTCTTTCCCTCCCTCTCTCACCTCTCTTCTCTATGTCCTCATAAACAATGCCACCTAAAAATAAAATGATATGTGAGAACAACAAAGGGCAATAGTGAGACTTAGCCCAGCAGCAGAGCCAAAGTATGACATTTTCAGCTGCTGCATGCTGCTAACTCCAATCCTGTTAGGGCCAAATTCAAAACTGTCTCAGATTAGATACATAAACACAATTCTGAGCTGCTCCAGAGTTTTGTTTTCGTTCGCTGCCAGCCTGCCGAGGGGAGCTAACAGAGCAGAGGACAAATGACATGCATGAAGAATAATGATCCTCCCCCACCACAAACCTCCTTAATTCTCTACAAGGGATGTATATGAAATACAGGAGAGGTCACATAGGTACACACTGAAAGAAAAATAGAATAAAACAGTAATAATAATAATAATTTGCTCTTGGTTTTCCTAGTAAGACAAAATTAGTGTTGAGCTGTGTGATTAGCACCTTAGTGTACCACTAGTGATATCATTTTTCTCTTCCTATATTTTCTAATAATCTTCCAGCCTTTTCTTTCAGCTGAAGGCAAACTCTTCACATTTCATGCATCATGGAGCCAAAATGGGTACCAATGTTTAACAATGATTCTGAAATCTCTTGGGAGAAGAGAGAGAAAAGATAAGGAAGAAAGAAATTAAAGAGTATATTTAGTCCTATCTCTTACCATTTTACCATAACATGGAGGGAGGGGGAAGAAAACGAGAAAGTCTAATTTAGTGGTCTGAATGATATATTGGAAGCTCTACATGCTTCCAAGGCTACTTCTAAAGAAAGTTTTATGCATATGCAAGTCTGTTCATAGAAAGGTACCATATGCTTATAATCATTTATCCTTTATACAATGCATACTTCATGAAATTTGTATGGTCTACTCCTTTTTTCTCCCTTCCCTAACAGTGAGATTCACAGATCTGGAAGGATGTTAAATACTAAATCTGCAAAAGTTCATGACAGTCTATGGCAAAACTCCATTTTACTTTGGATTAAACAGACTTGGTGATGTTCCAAGCAAGCCCGTCAATACGTGCACAAACGGGACTCACTGGTTCCCCAGGAGAGAGATATCACTTGTTTGCTCTGTGTGTGCTCCCTGAAGACATTTGTGTATGAATTGACAAGGATGATATCTTGATACACAGAATCTGCAAGTGCTAGAAGTTGAATGTGCTCAACTGAGACAGGGATTGAACGTCCCATTCAAGAGTTACAAGCACTGACTGCAGTGCTGTGCAAGTTCTGCTGCAAATTTATGTATGAATTGACACAGGCAACAAAGCCCTTCCCTCCACTGGTTGTTTACTGCTTTGACAACTAATATTCCAACTATCTGAGGAGGCTTTACAAATTGCAAACAATTCTTCACTCTCTTTCTGTCTCCCTATTATGGCTAGGGATGAATACATAAAATCTTTTAAGACTTTTCCTCAGTCTTTGGTCAGTATCTGTTAATTACTTCAGCTTGAACTGCCCCTTCTGCAGTGTTGCAGCATAATTGAAGCATTAAACTTCAATATGCTAAGGAGACCAGAAGAGTTACATATACTTTTCACTTCTAAGCTTTCACTTCAAGCGTTTTTCTCTTGTGACTGCCTTAGTTTGTATTCCCTTCCTTATTTCCTCAAGCTTTTCTCTCAAGATTCAGACATTTTCTTCCACTCTTCTGCATGCTAAACACATCTTCGGGTAGGATTTAAAGGGCTTGGATGTCAGGTATGTAAACTATTTTTCCTTTAAGAACAGAATTGGCACATTAGGCTATTTCAAAGATGAGTGCATTTGAGGTTGAAACTTGCCTTCTGGTTTTATTCTCTTTTATCAGCAATGACATATTGATAATCTTGGCTATGGTGAAATAAGAAATGTTGTATTTATTTACTATTTTTTTCCCCTCAAGTATGTCATCATGGAATTTGAATATACTGCACTACGTATGTTAACATATTTTTCAATATCATTTCCCAGGTTTCTTCTAGATTTTTTTTCACCTAAATACAATACTTGGAGCTTGTTTTACCTCCTGCCAACTCAGTCAGAAATTATATATGCAATGCCTGCACTAAAGTCAAAATACTGTCTTTGGCATTTGTGGCTGAAGCTGACTCCTGTGTGTAACCCAAAGCAGTTTATCCCAGACCTTTATTCAGACTAAAGTGACTGTGTAATCATCCATAATTCAGAGGCAGCACCTGTTGGGTTTGCACTAACAACTCGATACTTAAGTAAACTCATTGAAGCTGGAGCCAGCAAAAAATACCCTTCACTAGCAAATCCTAGACTGATGGAACTGAGGTTGGATTCAGTAAATTATGCCAGTATTTTCACTTCCAGAAAAAAAATATATAATGAACAGGATAATCTCCAGGCAAGACGTTCAAAATGTATTAAAAAAACCCCACACATCAAAACATACGCTTAGAAAAGTCAGGATACCAGTTTTGTTAAAACAAGAAAGACAACTCCCATCCCACAACCATTTTTACCTCTTCCTAAACATTTCCTCAATTCCCAACAGAGTACATCCAAGACTAGCACCTGGCCACCGCGGTGGGCAGTGCTTTTCAGGCAGAGATGCAGAAAGCAGTTATGCAATATTTGAATCAACGTGCAACATTAGACACAGTGCCAGTTCTTCACAATTCCTATTTTTAAATGATAAATGCAAAGACACTACACAGTGTGCATATCTCAAAAATCTAGCTTGGACAATCAAGAGACATTTTTGGGAATGAAGACTGGCAGCTCAGCTTTCTGACACAAATCAAGGTCAAAATCCTGCAAACTCATTTACTAAAAAGCAGGAATTGAAGACTCACAAAGCCAGAAAAACCAGTTTTGATGCCATCACAACAACTTTGTAGGTAGCCATGGTAACATATGATCACTGCCCCCCATGAGCTCTAGGAATACCCCAAAACACTGGAAAGTCAGAGCACAAAGGAGAAATTTGGTGAGCCAAATTTTCCAAGTGACTTGTATATTCAGTGAGGGAGCCAAGGGTTTTTAACTTCCAGTTGTGATTAGAGATGATGCTATCTCCAGCCTGGTACAGCTTATAGCAAGTTAAAAGGCCAGTCCAGAAGCTGAGGAGACCAGGTTGGATGGAATATCATTAGGATGCCTTGGCACCAGAGCCCACAGGGCCTTGGAAGTTGGTCCTACATGACTAAGCTGTCACATGCACAACAAAGGCTGCTTTGCTTGCCTTAGTGTCATGGGTTAAATGATCATGGCCAAGCTTCATAAATACATATTTATATAATTAAAACCCTTATTAGAACAACAAACATAAGTGTGTGCAAATACATGAGATACAGTACCAAACTTTGTTGGTTGGCTGTTTTTACTGCACAGCACCATCTTACTTCTAGGTCTTGGAATTACAAAAATATAAAATATTAAAATAAGTAATTATGGAGACAGGTGAGACACAACAATATTTCCTTTCTGGTATTGCTTTCCTTGAAAATTAATACTGGACACAAGCCCTTAAATCAACTCAGTTCTATGAGACTTATAAATTTAATGCTGCCTTCTTACTGCATAAATAATGATCTGATTAAGTGGCTACAAAATATGAAGTCTGTTTCCTTCCTTTTTTTCCCTAACCTCTGTCTTGAAATAGACTACTGAGACATCAAATAGAGAGACAGCACTGAAATGCACAAGGAACTTCTATTGACATCAAAAAACACACAGCCAGAAGAATCCATCTTCCTAAGGTCTGTGATAGCTATCAGACACATGCTCCCACCTCACCAGATATGAAATAAATAATAGTTTAAAAAAAAAAAAAAAATCAACATCTAAGCATACTGGAAAGGGTCCCATGCTGGCCATTTCAAGGAAGATGGCAGAACAACAAAAATCAACCTACCAGTGTGTTCCTGGGGAAACAGAAAGCAAGACCAGAAAGTCAAACAAACTGTATGTCAGGGACCTGTTTCCCTCTGTGAAGCACTTCTGAATTCTGAAGGAACAATATTCCCCCAAGCCAAATGGACATGATTTCTTTCTGTTATCAGTCCTTTGAGATGGGGTAAGCCATTGGTACAGTTGAGAATAGGAACAGAATCCCAAGTCATCCATTCTACAACAATAATAGAAATTTTCTGCAAGGATTCTTATTTCTATTCATCAGCTAAAGAAGTTGACAGATAAGTCTCAAGCTCTTTTTATTAAAATCTCCAGGGACATTTCCATTTCTGGTTTATGGTGATGTGAATTTGCCCTGTCTCTACTTAGGGTACTCTGGTTTCTGAGCCTTGGAATTAAAAAGCTATTGATTATAACCAAATTGAATATTCAATCTGAACATGGAAGATTTTACTTTTACAGGGACTGTCAGCACAATCAAACCCAAAGCTCTGCCTCTGCAGCTGCTCTCTGCTATGGGGCCAAACCCTGCTTCCAGGAGAGTGGTACAGCCATGGCATCACAGAGGTGAGCAGTATAAATAAATGAATAATCTCAGATTATATAATCCAGTATCTGGATGGGCAGGAAAGTCTTGGTTTCGTAGTCTTGAAGATCTGAGTCTCACCAAGAACCATGATAAAATTCCTACCAAAATCAACACGGGTCAGAAATCCACTTCATCACTGGCACAGCATCCCAGAGCAGCTACTGGGCTGCATCACAATTAAGTCCTCCCCTTAAACCAACCCCCAGCCACAAAGCCAGAGAAAGAACAGGAGCAATGATCAAGCAAGCAGCCAGGAGGCACACACACACTCCTGACAGAAATTTTATCCTCAAAAAAGGGCATTTTTTTGCAATTGGGTAAAAATAAGCTTAAATATATTAAATACTAGCCAATTGCACATATGTCCCACTCCCCCTTCTCCCCTCCAAAACCTAAGATAAAGGGAGTAGATTTTTAACTCAAATTTCAGTTATATTCCCCCTTTCATACTGCCATGTTGTCTGGTTCAGAGTTGGAGAATGAAAACAAACAAACAAAAGCACCACAAAAATCAAAAGCAGAAACTGAAACCTGAAATTGCTTCAGGATACAAGTTTCTTTAAAACACACGGTGTTGGTTGAAGCTAGGGAATAGTTAAGCAGTAATTATAATTTACAGTATGCAAAGAGGAACTGTAATAACTGTATATCTGGACTGAAGTGGCAGAGATGATGTTTTATTCCCTCCATTCTACACCCCTCAAGGACATGGTAGCTGGCATTTAAGAGCAAGCAGAAAGGTGAGCACTCACAGTGTGACAAAGCTTACATGTGAAGGAACTACATCCAAGACTTTTTAAAATGCTATGTGTGTTTATATATACATGCACATCCCCCATATACAGACAAGTCACCAAATAAATGATCTGCAAAGTTTACTTCTCATTGGAAGGCACAGGCTTGGCACTGCTGGGAGCCAGAAGCTGAATGCCATTAAGATGCAGACTCCAGTACAACCGGCCAAGAAGCTGGAGCTTCATGGAGGCCCCCTGCACCTGAACAGCACAACGCTGGTACACAGCTCTCTGTAAGATTACTGAATTAGAGTTACCCTTACTGAACATCCCTGTGCAGTCACCTGCCCTGCTGTGGATGGCAGATGATGCAGTTGAAAGAATTCAAAAGAAAAGAACAAAACCCCCCAAATCCTCATGAAAACTAACATTTGGTATGTGCTCAGGTTGACCACAGGTTCTACAGTCACAACTGCAAAACACCATAAAACGCTAGAGATAATATATTAACTATTCCTGCCACCCATTTTGCATTGTTTAATTTTGAGGCAAAGTAACCAGAGGAAATGGTGTCCATTTACCGATATAAAACATTTTCTCCATCTACTTTGCTTAATACTAAGCATTAACATTTTACAGCATGGGTGTGTTTCAGACCAAAAGAGTCCGTGTTTTAAGAAAAATGCTATGGATGTTTCGGAAAAAGCAAAGCTAAGGGAGAACACTGTTTGGACAGGATTCATATTTTCTATAATTGAGCCTTTGAGAACCAGCATTTCCATGTTTTAGTGTACAGACTTTGAATTAACCTTGGAGCTGGAGGTGGTTCTTTTTCCAGCAGAGGGAAAATCCACTCAAACCCACCTAAAAGCAGTGTTTGCATGCACTCAAGATTGGTTTACAGTACTTGGCAGGACTGTTCCCTCCATTTTAGCTACACTGAGCAAGCTGCAGACGAGGGCTGAGCAAAGTTCACTCTCCTCCCTCCCTCCCTTTGCACAGATGCTCATTCTTCCTGTGAACACCTGCACCTGAATTGAGCTGAAGGACACTTGAATCCCACCTCATCTCTGCAAACACTTTGCTACGAATGCAGACGGAGAAGGAAGGGAAGGTCCCAACCCAAACACAAAGGGACCAGGACAGGCAGCACAGTTATATTTAGTTGAGGCTGCTGAGATGCAACAAGTGGTTGTAAACACAGCATTACAAGGAGAAGGGCAAGGTGGAAAAGTGCCAGCAGCAGAAGAAAAGAGGAGACTGACTGTTGGGAAGAGCAGCAAAAGAGCTCTGCAGCAATGTGGGTGAAAATACAGGTCTATTTAGAACTGAGTACGAGATGAGGCAGAGCAGTGAAGAGCCCCGGACATCACATACATTGCCCTGCACCTTACTTGCTACTTACAGCCTCTTTCTACAGCAAGTCTGTCAGCAAAAGCATCAAGGTTCATTTTCAAGGTTCAGTGAGCCACATGGATGGTAACACTCTTCCATGAAATGGAATTCACTCCACCTGCTTTCATAGGAGGTCTCAGAAGTCCTTGTGACTGTAAAGCTTTGTGACTGTACACAATCTTACCTATTACAACTCTGCTTTGTGTACAGGCTGAATTTGTTTCCATTACCTGGACAGCAAATTTGGAAAAGCAAATTCAAGTATATTCTGTAACTGAAAAAAATCTATCATTAGGAAGGAGACTGTGCCTCTTTCATTTCATAAACCTGAACAAGGCTGGAAAGTTTTGACAGAAAATGACCAATCTGTTTAAGAAAGTACAAGATCACCACGAAGAATTGAATTTATCATAACTTTTCCACATGCTATATAATAATACTTTTCATGGAAACATATGCCTTTGCCAAAGATTTCTCTCACTTTTATCTTTGAACTGTGAAAAGACTCCAAAAAGCCGTGCAAGCCAATAGCCCACATCTAAGGCCATTTGCAAACTGCGCACCGAGTTCATTAATACCGACAATTCAACAAACAGCATAGCCTTTGAATAGCCACGTTGATCCCAATTTTCAGCAATTAAACTCCATTTACATCCTTCAAAACTGCTTGCAGGAAACTGCGCTTACACCTTTATGGACGTGGAGCTATTGCGAACGCACAGGGTCCAGCAGAATTCATGGCTTGCTTACAGCACCCCAAACTGTTGGAATTATTTTGGACGGCATTCCCCCCGGCTGTGCCACGTGAAAGGAGAGGCGGGAAGGGAGCAGGCCAGAACAAACACAGTGTGCTCCACACAGGCGGGACCAGGAATGGGAAGCACGCGGCTCCTGAACATCAGGGTGCACGAACAGCTCCCACCCCGGGATGGTAATGGTGCCACAGAGGTGGCAACACCCACGAGGAACAATCAAAAGGGGAGGGAGACAGGAGCTGGAAGAAAAGGACCACTCCTGCATCCAAAGGAAATTCAGCTTGCCCGCTTTCCCTCTTCTCACCAAAGTTTGAAAAGGCTGCCTTGTCCTCACAAGGCACAACCTGTTAGATCCATCAATGAAGATCTCAGAAAAAAAGTGTCAAACCAGTTAATACCCTGACTTTTAAGTAGGATCTTAAGTATCTTTTAAACATTTAGTAATACTAGATTCGCCATAGGATTTCTGTATCTATACTTCAAGTATTATGAAATATAAATTAGATTCACAATCTAGTATTTTTGTCATGGGAATGGTTCTCAAGTTCCTAGGCTTAGCAGATGGTCGATAACAGATTTCACTATTTCCTGTTTTTCCCCCATTTTCTTGGATTTCAGCAACAGAATAGATCTTTTCCTGAGCAATCTGTTCAGTTTGATTGCGTGTCTTTTCTGAATTATATCCAGTACTTATTTTTCTTTTGTAGTATCCCCTCCCCTCCACCATGGCCCTTCTCTGAACGCTGAAAGTTCTCTCTTTGGTCTGTAGTTGCTGGACAAGAATAAAAGCAAACCTCAGATGAAGCACACAAAACGTATGCTGACTTCCACGCTGCTTTTCTCAAGTTGTTTCTATTATGCAAATTATTCCCAGCGAGTCACACACACGCACACACACTTCCTAACCTGCAAGTTTGTTTTTACAGAATCATGATTCACTTCTCTCAGTCTCAGCTCCAACACACATTGTCCAACCTTCAGGATTCCTCCACAGAGTTACTCCCAGTTATCTCCACACACACATTGCAGGTAAGTGCACTATTCCTACATTACCAATTAAAAAATTCTCTAATTCAGAACAAATCTACCTCCTGCCTTGACACTACCTCTGCCCCCACAAAGAGGGCTGGGATGCTTTCCCTGCCTTCCCAGGTGCTCCCTCCACATCAGGGTACGTCTGCACTCTGAGGTTCACTCTGCCACAGCGGCTGTTCCCGCTCTGCAATCGAGATATGACGGAGAGGAACACGTTCAGCAGATTTATAAGAAGTTTGAATTGCTCTTGAGAACAGTCATCCGCTGGCCTCCCTGCTGCCATAAAGGGAAATGCTCCCAGCACAGTGACAAGAGAGGAAAATCCCAGGTTCTCTAGCTCTTTAAGCCAGTGCAATAAATCAAGAGTTACGTAACTTCTTTTCTTTCCCCTCCTAAAAATACATTCCTAGCCTGAAATATAATTATTAAGTCTGAAAAAATAAAATGATGTTTCCATGGTTTTTACTGGCTCTCAGGCTGAAACATGGAGGCCTTTGGAAGAAAGCTGCTGTGGGGAAGCGGGAAGGTTACGGAGGCAGCAGCATTCCACTAGGATGGAGGAAGATGCACAGCATCCAGAGCTGAGAACCATGCAAAGATGAGTGCTGGCTTTTATCTGAAATGCTGCTGTCCCACTGCTCCCCTACAGCCTGGGGGACCTGCTCCCCTTCCTGAGGTGGCACAGCAAACATGAACTGCTCCATGCCTGGCTGGGTTTCAGAGGAGACACCTGGACCAGGTACTCGCTCTGGTCACCAGGGGCAGAGGATGTGTCCCAAGGGCCCCTGGGGTGGGTGCTGCAGCCTAGAGGGGCCCATGGGTCTCCACAGGTACATGCAAGCTGCAAACAAGGTCATCTCCAGCAGCTCCTGCTCTCTGAGCACAGATGGAGGCACTCCAAGAGCAGAAGACTATTTCTGGCTGGCCATCTCGGGCTGCTATTGCCTGTCCCAGCTGAGATGAGCCACAGCCCTTTGCTGCCAGGCCCAGGAACAGGTGCTGCTCCTAAGGAGAACCAGCAGCAACCCTCACTGCCAGCACCGAGGGGCTTTGTGCCCTGTTCCTGGGAAGGACAAACTTCGGCAGCACAACTCTAGACCTCCTTCATCTAGGGAACATCAGAAACCTTGAGGGTCTGTTTCTTGGATCAGAGGAGCTGTAATCTTTTTATAACTAGTTAAATGATGTCATATGCTCATTAGCTTTCCAGACTCTATTTGGAAGGCATTTTTTTTTTAATTCTCTTGTTCCTTTTTTTTTTCTTGACTGCTTAGTTTCTATTCAGCACGAGTGCTCTGCTCTGAAAATTCTGCCAAAGGTTTTCCACATTCTCTGCACAGCCCTCTAACTGCATTGCAGAAAAATACGACATATATATACATTCAACCTTGCTCCTCAAACATCTTTACAAGTTTTGCCTTTTTACTTCGAGTCCCTACTGGAAAAAAATAAGTTGATAATCTACCCAGAAATACAATTCTGCATGTTCCTGTACCAAGCCAAAACCACATAATTTACTACCACAGAAAACACAGAAGTAAAATGAATGAAATTAATCTACCAGGTTTTTTTTTCTCCCTCCAGTCTCTGCTAGATCATTGCAGTAATCCAGAAAAAGAAATCTTCCCAAATCAAAACTGAAGCACTAGATTCAGCTACACTGCTTCAATGCATAAGAAGAACCTACTCACACTTCACAGCCTTTGTAAAATTAGAAGCAATTATGAAATGATACAGGAATTACCTTGTTCAGTCTGGGATTAAAAATATTAATCTTGGGTAGGATGTTAGGAAAAATAGTAATACAGCAATCACAGAACTATTCTGAAATTCTATGCAAAATTAGCTCAGAATACTCTGTGATCCTGTGAGAAGGCTATAGGGCTGTCCAGCACGACTGTCTGAACTGTTCCATTATGTGGTTTGCAAGCTGTATTTAGACAAAACAGAATACAAATGCACCCCAACATTTTTGACCATACCTGAATTGTCCAACCTGTGCTAGAGTAGACTTCTTCTGCGGCATTTTCTTAATAAGTGGAACAGATATTTGCCTCACTGAATTGTAACAAATGACAAGGCTGAATTTCATCTTTTCCCTACTTGTGTCAGAACAAAAGAAACCAGCAGAGAGATTATCTTTCTGTTATACCACAGAAGTTCTTGCATGCTTAGAACTCTGGTTATGAAACTGGATGAAACTCCATGGTTTGTGCCATCCTCCACCTTACAAGATAACCAGTTTCATAAATTCCCAAGCCTTACTTTCAAACCAATCAAATGTATTCATCTTATGACGTCCCTTCAAAGAGCTGTTTTGAACATTGCCTTTCCAACGAAGACTTTTACAGGTTAAATGCACACACCCCAAGCTATTTGTACTCACCCTTGTCCCAGCAGTGTTAATCTTCACCTTAACTGCAAAACTTTTTAAAACAGTTCTTACTTCCGCCAAAACCTTTATTTAAAACCAAAACACGCCCCACCCTGTACACTGTCTCAGCTTTCCTTTCACCCAGACTGATATCACCTGCTTTACCACCTTCAAGGCAGAAGAGGACTGATCTTCTCCTGAGCTTGCAAGTAAACCTTGCACAACCCCTACAGCACAGATCATCTTATTTATTTTCAAAACGTTACTTGTATGCGGTCTAATGGTGCCCCAAGTATTTTTTCTTTACATTTTCATAAAAACAGTACTGTCCTACTAAAAAACTCCCTTAGCACACTGTTGAGGATTATCATCACCACAGAAATGGATCAGAGTCATGAACAGGCACTGGATACCTAACTTAAAAAGTGGGACAAAACTCAAATGTAGGAAATGCAAGACCATGCATTTAGTTACTCTTGACTCTCAGCTGTTGCCATAAGCTTGGGCAGGAGAAAATGACAGATGACAAAGACCAGTTCTAATCTCCTAATAAGTATTATCTGGCACAAGCCACTGGTGTCTCCCCATGAGACAGTCTTAATCCAACACCTCTCTCTTTTTTTTTTTAATTCCTCTCTACTTTGAAGTTATGTATTTTCTCTTTGCCCCTCTACCAAAGGTTCCATTGAAATTCTATCTTAGTCTGGTAGGATTACTTTTGGCAAATATTTTATTTCAATTACTTTGTATCTACCTGTTTTTCCAACAAATGGGTTTCTAGTGCTTTGCATGTGATGGACTCCAGGTTTGTAGGCTTGCAGTTTCACGGACCAACATATTCCATTTCTTAAAGTTCAATATTTCACAGTAAAGGTTTCACATATATTCTAATGAAATAAGCCTCAAGAGGAATGTGAAACCTTCTCCTTCAGTCTGAGGCTGAATCAAAAAAGGAACAGGTCCATTGATTTTAATGCAATATGAAGGCCTCTGCCAGCAGAACTCCCTAAAACGTTGTCAGGACACATATGGAAGACTAGTCCTAGGAATAGCCACGACTATATTTTATTACTTCCTCAAAGATAAATTTCATTCTGAGGAACTTTTGCTTCCAAAAAAAATCAGTAATAAAGATCTTCTTTGGAGGTTGCCTAAATCCATACACACACGAGTTTTCACTTGCAACTGCTACAGGAGCAAGAAACACATTATTTCATTAATTCTGTTCTCTAGTGAAGGAAGATGTGTGATTCACACAAGAATTATTTCCAAAGGTAGACATCCTTTTTTTTCTCTGTCTCTCCCTCACCATAGATACAAATATATAATATACCAGGGTTTGCAAGCAGAATGGAAACCCATTGCAGGAAACAAGTTTTCAGATAGAGGATTCTGAACAATTGTCTTCTAGGTCATACAAACACCTCATATGTCATAGGAGATCTGCATGTTATGCTCAGGAAAAGACGAAGTAAAAGATTCTAGCACTTGACTGACTAAATAAAGTCAATAAACACCCAAGATTTGTTCACCAGTACTCTTAAACAATATTCATCATTGAAGTTCAGCAGCGGAAATACAAGAGGTGCAGTACACAGACGGCAAAGTGATAATTTTTTAGTTTCCTGTATAGGATAGAATCCTGACCACTGGGAATACCTTTTGGGTCAAATGAAAGCATTCTCACTTCCCCTTTGGCACAGGACTTTCTTCTTCATATGATAAAAGGCTTGTGTTAAAAGATACTTGAAATTAGATAAAGCCATTGCAAAAAATTAAACAGGAATAAAACAACTGATGAGGAAGAGAGACGCTGTTGAAGCACTAATATGCTGCCAAACTTCCCCAGAGTCATTAATGTCTCCATCAAACCCGAGAAAACTCGTAGATTCATTGTGTATAAAAAGCTGCATTACCTCACCCAGAAGCAATGAAAGCAAGAATAAATTTGAGAGAAAGCAGCCTTCTCAGCACAGCCAACTTGGTGAACTTCAGCCCTGGATTTTCATCATTGCTGCAACGACGGAAACCAGCCAGGTCTGGCCGTGCAACACATACTCCAAACAGCACAGGACACCAACTTCTCCATCTTTATGGCTGGTTTTAAATGTGGGACATTAAGAAAGCTCCTTTCCAAGAAAGGGAAAGGACAATGGCCCGTGGTAAATTTCATGGCAAACAAAACCCCCCATACTTTATATATATGCTCTCTGTACCTTGAAGGTGTTGGGGGATTTATAATGCTCAGACCATCAGGAAAATGCTACACTCCACTTTCTATAAACCAGCAACTACTTTTTGAACTATTCAAAGCAAAATGTTTATTTCTTCTGCAGAAAGTTTCTGCAATCATCAAGAAAGAAAAAAAGAGGCAAATAAAAATTGAATTTATGAATCCAAAACAATTCCTGGAGAGGCATGTTCCTCTCCCCCAGGCATTTTTTTTTTAACAAATGGATTTCTAGTGAGGCCATTTGGCATTTTTTAGTATTAAATATCATCAGTTCCTCCCTCTGTCGTACACCACTGTCACCCTGATGTATTTTTCTCACAGAACCATCACTTTCAGGACTACTCTATCATAAGAGCCACCACATTATATCTGACAATCTGTACTAGATAAAATGAAGGGCATCCAAACAGGCACAAGGTCATTCAGACTTGAATCTTTATGGAGAGCATTTAAATTGTGCATTAAGTATAAAAAATGTACCGAAAAAAATCAAGATTGCATGAAAAGTGCTTTAAGTTGGTATGATTTGGGATAAAATTAGCAAGAATAGTCTCTCTGCCAAGTGCTATAAAGTGATGATGCAATAATTTTACCCTTTCAAGTTAGCACATATATGGAAGTGATTAAATTGTTTCCTTTTCAAAATTAAAAAAGAAAACTGCAACAGAGAATATTAAAACACTTCTTGAAGTTTAGGCATGCAAAGGAACAGTACAAATGCAACCACTTGTATTTCACAGACTAAGGTCTGTTGTTTTTTTCTTGATTAAATTCCATAGTCAAATGTTTCACACCAAGAGCAAGCATAGCATGAGAGGAGATGCATTTTCTGGTTGCATCTCCAGTACTCCTAAATTCTCCAGCTGAGGATTAAGTTGACGAGCCAGGAGGACGCCAGACTGAAGGCAAAGTTACAGCACAAAAACTGTGTGACACACAAAGCAATACTGCCAAAAATACTAACATTCTCCCCACGTTTTCCCCAATTGCTCACACAAATGCCAGGTGCTTGGCTAAAAGAGAAAACCAAGTGAAAATTCTTCCTTTAGAGACGCAGTGACACAAACAGGGTGAGAAAAAGGGTGCCATAAATCACATCCTCCAAATATTAAAGCTACAGGTTCCACCCTTCCTGAAAAGGTTATGAGATACATAGGACGTTTTACATGAAAGCTCTTTTTCTGTTTTGCATATGGGGATGACTCAGTTGCTTACTTATCTTGCACTGGGATAGATCTGCAGGATAACTCTCTGCAGCACAGGGGTGCTGAGAGGAATCTGTGATCCAACTGTGCTAGAGAATGGATGTCATCAGCTAAGCAGCTCGCAAATAAATGAGAAGAATTATGCTCCAGAAACGGAAGTCCTCAGCTTTGAAGAGACACGCTCTAGACCTCCCACAGCCTGCAACAAGTTATCTGAATTTCTAAATGCACGGCTTGTCTTCTGATGCGAAAAATAAGCTACCGAGATACTGCATTAGTGTCCAGCGACCTGGAATAGGGAATACAAGTGAGAATCCCAAATGCTTCGTGCAGGGTCACACCTACACCCAGCAAGACTTAATCTAGCAAACTTAGTGCTGGTATTGCCACTGGTCAAGCCATGAGAGGTGGGGAACCAGCTCTGAATTAGCCAGACAGGGACTCCAATCCACAGCTCTGCTTTGCAAAGTAATGGCCCAGAATTTGGGTAAAAGCCTATCCTAGTTTGGTAACAAATGAGAGGCTGCACCAAAAAATAAAGAATACCAAGTAACAAGCAGCAGAACAAAAAAAGAATAGGAAATTCATTAGGAAAAAATAAAGACGTCGGCCAATTTCCCCCAAATGACACGGTTTCTGAACAAAACCGGCAATAAGAATAGAAAGCCCAGGAAAACCCTGAAAGAACAGACCCCTTGCTAAGTTGTCAGCAATTGGGCACATAGGACAGCCACGCTGAACAGAAAGCAGCAGATTACTCAGTTGCAGAATGGGAGGCTTGTATCATGGGAGGGCAATAAATAATTTCCAGCCCATTGGTTGTTTAAGCATCCTCCTAATTTACGTCTATTAGGGATATGCATATTGAGATTAGCAAGCCTGACTAAGCTGTAACAAGCCTGTATTCAGGAGTTTGAATGAGAGATCTGCCCCAAAGAATATAGATTTAAAAGAAGTTCTGGGGAAAGCCAATAAAAAGAAAGCAATGCAATGAAAAGCTTCCAGGCTGTTGGAAGACAAGCCTCAAATCCCATGCACAGAATCCATTACTGATGGAGGCTGAGCTTAACTTTACCTGTAAATACAGACTCAATGTTTCTGAAAAATGAATTCTTTTATTCTTCAGGATACTTTAACTTAGATTAGCAGTGTACCAACCAGAGAGAGCACTCATTACACAACAGACTAATAATAGGCTGCCATCTCCACAGGCAGCTGCAGGTGAGGGAGTCACACTGCCTGCTGCCACATTTGGCTCTTAAATCACAAATATTTCTCTGGATATTTGATTAGCAATGACTTTAAAGACCGGAAGAGGACACAGCATTAATATGGCAGTGCTCCAGACTGGTAAATCCAACCAACAAACAGGGTTTTTTTGATACCCACCTAGAAAGGAGTGCCACTCATGAAACTGCCCCCCTCTCTCTCCTTTTCGCTGCTGTCTTTTTTTAGGGTATATAAAACGGGCAAGAGCCACTCCACAGGAGCTCACCATAACCTGCTGGTGCAAACCAGATACTGGTAATCTTTAGATGTATTTGTTTAGAGTAGTCAGATATGAAATGAGTGAAAGCAAACTAACATGCAATACACAATACAAACTTCTGCAATTTGTGGGAAAAGTGCAAAGAATAATTCTCTGAGCATTCAAGGTATCAGAAAATTCAAAAATAGGTCTCTTCACTTTTCTTAAGAGAAACTGTGCATACTAAAATTACTTTTAAAGGGCTTTTAAACAAGCATCTGTGACCAAATCAGGAGAAAAGCTTTTAAGAGGCAGGGTAATAAACCACAGAAACAAGCTGAGAAGGGAAGCTGTAGATCCTCCATTTTTTATTATACTCTAAAAAAGACATATGATCTCACTTGGAAGATACCTCAGCTAAAGAAGTTGTGCTTTTGTTAATCACGCAGTGTTGAGCTCAGCGCTGCACAGTGGTGGGGTCAGCAGCCAGGATTCAGCAGAATTCAGCAGCCATTGGGCTCCCAAACACCTTCTACCAAGAGCCCAGGCTTTGAGCTCCCCAGGTCCCTTTAGAGGGCTGATTTCTCCTGGTCTCACAGCCTTGATTAAATGTTAGACTACCATCTCAGTTATTTCACCTTAATCAGCTAATGTCATGAAAGCAACAGTTTTTTTCCTGGCTGAAGCTGTATGCATTGACTAATTTTCTTTCTTTCTTCTTTTTTCCCCAAAAAGAATAAAAAGATTACTCCCAATTTATTATTTGCTTCATTTCTATCCACAAGATGAATAAAGCCAAATGAATGCTATTTCTATAGCCTGAAGAAAGCACATTACAGGACCATATTCAATGTTAATTTAATATTCATAAAACTGATACTTTCTAAGTTACAGAACACATTTAAGCAGAGAAAAAAAGTCTTTTTCTAAACTTCCATTATTTCTCAGTTTTTCAGAGACAGCATTAGGAGACTTGCTAGAAATGAGCTTATTTCACCATGCTAAAGAAAAGCTGAAGTGTATACCACGTGTACACCCCTTTCCTGAGTAGGGTTAAATCCCCATTATTGGCAGTGTTCTGGTGAATCCTGCATTCAAAACATCAGAAAAAATTCTTGTAATCATTTTAAATGGTCATGATTATTTTTCTGTCCATCTATGCCTGGCCATCTCAAGCACAATTCACAACAGAACTGTACTATAAAGCTTCAAGTTAGATTTCCTCAAGAAAGACTTTCTTCTTGGACTCGTAAATACCTTATCAGAGTTTCACCATGTCTCCCCTGTCTAATATTTAAAATATGATCTAAATAATCAGATGGCCATATTAAAAATAAAAATTACGCTTTTTAAACACCTTTTCAGTGTATGGGAGCAATATACAAAAATTAACCCACCAGTGACAGGTCTCCAAGTGAGAGTCCACAAGCTTTTCACAAGAACTGATGTCCCTTTGCCTGCCAGCAGCTTGTGCTAGCTACAGGGGGTTAAAATCTTCCACTGCGTGGCTCAGATTATTTGCTGATGCTCTAACACCAACCACAACTCGCAGCCAGTGTGGATTTGCTGCTGTAGAACGAATATTTAACTGCTAATATTTAATTTAAAACTAACACTCCCTTAAAATAAAACACATCTATATGCATTAAATCCATATGTATCAACTACAGCACAGTCTCCAAGCTGTCATCTAGGAAAAAAACCCAAACCTTGAACCCAACAACTTGGCTTCCTGTGGGCACCACAAATACCACTCACCAGCAGATTAAAAAAAAAAAAAAATTACCCCAGAAACATCTTGTCATTTATTTGGGCAGGCCAATGCCACTCCAGAACAAATGAAATACTGTTTTTCACATGAAGAAATCTGTTTGAATGCATCTATACCGAAGTCAACGGGGTGGCACAATGGGTCAGCACAATCTGCAGACCAGAGGACTGCCCAGAGTTGGCTCATTTAAAGAATTTGTATGAAGAAACACCAACTGAAGGAAGGAAACCTGACTGTCTGACCTCAGAATCAGACTGCAGCAAGATAAAACATCAACCGAGCAGCCGAAGAGAGAGGACATCAAATGGAAGGAACTGCCAACATCACACTGGGTTTATGAACCTTCCTAAGTGGAACTATATTCAATTTTCACAGCGTTGACATACATTTCTAGAGTGAGTCTGAAAAAAGACCCTTAAGATTAAGTATTAAAGTAGCCTAAAACTTAACAGCAAAGCATTTTGAGCCTACGGAGTGAGACCTACAGCTTGAGCTTGTGCTGCCTCCTTCACCAGATCCATACCCACCTCATACTCCTCAACACCGGAATCACTGCAAAGCCTCAACTCCACATGGCACAGGTGGAAATCTGTGAAGTGTTTGATGAAATTAGGAAAGAAGAGGTGCTCGTGCACACCCGCCTCCTACAACGTGCTCCTTCCCCTCAGCACAAGTGGCCCACGCCACTGAAAAGCACCTTGGCTGTGCCTGTTTTCCATACAGGAAGCATTGCAGTATTCAGCTTTTCATTAAAAAACAAACAAACAAAAACCGTAACAACAGCCCAACATTAAAGAAAAATGGCAGATTGCATCTTTTCATTGGCTTTCTTCAGCCATTACATTTGGGAATGGAGAGAAATACAGGTCAGTTCCATATACTCCAATGGCTTAGGGATAACTTACTGTAAAAAGAAAAATCAGGAGGATGAGAACGAGCCTCTTAGAATTACAAGAGAATTTAAGGAGATAAAATCATTAAAGGGGAGAGAATTATTATTTTGAAATATACTATAAATAACTTTAGTCAAATCCTTCTGTTTTGACCCAGACGAAAATGCATGCTGCCTCAACAGGAACTATTCCCTACTGCAAAATATGAGCAGCCTTGAACATTTACCGTGGATGTTCACATGCATATTTATGAGAAATATCACTTCCAGCTAGTTTGCCTATTGACTGGCATCAGTCAATCACATGCAGAAAATGAAAGAAGAAGGTGAGCAGTGGCCACGTGAGATATTTCTACAAAAGCCTTGGGAAGCTGAGACAGGACAGCAGCGGCTGTCTCTTCAGAGCTAAAAGCACCTTGAAGCAGCACAAGTGTCGCTGTGCCAGCAAATATGCTTTAGAGATGCGTGTTTAGCAGATCCAGGCATATCCCAAAACACTACCCTGAAACTGCAGGGGTAATAGCTGCCCAATGTTTATTTTCTGCACATGCTCAGGCTTGGCAGGGAGGTTACATAGCTTCACTATCAGTCAGAGAAAACAGGTCCACGCTATCAACAATGTTAATTAATACATTCTCTAAAATAGATTCTCCCTTAGCTTGTCTCAGTGGTCCAACACTCCCCCCAAAACACCTGGTCCTTGAAGAGCCCTTCAATTGCAGTGGTAAAGCACGAAATACAGTCAAGCAGGTATTTTATATGTAAAAATCCAGTTTAGATTTCAGAAATGAGACCTTGCAAATAATGGATGAGGAAGCAGAACGTTGTACAAATGTCAGCTCTTGCTTTGCAGCATCCTCCCAGGTTTCTGTTACAGCTCTATAGGCAGAATAGCAGCAGCTCGTCAGGGTTTGTCAAAATCTGGACTGTGGTCTCATTTTGCTAAGGACAGTACTCAACACGCGAGGAAAAACATTTCTATGCCTCTGTGGAATTAACTCATCCATTACATAAACCTCATCAAAAAATAAAACTGAAATAAAATAAGACAATACATTTTTGGCCTATTTCCAAAGTTTTGCTTTGCTCACGATATAAAACTTTTAAGGTGTTGAATACTACTTGGATTGCTTTAAGTGTCTCTTTCCACACACAAATAAACAATAACCTCTGTAAAAATATTTTCCATGGATTTACTGCTCATTAAAAATAAAGAAAACTCCCTGTCAGCTCATGAAAATGACAAACTCACCAGAAATATTTTTTTCAATGAAAAATGCATCCAAATAAAGCTTGTAGAGAAAAAAGAAAGAAAAAACAGCTGAAAGTTCTTCCTAGCCAGGAGACTGCACCAGCTCCCATCATCCTCGGGCTGAATCCCCATCTTTTCTTCAGCATTATCTCCTTGCTCTCAACACAAACACCTAATTATTACCATGGAAAAGGGCACAAGAACACTGCTGGAAAGTCCCTATACATTGCAAAGGAAAGCACAACTGGAATGGTACGGACGAATGGCTGTAGATTGCTTAGGAGAGGATGCACAGCAAAGCAGGAGACAGTACAGGGCCTTTACAGGACTTCATTGCTTAGCTTGAGCTAAGTAGTCCAGACAAACATTAGCTGTATTTGATAAAGATCAAACACCCTCCACACCCATCCTTCCCAAAATACACAATAACAGTCCAGCATGACCATCTCCCTCAGATCCAGGTTGTCAGAGAAAAGGCCAAGACGCTGCTTTAACCTTTTACACAGCCACATGTTAACTGGAATTTAAGTGCTACAAGCAATTCTGCTACTCAACATTCCTGTATATTTGGGCACCCATTTTCTAATTCAACAAATAGAATAGAATCTAAGAACGTTTTGGGTTGGAAGGAACCTTAAAGATCAATAACGCAGAAAAATTATTGCAGCCACCCACCCTGGCTAAGATACCAATTCTCACAGTAGAACAATTAGTGGTTCACGCACATGCGAGAAAAATAAATCCAATCCTGTAATCCATACACAGCACTTGATCAGATGCATTTCTGAAACACTGAGAACAGTTCTGAAACAAAACTACTGAGGACATAATTAGAGATGCAAATGGTAGCTTGGAACTTTTAATACTAAACGTTGCATTGCAAAATTAGCAAGGCAAACCTTAGTTAAGCGCAGCAGAAAAAGCAGCTCCCAACTATGCTTCTCACCCCAGTATACATGTGAAAAAATGGAAGCCAACAGAAAGTTTTATTAATTAGAAGTGTTAAAACACAAGAAAGGCGAAGTACAAACCATCATTAACATGAATATTTAAAAAAAAAAAAAAAAGGAAGCTCATTTTACTTTACTGGAACAAACAAAAAAGGTACCAGTAACCATATTAAAATTGTGGAGCTGCTGCTAGTAGTGAAAAAAAAGGCAAAAACCAAAAAAGAAGAAAAAAAGGGAAAAAATAAAGCAGACATACAAGAGATATTTTTGTTCACTATCTGATTAGTTAAACAAGGCTAGACACTGGCTATTAACATTTAACTCTTTGAGATGGTTAGGTCCAAATAACTCATAACAAAAAACACTCAAGAGATTTAATCTGAGCTATTAACACCCCTTTTCAGAAAGTCCTAGAGCACCACGGAAGTTCCAAAAGCCTGGAAGAAAACTAGGACTGCTGCAATACTTAAAATGATAATTGCAGAAAATAACTTTATGATAGCCTGTCATCTGAATACTGAGCCCATCAAAATAGTGAGAAGTTTGATTTAGGATTTTATTAATAAGACTTTAATTAATAAGCATCGAGTAATTAAAGCAATTAATATCAAACAAGCTCATGAAAAGTAAGTCCTGTCAAACTAATTAATTTTTTTTGACAGAATTTTAGTTTTTTACTTGTTTTTAGCTGCAAAGACAAGCATTGATGAGATATGCTACTCCTGCACAGAACTTTACTCAGTTCCACACATCTTGATTAAGAAAATGGGAAGATCCCTAGTATTTTGAGGCACTGTGCAATAGCCAAGCATTTGTCTAGAAAACTCAATTAAAAAAGAAAAAAAGCAACTCAAACCTGAAAATGAAAACAAAAGCTGAGAACAATTCTCTTTCGCTTGTGTAACCACATGTAATTGCCATTCTAATTTTCACAATATCCTCTTATCATACCTCAAAAGACAATATTGACTGAATTAAATATTAAATACCCATGCAACTCATCAGAATAAAAAACCCGGCAGCTCCCGTCTTTGTGCAGCCTGTCCTGCACTATTTCCACGTGATGTGAGGAAATGGGCTCAAGCTGCAACAGGGGAGGTTTAGATTGGACATTGGGAAAAATGTCTTCACAGAAAGGGTTTCCAGACAACAACAGGCTGCCCAGGGAAGTGGAGGAATCACCATCTCTGGAAGTGTTCAAAAGAACTGGCACCTGGGACATGGTTTAGTGGTGGCAGAGCTGGGTTACCTGTTGGACTGAAATGTCTTTTCCAAACTTAACCATTCTGTGATTCTAGGTTCCAACTGGCCTGTGCTTTTCAAGTGGCAAAATGGTGACTTTTAAGCCAGAAATTAAACACTCAAAACCAAAACTGACAGAAGAGAAGCCAAAAGAAACTGAAAAACCAAACAGTCAGAAATAAGGCAGAAATGGCACTGCAAAATGCAAAAGAAGTTTGAGGAACCCTTTATATGAAATTATTGCTCAGGGGCTAAAACAAAGTAAATGAGACCCTCTGCAACTGCTCAAATATTCTGGTTTTCCAACGCTAAGCTTGGTACCTGGTGGATAAGTATATGTCTGTCTTTTTCCTGCATTTTTTAAGTTCCAGAAGTGTGACTAAATACCAACATAAATAGTACCAAATTATACATTGTCAGAGCGTCTAAGCAGTATAATAGAACCCCTGCTAAAACACAACCTCATCAGACTTTTATGTTATTATGCTTCCTCAATATGCACATTTTTGAAGTTAAAGATCTCTGGAAATAGCAGAGCTGCTCTTAATACATATCAAACAGGCATTTTAGGTATGTCAGCAAAGCAATAGAAAGGCTGCTGTTCTCCAGGCTGAATTTCACGAGGTTCACACAGGCCCGCCTCTCCAGGGCCCTCTGGATGGCATCCCTTCCCTCCAGCATTCGGCTCCACCACACAGCTGGATATCAACTTAATTACTTTCTTTTTCTTACAGTGAACAGTACACAGCGAAGCCTACTCAACCTTTTCAGGGTTTTATTTCAAGGTGGAAGTGAAACTAAATTAGAATTCCAAAAATAATTACAATTTCGCAGACTTTCGCCTAACTCACAGGTGCTATAGAAACCTATTGATATTACTACTTCAACAAAAGACTCTTCTGATATATTCTTAGAACATAACAAAAACACTAAGGATTCCTGTGGGAAATTCCACATGCTGGTCAAGAAAAAGGGATTTTTGGATCTCTGATTTCAAACTATATTGGTTGGTCTATCAAATAAGAAATTAACAATTCCTACAACCTTACGGGAGAAGAAAAACAAAAAAAAAATCCCCCCTCTTTCTGTATCTCAAAGCAATCAGACAGAAAGATTTTTACATTTAGTGAATCTTGATATAATCTTGATCCAAATTACTAGGGTAGAATACAGTTCAAGAATTGTTTCGGTTTAGGCTTTAACAACAGCAAAAAACCAACTTCATTGCAGTTCTAGAAATGGTTAAAAAACAAATTATGGGATACTGTTGAAGACAGTTATCAAAAAATTGCCATTCTGCTGGTGAAGTTAAATGCATAGCAACAGTGGATGGATCCACAAGGAGATCCATGCAAGAGCATTTCACAAAAACAACATGAAAACTGAATGGATAAGAACAAAATTCTTTAAATATGCAGCCTTAGCAACTCTGGAAATACAAACCCCATTCTAAACTGCATCAGTTAAAAAAAAACTAAATTTAAGTATGACCTAAATTTACTGTATTCAGGCCTTACAATATTCTCTGTAAACATTCTTTAGCTAGAGGTTGACTACAAACTAGCCCTTACAAGTTACGACAGACGAGCACATTCTGCTACCAAAATACTATTTTATTAACACAAAAAAAGCAGATGTCTTATTTAGACTGAGACAGGAGATAAGAAAACACAAACTCCAGCAATTGCAGCAATACAGTCCCTCCTTCCATCCAGGTAAAATTTTCCAATGTGGAACATCCCTTAAAAACCCTAACAAGCCAATAGCGCCTGAAGCCAGGTGTCTCCACAGCCTTCTTTTTATCATCATAATGCTGCTGGGGGACATCATCAGATGGCATTCCTTGACTTAGGCCCTTCTGATGAGCTATTTCTATAATGTACATGAAGGCAGTATTCATATATGACAACAAAAAAAAGGGATAAAAATCAAAGCTTCAAAGTATTCTCATATTTGTGCTGCCTATGCCATGTATTGCCATACAATTTTCCAGGTTCATATGGTTTGGGGTTTAGCTCCCAAATGACTGCCATGAAAAACTGAAAGTGATGGGTTTTGACCTTTTTTTCTTTGTCTCACAATTTGACTAGGCAATTATTTTTGAAGTAGAATAAGCCAAGAAATTAAAGAAGATGAAGACCACTTCTTACTACCTTTGAAAGGATCTTACAGTCTCCACCCTTCCTCAGGTTGCTGGGCCTTTTAAGATCCCTCTATCCACACCCTCCATTAATTTGCAAAATGAAACTGTCAAATGCACTATGCAAAGGCAAGGCCTCAGGAACAGAATCAAAGTAATTTACATATGCAAGAACATGGGCATCAATAGCTGAAAGAATAAATGCAGGAGTAATGAGTCCAAGGAGGAAAAATTCTCTAAAGATGCAAAAATTAACAGCAATTAATTAATCAATGACCCAGCACAGATTTGAGGTAAGCTGTGAAGTGAACGTTTGTTCATAAAAATGGCCTTTTTCTCCTTTTTTAATTATGGATTAATAAGGAACTTGTCTCTCTCAGACAAACAAAACCCATAACACCCAAAAAAAGACCAAAACCCAAACCAAAACACCCCACCCAGCTGCCCCTTCAGGAGCTCAAACCTCCCAGGTTTTCCTTCAATATGAGGCAGGAAAAAGCAAGTTCTCAGCCACCCCTCTTCATAACTTTTTGCTGACAGACCTCACCCCTACAAAAGGCAAACCCTTGGGAAAAGCGAGTTGTCAGACCAAGAGGGAGCCACATGGACACTGAGTATTTTTATAGATTCTATTTTCAACTATTATTTTATTGCCATACTTTAAAAAGCTTGCTTAGGTCACTTATGAAGTCAGTCATGTTTGTTGTATAGGTAACAAATACTGATCTGAACACAAACTGCTTTTAGCATGCTATCACTACAGTATTTTTAACAAACCAATCTATTCCTCCAGCACATCCTATTTTATAGCTTTCTATCCAACTCAACAAAGCTGGTACAAAATACCAATGCTTTTAGAGATGTCACAACAAAACAACTTTCACCAGAACAAGAAATGCAATCACACTAATTTTTTTTCATTTTTAATCCTCCTCTTTGCTTTGACTTTGATGAAGACTGCTGAAGGCCTGTCAAATTAAAAATGGAAAAAAAAAAAATTTTGAATTTTCAACTAAATTTTCAGTTTATGAGGTTTTAGCTTCCTTGGTGATATTGGACAAATGCAGTTCAGCTCCAGCTGGCACTGGGTCCTAACCCATACCAACATCTGACTGCCTTTCCAGCTGTGGGGCAGAGCTGAGTGTGCTCTGCAGTGAGGAAGCCAAGCTCAGACCCATCACCCCTAGTGATGTGCCTCCCACACGGCCCAAAAGCTCAGTGCCATGCCTAGCTCTTGACCTAAGCACTACATAAACCTCCCTTCACGCCTTATGCCAGAATTCCTGCCTACGCTTTCACCGAAGTCCCCCTAAGGATGGTAGGGAGAGTCAGACAAGGACTTTGCATGCTACTCAAGCTTTCACATAACTTTTTTGCAATTAATGAATCAGGAGCAGAATTAACTGCCTTCAGCAGAAAGACAGGGCACAGCAAACAAATTTAATTTGCTTTTACTGTAGCTGCTTTTCCCACTGTTTTTCAAGTTGTGTTTAAAACAGAAAGCATCCCAGAAGCCCCAAATTCAACATCCTGAACCATTCAGAGATATTTCTTCAGATAGGAACTGAAAGGCTCCTCTATTTTCCAAAAGAAAATGATAAAGGGGGCTTTTAATCCAGAAACACACACAATAAAGCTGGCCTCATCCCAGATGGTTTTCCAGGATGAAGTGGGAAACGTCCTGCTCTCCCACCCCTCCAACAGACACAGGCCCCATCTGTGGAAATGCAGCCCCCGAATGCCACAAGCGAGCACTTCGATGTCCGAGCGCCACTGCCAATAGTGCAAAACCAGATGCAGCAATCGAGCCTGGTTTAGCCAAGTTTTCACTCTGTTTGCAACCATACAGACTCTCCTGCTAGAAATCATTTCAGTGGGATGGAGGCAGTGCCTGGCAGGGTGGACACGGCTGCAATTCCTGTCCCTGCGGAGGGGAAACACCCAGTGCAGCACTCACTATGGGCCAAGCTTACAAAGCCTTTATTTAAATATAACACCACCTCTGCTGAAAGTTGGGAAAGACCAAAAAAAAGCTCAATTAAACACCGTGTGATAACAAGTTACTGTGAATCAAGCGCCAAGCACAGTAATTGCACATGCTCGCTCTTTAACTCGAGTGACCCTGCTTTTGCCAGGGGCGAATAATGCACATGCAATTACCGTAAACAGCTGATGAACTGTAACTTGTTTGTGCATCTGGAACGGTGGGTGTTTCTGGAAGTCCTATCACGTGCAGGCTTACATACTCGGGCACCTTAATTACTTTTTCAACCCTCTCTTGTAATGCCCACTCGTTTTTTTCTCCCCAACTCTTGGGCAGCGGCAGTAAGGCCCTGTGACCTGTGTTATTTCCATGTGCTCCATCACTCAGAGAAAAGCTCAGAAGCCCTACCAAGGTGCCACGGCAGATGTGCATTGCCCTCATTGTGCTGCATAAGTCAAGCAGCCCAAAACTCCACTCAACCTGGAGAAGCTGCCTGAATGAGGGACATTGTTCTGAAAGCAGAAGCTGAAACAGTAAGATACTACAAGTTTTATATGCCCACAGTCCCCAAAGTACTCCTGTGCATTTACACATGGTTTTTCCACTACCAATTCTAAAAAAACCTGCAGTGAGAGGAAAAACTTCAGCTGTTTTAAGAACTGACCTGCAGCCAGGAGGAGGGGACTAAACACTCACCCAGACATAAGGCACATCACGTACAGCAACAGTGGCCGTGGCCAACCTGCCTTTAGATGTATTTGCAGTGATTTTAAACTCTGAATAGGTGTCACACGCATTTAAGCCTGTTACAATAAACGGTGTCAAGAGGCAAATGTTACTTCAGGATTCCAGCTCCGGACTGTGCACAGGAAGAGTCGGCAGCAGCCGTGCTGGCACATCAGCCTTTCCAAGACGGACTCACAGGGAGCGCTTGGATGGGCTGACTCACCCACTCTGCTGCCTGTTATGAGCCAGCTGCAATTTACTGGATGGATCACAAGTTGTAGGGAAACAAACGTGAAGATCATGAATTTACACCTTTGAGCAATACTCTTCAGACAATAAAAAAAGGCCTATCAGTGAATTTCCCAGTGCTGAGGTCTTTTACACCAGCAGAAGAGCAGGTTTACTGGCATTGCACGCATGTGAAACCATTAACATTTAATATTCCAAACCGGGAGTGTTATTAAGTGCAGTGATGTGCCGAAAAACTGCAGATGCCAACTGTTTGTTCATTTTTGGCTTAGGGAAGACTTCTCAGATCCTCTGCAAGGTAATATAAATCATATTTACAAACCAAAAGACATGAGTAGTCTCATACGTCAAGCCCCAGTGATTTACAGGCACTTACGTATTCTCACGTTTCAAAGTATGTCATCAGATGTCTCAGCACTGAGTTAGAAACACAAAGAGAGGCAGATAACATCCCAAAGAACTTATTTCTATTTGCTTCCATTTTAAGTTCTGGACACGCAGAGTAGATATTTTCATTCATCTCCACTTTAGCACCGTTCTCTGAGTTTTCAATCTCTCTTCTTTCTACATGTTAGGTTGCAGAAAAATAATTAACAGATAAAAATTACAGCTGCCTCAGGGATAGAAGTGATAGTGTAGAAGAGAAGCTAAACATAGATGATACAAGCAGATTGAGCAATGTGAGCGATGTACTGAGATGCATTTCCATGTGTTTTCTGATTCACATCTTCTTGCATGAGGACACATGCAAAGAGCACAATTCAAAAAACACAGGAGGCAATCAAACAGCATCTCCAAACTGGCACCACTGAAAGAAGCGGTACTTCCTGAAATAAGGAAAGAGAAGTACAGGTTGTTTTGCAAACCGGCAACACAATAGTGGCCTTGGTAAAAACTGACTTGAAAAAGAATTTGCAGTTGCTGGAGATACTGCCCTGAGGCTGCCTGCCCTCCTCAGGCAGCTCAGTTTGCAGCTACCTCCTCTATCTCCTCTGGACTCCTTTTGCTGAAATACCAGATCCCTACAGTAGTTTCAGCCACAGCACAGGCTCTTAGCAGCAAGGCACCATAACCAAGCTGAACACCATGAGCACATTTTTCTTTCAGAAAGAAAGAACAAAGCCCATTGGATGAGGGGAGACACTATTTTGGCACCAATGGTTATATTTAATCAATGCACCTATTGGCATATCGATTGAATTTAATCAAAATGCCAAAGAAGTATCATCATAGGTATGGGAAAAAAGGGCAGCAGTCTGTTGGTGGCTGCACACAAGTGCAAAGGGATAAAAAGAAAACAGAGGCGGAACCACAGAGGTGCATACCTACAGAGGAGTCACATCTACACAAAGAGAAGGAGTGGTGTAAGTTTATTCTAGTTTAAAAGGAGTGTCAGACCAAGACCTGTTGCACGTCTATACAGTGAAGTGACACTGGCATGACTCTGCAGGATTGCCAGCAGTGGCCAGGGCTGGCAGCCAGGACACATCCCCCAACACCCTGGGGCGTCTGAGGTGCCAGCCTGATACTCCCATGTCCCTGCATATTTGCTATTTCTGTTATTCAGGGCAGCTAAACTGAGCTAGCACAGGGATGCACCCACGTGCCATAACAAAATACCACCCTTTTGCTTCTTAAATAAACATATACCTATGGGCAGCAGGAACAAAAGGAGAGCTCAGACAGCAACAACAGCACAGGCACTTACGGAGGCCATAGGTAACCTGGTGTTAATCAGGAACAAAACCACAAAAAAAACACAACCCACTTTTTCTGTAAGGTCAGTAACAAAGACCTCCCCAGCGATGGCCCCTCACACCATTTCACTCCATTCTGACTGGGAGGTGAAGCAGCAGTGGAATTAAAACAGAGTGGGACATACGGTGAAACATAACAATCTACCTCCTCAAAGGCAGGATGTAACTTCTATGGTTGTGCTGGTTATTTAATCAGAGTTCAAAAAACCTGAAGTGGTTTGGCAAAGCTTTTAATGGACAAAGTATCTCTCTCACAGGAAGAGCAGGCACACTGGGTAGGCTTATCTCAAGTTGTCAGCAGGTTAACAGAAAACCTCTAAACCAAAACCACAAGTCTGTCAGTGGAAAGGCTGGTACAGAATAATCAAGTTTTTCTGTCATGCTACCAGAATACACTGACTTTCAACTATTAGTTGGAATACAGTAGCGCCTGAGGCCCCCAATGGTACATTATGTCACATCTGATTTTGGAATTTGTCTATGAGCTTATATTAAAAAAAAAAAACCAAACCAAAACCAAAACAACATATATTCCACAGATTCTCTGTCTTAAGATTCCAACCAATATACGATGCTCAGGTAAGAGAGGGTAAAGAATTACAACATAGCTTGGCATGGCTGCACAGCAAGGCCAAGAGCAATCCTCATACCATGGTCCAGTCCTGCAGTCCCAGGGGTCATTTCTTATCACCTTTAACTCCCCAGCAGCATTTGCCAAATCAATCCATCCATCAATAGACCTTTTTTTTAACTGAAAGAACCTGCTGAAAGAACCTGGTAACGCAGAAGTTTCATTTCCAGAGGGAAGGACCTACTGCAGCACAGGGAGGGGAACCCCCAGGGCAGCCCAGCCAATTTAGGGAAGGCATCGCTCCCAGGCTGCCCCCATGGCTCGGGAGTTGCTCTCCCATACAGGGACATGGCACTGCAGCCACCAAAAACTCCACCGTCCTCCTGACTTTCCCCTCTCCAGAGGGAGGAGCAGCAGCAGGAACAGACCCTCATTGGTTGGAAGCCCAGAGGCTGCACGCTCTGACCACGTCTGCAGCCTCAATGCAGAGAAAAGTGGTAACTCCCCAGCTCCCCAAATCTAAAGCGTCACTTTTAGCAGGAAGACTGGCCCCACACCATAGGGCACCGGCTGCTTGGTCAAACCACTGTTCTGCAGACACCTGTCCCAGCCTAGAGAGACCCAGCACACTGCCAAACCACATTTCCAAGCCTTCCCATGAAGAGATTACTAACCTGCCCATCACAGCTCAAGATAACCAGCAGCATCGCTCCTTCTCCCGACCCCGCAGGCTCCGTGGGGAGGAGGCTGCAGATCTCCCCCCATCAGCAGCCGCCTGCATCCCACAGCTGCCGTCACTGACCTCGCCCACCCGCTCTACAACCTCCTGCTCCCCAGCTGGAGCGGGTCATCCAGCAGAGCCAGCCCACCCCGAGAGAGGGCACTTCACTCCGTGCAAAGCAGCCTCGCAGCTGCTGAGGATTTAGAAAATTGCCTGCGGTACCACCAGTTACAAGGAAAAGTTTTTAAAGAAAATCGTGCCAGCTGCGGAGAGCAAGCAAAGGCGTGTAAGACACCTGTGAATTTGATCCAGGGGAAAAAAACCCAACAGCAGTGATTTGAAGGAGAACACAGGCTACAATTACAAAATATTAGAGATAAGTGATTGCATTATTTGCACAATTTTCCGTGTAGATGAAAAAGTCAGTAAGGCACTGCTAAGTGCCTTGACTAGGTTTAAATTCAATTATGAGTACGTTTTTACCACCTGAAAATTAGATTGGTACATTTTTCAACCAGCAGTGATCAGCTATTCTACACTTTTTTTTTTTCTCCCATCAATAAATACAAGACAATGATTGTCCAAGATTTGAAATGCAATTTGTCCTAACAAACTTATCTAGGGATTTAAAACACATTCACATTATGGAATCTGAATGACAGTTTTTAAAAATGAATTAATGGACTTTGAGATAACACATTTAACTTGACAGATATGTGGAAAACACATCAGTGAATATGAAGATCTAAAAACAACCCTACCAACAAAAAGCAATCTCTTCAGGTTTAGTTTTAGAAAAAGCTTGAAAGTTTATTTTGGAATTTTTCCAAATTACTCTAAATTTAAAACTAACTAAATAGAACTGGATTTATTTACTTAATTCATTAGCAACCTGCTCCACCTACATCACCACTCGTGGTCTTGTTATTTCCTGCCTCCATTCATACTATTTATTTCTCTTAGCTTTGTGTCTCAGCCCCTATAAACTGGAACCTTGGGGACTGAATTTGTGTCCCTCCAGACCAAAACAATGTAACAGCCATAATTATATGACAGTGACACAGTTAATGTCCGAATCCTATTTATATTTAGCATCCTGGTTTTTTTCAAAACCTCTTTTTGGCCCCCCTCCATCCTGCCTCTCCAATACTGTGTCCATCATCCCAATACTGCCCACTCATGCATTCCTCGCTGTCCCATCCTCATGACCGTGCAGCTGGGGTTGCCCTTCAGCGTGTGTTGCCTCATCCGTCTGGAATTCCCTTTCTCCAGACTGATTCCTCTCCTTGGTTCTCACCTTTATGTGTGTACACACACATTCACTTAAAGTCGTCCACTAAATCCCACGTGATTTTTATCCTGCCCCCACCAAGGTCAGAGCAGACAACAAATATACTCGGGCCTTTCCTGCTTTTGCATTTCAGACGTATTTTCTTTTATTCCATTCATAATGTGTTTCATTCCCTTTTTGCCTACAAAGTAGCCCATGTGCACATCTCGCTCTAGCTTTACAGTTACCTTCTACTCACGTCCATATTTTGCCAGTACACATAAATGTATGCCTGCATCTTACAGGGAAGTATTCTACACCAGATACAGTAATTCCAACCATATTCCCATAACAGAGTCAGACACTGACACTGTGTCACCCTACAGAAAGGAATACAGGCATTATCTGTAGTAATGCCACTCATTGCTCCCTCTCCCTCTCCCTCTCATTCTTTTGCAGTCCAGCTGAAATCAGGAACAAACTGAACACTGTCAAGTTTCTCCTTGGTATTTAAACAGCTCTCTGCTGTTACAGAAAACAGAAATCATTTGGAGAAATCACCTTCACACACTTTTTTTTTTTTTTTTTTCCTCCGAAGTAGAATTACTTTGAATTTTGACCCAGGGCAGAAAGAAGAGGTTTTTTGTTATACCTGTCTTCTTTATGCTAAACTTGCTCATCATGTAACATTTATAGCCTTTTCCAGAGCACCCATGCTAAGAGGTGAACCTTACCTGGCCATTTCTATGCTTATTATGAATTCATTTTACATACAGCTCATTGGACAGCACATTCAAAATAAGGAACAACTCTGGAAAATTTTGCATTTAGCTGTCTTGCCTCCTGTTTCATAAAACCAAGTCATGAATGTTAAGTGTACTCTCTCTAATATTACTGTAATATATCTGCATTTGCTGTTTACCTTTTAAAATCAAGCAGCTTTTCATCAGCACATATTTAACTGACACTTTAGAGTACAAACTTAATAAAATTCACACGTATTTATTCAGACATACCTCCTAAATCTTTAGCATGCAAAGATGTCTATGTGCTTTTTTGGTCACTTTCCTCTCTTTTTTATTCTAGGTGACTCATGTAGCTGTGAACTTAATTGGCATCACTTAAAGTAGTCTGGGAAATTTCATACTGTTGAATGTGAATGTGTTACTATGTATCTGACTGAGATCTAAATAAATTCCACATTTGGCCCAAGGAAATAAGACACACGAAATTTCAACCTGTTCTTAGAGAGTGAGGAAAACAGCATTCTAGATTTTAGTAAAGCACAAAGAGATTCCCTTTTTCCCTGCGACGCCTCGCTGTAGCTCAAATAATACTGACACAACAGTAACTTCTGCCCAGTTAGCCACAAGATAACTAAACTCTGCATCTCCATGAAATATTCTGCTCATTAACAAGATGTATAAGAGAAGCAGAATTACGTGGCATGCCATTACTAAAGCAGAAAAGCACAGCTGTGAATTGTAATCAGCGATATGTCATTTTACTTTTTTTCATTAGCATTTTCCATCAGGGCAGAGTTTGTCTTTGTCTGGAACTCACAATGCAAAGAAAAAAGAAGAGAAACATTCATTGCCAGCCTTCCTCGAGTGAAAACATTATAACAGGGATATATGGAAAGCATCTTCATGATTTCACAGACAACATTCCTGCAAATACGCCCTCTTCCAACCTGGGACATGATCCTGGGAGTATGCTGGGTGCTTCATGTGTGTATCTACTGCATTGTGTACACTAAATCCACAACAAAAGAAAGAATTCACACCCTTCAAAAGCCATTAGATATGATTTGGGGCAAATACACAATACAGAGACTAGATGGGTGGGACACCCAGGTACTGATGGCATGCTTCACAAGCCAGCACTTCCTCAGCTGGAGGACTGTAAACTTGACAGAGGAAGCACAGAAAATAAACAGCCAGCATCCATCTCTAAGGTGTAATTGTTGTATTTTAATCAAACAGGTAACATTAACCTTTCAAGCACTGCATATCATTTTCATTAGTGCATTATTACCAATGGCAGGGAAGCCACAAAATTATAGAATGAGTATCATGAATTTAAAACACTAAATTAGTGTTAGTTACTAATGCTGTTAGTTAAGACCTCAAAAGTGTGTTTCAAATACAAACATACTGTTGCCAGCAACAGACACATCTTAACACTAAAATCAAAGATGCTCCATACATCTAGAATGCCCTTAAGTTTGTTTGTTCCTTTTATTACAAGAAATAACATACACAGAAAATGCAGCACTGTCTCCTTATCAAAGACCTCAAGAGTTCAAGCTAATCTCCATCTGTGTTCATGATTTTTAACCTGTAACATGTGAGCAAATTGGAACCCGTCAGGAATAACCTGATCTACATTATTTGCATGGGCCCTTTCTTTTGCCAGTGGAAAACTGTACAAAAGACCTTGATCCCTCTCATTTGCATTCAAGTAACTAGCCAAGTTTTGAAAACATGCTTCTAAATATTTAAAGTTCCTGAATACACACAGAGCTTGTTGCAGGAAGAACGTAAACCTTAATGGCTATGAGAGGCAAAAAATATGACTTAACACCTTGCAAAACAGTTTGCATGGCTTGAATTTCTCTATTCCATAACAATCTTTGGTTTTGCATACATGTACCTGCAGTGCACAGCAGGAGTGCACAGGATCTAGTGAGGTTTTGTGGGTACATATCAGGATAGAACTGGTCCAAAATATTTTAAATGGCTGCCATTATTATTATTAATATCTGCATTTACTTGTTTTACAGTATGGAGTTTAAACTGAGCTGCAAGGTTGTGGAAGCGTGATTCATCTCCTATCCTAGCCAGTCCTCCTTAAATCATTTTTTCAATGCCCCTGATGTTAGCAATTCTTTACATGTACTTGATCTCCAACAATTAGACAAGAAATGTTAGATTAGGGACACGACTAAGGAAAAGCTATTAAACAGGCCTTTGTTTTAAGACAGAGAAGGTAAAAGCATTCCTCGATGCAATAAAAAGTGAGTATTTACATGCTATGCCCTAATTAAGATTTTTTTTCTGTAATTCTACTGGCTGTCCTGGAAGAGCCATAAACATTTAGTAAAATAATCTCAATTTATACTGCTTTGTTCTATGCCTTCAAGTACCGTACATGGCTGTACTCCAGATCAAGTAGTTGTCCTCAAATGCCTTCCAACGAGCCCTGCCAGATTCTGTGGTTCAGAAGTAATTTAAAGGCAGAAAGCTGTAGCAAATGAGACCTAGTGGAAAACAGAGAATGCTTTAGTTCATCCTAACTGCAGAATAGAAACGGAAAACCACAAAGAAAGAAAGGAAAAAGACAAGGAAGTGCCAAAATGCCGTGTTTCTCTCTGAAGATGAAGTTAATGACTCACCAACATCATGACATGGCATGTGAAAGTGCCTTTCAACGATTTGAGAAATTTATAATAAATTTTAGAAAAAGAAAAATACTGTCCTTGTGGAACAATATCTTTGTTTTTACACAGCTTTTATTCACTTTTCTTTTTTCCGTTCCTTATTTCTGGTGTGTTATAGTACACTTTCAATCACCTGCACTGAATAAACTAATTCCTCCAAGCTAGAGCAGAGACCATCAACCACTGGCCATTAAACACAGCCAACTGTTCATAACTCCAGCAGATGGTTCTCCTCTGCCGGACAACAGGAGCTTTATGGTCCTTTTCCTGATTTCTCTCAAGAGAGACAGAAATTCTTTATTTAGAAAGCAATCACTCCTGCAATATTGTCTTCTCCCCTATGCAGCCTATTTCCAGTCAGCCACACTTCCCTCCCACCCCCACTCCCCAAGTACACTGAAAGCATCAAATAGAAATGGGCTGACAGCAGACCTGAGCTAAAGCCATCAGATGTCACAGCAACTCCTCACATCTGTGTGTTTATCCTGGGCTTTTCTACTTAAGCTTGATCAACAGCATGGGCACACTGTGGTGTGTATTCCCACAGTGGTTTTCACAGCACCAGTGGGGTGCCCAGGGATGCTGTCAAGGACATCAGCTTCCAGAGGAACCTTGAGGGGGAAAATTCACATGGACATTAACATCACTTTTCCTGACTGCAGAGGGTCTTCAAAGAGGGGCCTTAGAAAACATCCAAAAACTTCAAAAAGGAGAAGAAAAATCAAGAAACCCAGTGGCAGTTCAGAAGCTACAGATCTAATTATTTATGACCACTGGACATGATTTTCCTTGGATTCTTGGAAGGTTTTTCCTACATCCTTGTACGGCAGCACACAAAAGAAGAAATCCTCATGGTGAGGGAGTCCCTCCTCACAACTCACAGCCCAAAAGAAGGTGGCATAAGTTCATTCATGTTAAGTCCATGCCACACAAAATTCATTTGGCAGTCCAGGCCCATTCTCAGGACTGGAGATCAAGATTCCAGTGGTGAGGTTTTATCCCACAACAGCGTCCAGAGACCTTCGTTTTACCCGGACCAAAGCTCTACCCACCCATAGCTGTGCTTCATCCCGTGTCCTCCCGCCCCAGGAGGGCCAGAGACTTTGTTCTTTTACTCCTTGAAACTTTCAATTACAACCATTAAGGACTCAAACGGATTTTTTTTTTCCACAGAATGCTTAAACACATTTTTCTCAACTTTCCCAAAATAATTCCTTTTTTGAGATGAATGCAAGCATAACAGTTTTCAAACTGAAAAGAATTCATATGGCAAAGTAGAGAGAAAAACAGTTACCAAGCTATTAAAAATACAGTTGAACTACAGCATATGCTACAAACACACTACACATACATTTTAGACAGAACTTAGAAACAAATTTTAATGTAGCAGATCTATTTCTGCTTGCCAAATGAAACTTTTGTAGGATACTTTTTTACAACTTCTCATGACACAGTTTTTTGAGGATAGCTGTGAATCACTGCTTAGTCAAAGTCCTGGTGTAACATGCCCAGTTTGTGAGAATGTACTGTTTTGTTTTTAATACAAAACAGTTTTACATATTGCAATTTAAACTATAGACATAAACTCTTCAAAACAGCAACTTTATGTTCAAATAAAACAGGTGCACCAAAATATAATGTTTCCAGTTATTTATTTCACTGCTGAATTTTCGGTAGTTTGCTAAACCTTCTGTAAGCTCTTAGGCAATTAAGTATCTGTTACATCATTTCTATCTGCTCACTCATGGAAGAAGCTTGCAATCTCTCTGGAGAGAGTCATCAAAACGCTTACAGAATAATTTTCTATGGGATGACAAAGATGCTGGATCTGCGGGCTAATGGTTGAAAGACACCAGCAGGCAAGACCAGTAGGCTGATGAAATCCTACAGCTGAAAATTCCAGGATGCAAACCAATTTTCAAAGTTGGTGCAGGCTATTTCAGTAATTCTCCATCCTGGACCCAGAGCAGTATTTAACTACGCTGCTCCTTCACAGACACAGAGGGTTCTGTCCAGGAGCGAGGTGTGCCCTACTTTAACACCCTCAGTCTTCAAGAAGACAACTACCAAAGCTATACAGCTGGTTAGCACAGATCTAAGAAGCTGAAAGGTAGAAGAAATGTATTTTTAAGAAAGCGTGGAAAGAAAAGTTCAGCTCACTGAGCTCCTTCTCAACCATATTGTGAGCCCAGTTCTCAGATCTGCTGGGGGAAAGGGAGGAAAGGCCAGGCTCCCTTCTGTGAAATTGGGGCTCTTCTGTCCCAGCTTCTGCCTGAAAGACTCTTAAAGAGGAGGGGAGGAAAAAACATTTGCACAGCAGTCGATCATACAGTAGCCCGAAACACAAGGGTGTGTGGAAGGAGGAAATATCTACAGCTTAACTAGGCTAAAAAGGAGGCTGTGAGAGAAGGAAGTTACTGAGATGTTCAACAGTGCAGAAAAAGAGAAAAACTAAAATACCTAAGGACACAACTCAAATTTCCTAGGAATTACACAATCATGTATTTCCAAGAGTAAGTGCCAAAGAAGCATTTTATTTAACTATGATTCTTTTCCATATTACCATATGAAAGCAATTGGTGCTTCTAAACTACATGACAGAAATCATAATTTAACAGAGGACCACAGGAAATACAGTGTAGGCAGCAAACATGATTAGTCTATATATACTTGCACTGAGACCAAACTCCACTGTTAAGACATTTTATTTCTGTATTCTACTCTTACACAGACAGCCCTCTCACAAAGCCACAAAGAAGACTACTGAGAAAAGGAACATGTGTCTGCTCATCCTTGTATAAAACACACCACAGAAATACATTCATTTTTCTATTGAAAATAAAATGAAATAAACCAGTCTTCCTGCAAACTCCACAAAATTTCTTAATTGGACAGCTCTTACTAGAATATGTCTCTCAAAGCCCACTGAACAGTACAAGTCTTCAGTGTTTTAATCTTGCCATGGTCATTTTCTCTTTAAAGGGCTTATTTTTAAAATACGCATTGACTACATCAATTTTAGTAACAGAAAAAAAATCCAACAGAAATGCAGAAACACCACTGTAATTATTATAACTGTTTATGAAATCCATCTAGGTTTTGGATCATGTGCTGTTGTGTTAGAGGCAATTATTTCTGGCCAGCCATGACTTTATTGGCAGAAAGACTGATGGTGGGGTGCAGTTCCCCTTGTCTTAGTGCTGCCCAAACACACAGCTGGCAACAGCTGCACAGTAGCCTCCTGGGTCCCCCCTCCTGGGGCTCCTTCACCCCATACAGCAACACAAAAAACCCTTCATGTTGTAAGGATTTTGGTAAATGTAACCTTTTGAAAGAGATACCCTTTCCTGCATAAAGCACAAGTAGCATAAATTAGCATTTTCTTCACTGAATACCTTTGCTTTATTTAAAAATGTCAGCAAGGTGGGTTTTTAAGACACTCAGAAGTGCTGGAGAAAAACAGGAAAATATCTGGTCACTTCTGACAGGTTTTAAAATTAATTTTATTCAGTTAAGCACTTTTCTTAATGCACTGCAAATGTTGTGAACACAATGCCACTCTGCAGAACAGTGGTGTGGAAATCCTGCATTCCACCCAGTGTGTGTGATTTTCAGTACTCTGTAATTCTTGAATACACTTGTGGCTGAAGTACACACACACACACTTAACATGTTTATGAAGTTAATCACTCCAAGCCCAACTTACCCAGTCAGGTAGCACTGCTAACTAGAAACATCACAATGACACACAAACAACCTCCTCTAAGTGTGACAGCAGAGTTATATTTGCAAGCTACAAATACACACAGACAACAGGCACCTTATTCATCAGTGAGCATGAACACAAAAATGCCAGCCCCAAAACAACAACAAAAAAGGCTGCTTCTTTACACTGTGGCTTATCAAACAAAAAGCAAATAGAGCAAGTATTGTTTCTGTGTGGTGAGGTCTTCCACGCTGCCACCATGTGTAGGGAAATTCCATCAGAGCAGTTTGCCACAAACTCCCTGACACACCAGGAAAAGGGTATCAGCAGCAAAGATACAGCTATCAGAGATGTCAACAGCGAATCTGTGCAGCTGGTTGAAATGGAGGAAGGACATCATCTACCTGCTAATTAATTTATAATGTACTCTTCCTTGCTCTTCACAAATAGCATTATCATTTAATAAATGCAGAAGCTCTAGCTAAACAACACGGGGATGTTTATCTGGAATAATAATAATAATAATGTTAATAATAATGATAATAATAACAACAATAATAATAATAGCAATAACAACAAGGATAAGCAGTAATATCATATTCTCACATTTAATATTATTTAACTTTTGTTAATAGCTTAACCACATGATTCCCTAAATTTTAAAATGCATTTATCAAATTCATTGACACAAATGTAAATAATACTTGTCTCAAGGGCTCCTAATGTGGTAATTCTTCCAATCACTCAGTACAGATGCTAACAATAAAATTTGAATGGATTAGCACATCAGTACAAAACTCTATAAGGCTTTTTCAAACGCTGTTTCTACTTTGATTTCATTGTGTGATTGATGAAACATTGCTATCTGTACAGCACATCTCCTTTGAAATCCAACAAAAATAACGCTGCAGTTTTGGTAAGCTACTTTTGAAGTTCACTCAGATTAATAATATTACAAGTTAACACCGCATGTTTATTTATATTTCTATGCTGCCAGGGAAGTACATTTAAATATTGCCTCAGAAACAGCTTACAATATGCAGTGCCTGCTGCAAACCAAACTCACTTACAGAGCATTGATGTGGCAGACTGGAAACCACAAAACCACATTCGTTATTACTTATCAGTGCTGCTTTCCTAACCCTCTGTATAAACCAATAGGTAAAAGTCTCCAGAAAAGCTGTGAAAAACTGGCATTTCTGTAACAGGAATAATGATAGTCAGATGTTACAATAGTGTAACATTTCTAGTAAGAGCAGGGACGAACTCTGGCACCCCACAAAGCTCAATCTTTAAATGAAGGTCCTAATCCCACAGTCTGTTTCAGGCAGGCAGAATCACGCAACTGCACTGAGACCCATTAATTTAATTAGAACTATTCATATGCTTAAAGTTAAAAATGTGTTTAATTACATGCTGAATTAAGCCCAGACTGGGGTAAACTATGCCTCAAATCCAACAGCGACTTGTAAATTCACGTTGTTGTTATAAAAACACATTTCACATGGAGAGAGAATATTCTAGCCCATCTCCCACAGCAAGGCCAAGCAGTTCAGGAGGTACAAAGACAGACACTGCTCCCTGCTAAAAGTAAAGTATGTAACAAATATTGGTTGGAAAGTTTAATGTGCTTCCATGTGGCCTCTACAGCTGGATTTTCAAGGTTTTTAAGTATCTTTAAATGCATATATAGGGAATAAAAAAGCCTAAGTGGGCTAGATACCTAACCACTCATAAGCCCATTCACTTTGCTTATATACCTTAAAAAACTTGACCAGGACTACTGTCATGTGCATGTGCCTGGATACCTTGAAAATCTAGATCCTAAGAATCCATCCTTGGATACAACTGAGATAAAGGCTGTTGCTGTAACAACACAAAGCTGAGGACCTGCCTGAGGTGTGAGGACAACATAATCCTAAAAACATTAATGAATGTAGGATAGTGCTAAGTTCATGCTTCTTTCATTAATTCTGATACAGATTCATGTGAAGAATGATTTGTTTAATCACACGTTAATAGAAATGAAGTCAGCACAGGCCCCTGATAACTTAGTTTCTAATAGGTACTTTAAAAGTATCTAATGGATACTTTCCAATGCCTGGACAGAAGAGGGACCTGTCATACCTGAGATGAACTCATCAGACAAGCCCAGGAAAATAAATAGGTGTGCAGAACTCATTGTCTGTTCTTTCCATGGACACTGGGCTCCTACTGCATCTTGGGCTCTTGCAACAGCAACATGCTGGGACAGAAAGACCCCTTCTCATTTGTGGGTTTTGGTTTTGGTTTGTAGAATCAGGAATGGCTACTAATTCCCTCAGATTGCCACGGATGGAGCTGCTCCATCCACAATTAGTCAGCTTGTGCAACCAGTATATACGAGGGGATTATTTAACTTCTTGCTTTGGTACAGCTCTCTCTGTATTTTATTATGAATGCATTATCTCTGATGGCTCCAGAACAAGCCAGGGAAGTAATCTGACCTTCAGGTGAGTGAGATCACAACATCTCTGGGAGCTCCCCCTCTGGCACAACAGCTGGGAGGCTCCTACTGAATGTGGTGTGGCAGCTGCTAACACATTAAATGCAGGAAAACTCCTTTTGGTGGCTTGATGTTCAGTGTTCCCTACAGCTGCTAAACTAGAGACACAGAGTGTAATGAATTACCATGTCCAGATATTAAATGCAAAGAAATAAAGGATACTAATACTATATATTGTTTCAATATATAGTACTAGTATCAGGGTTTCAAGAGCACTACTTTTAACACACATTTTCCAGCATTTGTAATGATGCTACTTTTTTCTCTAAACAGAAGAGAACTAATCTGAAAGTCAACAACTTGACCTCCTTCTCATTATTATTAATCTATTACTGTATAACCGAGAATTAAGACATTTCAAACAACATTTCATAAAACTACTTTATTAATCAACCATTTGTTCTATTATCTCCCTTAAGCACTGAAAGTAAATTTTGGAATGTGATTTTTGTATCCAAAACCAGGTCTTTATCCCTAAGATCTGTGCTTTACAGACTGACCAGAGGGTTATTTTGTGTGTTCTCCCCTATCTGATATTAAAGGCAGTGGTATTATGTTCTGCCACAAAGCCACAAATGTAATTATGAAGTGGAATTTCTTGGCCCAGTTCCAATATTTAAACACATAGTTAACAATGCTTAAGGAAATGCAACTAACCCCCACCTACACGCCCCCAAGCCTACAAAAATAAACAAACTTTACTAGCGGTTCTACATCGCATCCCATGGGATTAGACACAGGAAACAGCATGAAAAATGAAAATACTCCAGTATTTATATTCCATTTTGTAAAGCACATTAGAACTACTAGCCAGAAAAACAGCAGTATCTGTATGCCTACATACATGTGGGGACCAAATGACGTGAAAACATAACGCTGGGTTGGTATTTTATCTCTGTGGTTTTTTTGCAAGTGAAGTATTTAACACAGCCATAAAATACAATAAGTGTCTTTCTACATCTTTATATTGCTGAGTAGGTTTTAAGAGGAGCTCCTAAGAAGCCAGTCCTCCCAAAAATGTGTGTCTACTTCAAAAGGTCAAAATACAAGTAACTAATAAGCTTATTTACAGGTTCGTTGTATTTTGAAAACTGACCTCCAGTTTTTTCCCCCAATGAGTTTAGATATGACTTAACAGCTGGGACTCAGGCTCTAGCCAAAGACTGCTCTTATTTTGCCAGCAAGTTCTCATGTGGAAGCATATTGAGCTTTTGGTCTTTCATCACAGTCAGTAAGCAAGAGTGAATATGACTTGGAAGAGACAGGACTCGGCTACACGGCAAAACCTGCACCAAAACCAGAACAATATACCCTGAAATATCTCATACATAACCCAAGAATGCTGGCTGGTCCTTCATTTTTTCAAAATACTTATTTCAGCTTTAGCTTTTTGCCATGAAAAATTAATTCAGTCTCCAAGTATATCCTAAGCTCCCTCTGCTACATGAAGGAAAAAAAATAGAAGTTGGATTCTGTTAAAAAGCTTTTACCGAAGTGATAAGGAGCAAAGCTGCATTTTTATTCTGATGATGTTCAAGATTAACTTTCAGTTATTTTTTTCTCATATTAAAGGGTATCTTTATTATATGAAGAGCATCACGAACTAACATTTTATCCACAATCTCATTAACCCTTATGTGATGTTCTTTTCTTGGGAAAAACTTTCATAGTTCCTATGCTCACTGTCAAACACTTATAATGGAAAATGTTATATTAGCAACTGCAGTACAATGACTCAGTATGTTTTCATCTTTTTTGGTAAAAGAGTGATGTTGGGCAAGCGGAGAATGCAAATATTTTTTTAGTTTACCCAAATAGCAATATTTCCTACCATTTCAACAGTGTGCTTTCTTTATGCATTTGCATTTTATACTTTTAAATATAATATTCAGTGGAATAAAGAATGGGTATTGCAAACTACACAAATGGATTCCATTAGAAAGATTACCATTTTGGTAAATACTATGAACTTTTTCTTGTAAAACTCATTTGACCTTCTACTGTGCAAATGGAAGTTGAAAGATTTAAAATCTCATTTACATACACAGCAGTATCACATCACATCACGTCAGTATCCTCCCTTTACTTGACAAATACAACTGTTTATTCACTACTATTAAATGCATTACTGGCTTATATCATTTGAAATTTTATATAATTTGAAATGTGTCTTTCTTTACCTTTTATTTATGAAATTATCTAAATTACTATAAAATATATATGAATATATAAGGATACACATAACACAAACAAAGTGACACCTAGGAGCACTCAATTTTTTTTTTTTTTGTCAAGACAAAATTCAGCTCCTAATTGATCCCTGTAAATGAAATAAGAAGTGCATTTGTGAAGTATAATAAAGCCCCTTAAGGTCAGTAATAAAACTTCTATTTGTGGGGAATATCACTATTATAGTAGAAGCATCATTTTTCCCCAGTGAGATTTATATCTGAATTAAAAATAGCAAACCTAAAAACACTTCTAAGGAACTCTCAATGACCTATAAGAGAAGAAAATCCAGGAGCAAATACAAATCCTTGGAAAATAAATAATATAGAAAAGTATATTTTAAAAGTCTCAAACAACATGTTATTTAAAGTAAGGTGCAGTTAATCTTTATTTCTTCTGGCTATTAGCTGGCTCAGTTATTTTTTAGCATTTCAGTGCTCCTTCTCTGCACTGGCAAATCTTTCTTGACTGAGTATTTATTGCAACTGTGAGTTACAGACTAATGTAAATGGAATATTAGAATAATTAAATGGCAAATGGCCTTTATAAATATTTGAAAAAATTATTTCCCCCCCATAAAATCATGAAAATTATTTTATTACACCAAGTGTATATTAATATGGAACAGACAGGGAATTGTGGAAAAACTTCCATTTTTCACTGCAAAAGAAGTGAAGAGAGAGCTCCTCTCTCACAGGCTTTTTCTGTTGTCAACACAAACTTCCCTCATGGAGGCAGGTCAATTTTCTCCTCTAGTCAGAAACAGAAAATGTAAGATTGAGAGAGACCTTTCAAGTAACCAAGCCCAATTCTCTCCTACTAGAGGTAACCCTGTCCCACCATCCCTTTTATAAAATCTGATAAAAGTCCACTGTCAAAATTATAAAGCTTTCTGTTCCTCTGCCTATCAAAGGGTTACATTAAAACCTCATCAGCTACAAGCCAAGAGGCAAACTTTTGCACTTTCATTATGCCATAATCACTCCTACCCGTGGTACTGAGATCTAGGAAGAGAAACCACAGTTCTTCATCCAAAAGCTGAATAATTGCCTCATGGCTGCTTCCTGGGTCCGATGCAGTGACTATATTACATGAGATTAGGCCTCTCACACTGTTTAATTTTCATATAATTGTAAATAATTACAGGAATGTAATCAGTCAGAAGCACAAGCAGCATAAGGAGAGAATTATTCCACCTTTGCATCTCTCAGTTAATTGAGAGTATGTCTAGATGGTGGGTCACTACAAAGGGCAGGCTAAACTCATCTGCTAATTTAGCTAAAACAAATATAAGTAGCTTACGTGTAAGGAGGTAAAAATAGGCAACGTGCTATATCCCAAAAGATCAGCACTTGGTTTCCAATGAAGTAGTGAAGCAGCATTGAGGATGTAGCCCCTGATATGGATCAACAACCCAATTCTCAAAGAATCTTTCTGTGTTCTGTAGCCCAACTCTTCTAACAACACCTGAAACAACCCACCTTAAACCATGCCATCTTCTCCACAGTCAGTTCTAAAAGCATCGTGGACTGCCACCAGACTTGAGAACTGTTAACAGCAAGGCTATTTGCACACTCTTTTAATGGGTTTCCAATGTTCATTTTTAGAAAGAGAAGCAAAATTAGGGAAGTCCAGTCCCATTACAAATGTCACATGGTCAGTTTTGTAGAGCATGCCACAAACAACGCAAACCGTAACACACAATCAGTAGAGATATTGTTCCTGAATATTACAATTTCTGAACTAATGCAAGGGCAAAATTACTTGGAAGTTAACATCCCACTTTATATTGGCACCTTTTGGAAGTTTGTATTTTATCAGTGTTCAAAGTTTCCAAGTGCCATATGCTACTGAAATTATTTATTAGTTATAAAAAGCCACCCTATCGCTCTTCCAAACCTCTGTACGGATGAAGTCTGCATCATCAGAAAGTGGTTTGCAATCAAATTTTTCCATCAGTAGCCAGAAAGCAGGGAAAGACAAACTTTACAAAGTGTATTTGCTAGCACATCTGAATCTACTTCACATCTTGAGTGAAGGAGCTTTGTGTGGAAACAAATTTGGCATTTAGTTTTCAAGGAGCAACAGCAGAATTCAAGACTCAGTTCATTAGTACATGACAGAGATGCAAAAATGAAGCTCTGCTGGTTGTAGATACAAAACAGAGCGAGATGCCAACCTGACAGTCACATTATCAAAGCTCTAAGAAGAAAAAACAACAGTATGAGAACAGCATCCTACACAGACTAGGCTGTGACTGAGCAAACCTCTCTGGAGGTAGGATGCCAAACCCCACTGCTGAAAAGATGACAGCACTTCAGAATTTAAAAAAAAGGGAAGATATTTGCTCTCTTCTCCGTTATCTGTGCATTGAGAACAGAAACAAAGGCACCTGCAAATTACCCTCTGGCAGTACCCCCTGCTTCCATGGATTACAGATGCAGACCACAGCAGCTGCATTGCAAACTTGGATGCCTCAGTCAAAAATCCACCCGTGGGATGAATACAGACCTTTAATATACCTAAAAATCTACATATTACATGCAGAATTAAATCAATTTGATCCAGCAAACTCCAGAAAAATAAACATGAACAAAAAAAGCCCCCACAAGTACCTGAAAACTCTCGTTTTATAAGCATTCATTCCACAAATCTATGTGCTGTGGCTCTAGCCCAAGGAGGAACGTCAGTGTTTTGCAGCAATGATGAAAAGCAATGTCATACGAGATCCTCCTTTACTAAAATATTACTTTTATGAAACATGCCATATAGCAGTTTTAGTGTACTGAGAGGCTCTGCATAATCAAATGTAAACTCTGCTCAGAAACAAACCTTTTTTTCCCTCATCAAACACTATGCCTGGTCTTCACTGCTCAAGAATTTTCTAAAGCTATGGAGGGAACAAGGGAGGTATCAGTACAGTAGGAATCAGAGAAATAATCTATCTTTAAAAGGTACAAGAAAATTATTTCAAATAATAAAAAGTCCCATTTGATTCATTATTAAATTCACCTCATGCTTGATACGAAAAATTTTAAAGTACCAAGAAATATTCTAGGTAAGTGAGTATTCATTATGAGCAGTGATTAGCAAAAAAATTCAGAGAGTCTGGCGGGCTGAGAGATGAGATCAGCTCGAGTCCTTCAGCTCATTATCTCAGCTACTAGCCAAACCATTACATCACAACTGGAAATATATACCATTCATAATATAAAGGAGTCACACTTGAGGTTACTTGAAAATGACAGAAGACAGGAAAAGAATGGCTCTGTGGACCATATATTCACTGCTGAGTTATGACTATGGGACAACTGTAAAAAAAAATTAAAAATCCCACAGTGACTTGAGTACCCCGGTCACAGCAGAACCACATGCAGTATTAACAATATATTAAGGCAGAAGAGCAATACTGACTTCAGCACAGCATGACAGCCAACACCAACCAGATCATGCCAAGGACCAGGCACAATCTCCTTTTGCTTTCCTAATGAAATGTGCAAGTAATTAACCATTGACACTGACACAGTGCAGAAATTACCTATTAACTAAACAAAAATTAAAATGTTCAATTAATTTCTGAGACTTCAAATAGCTGTGCAGGTCTGCAAGCATCTCCTGAAGGACCAGCACTTCTCTTGTCTAGGCTGATGAGTACATTCATGCTTCATACCCATTGCACAAACACCGTCCTCACAAGTATCTGCCAAGATCCTTGGTCTGTAACCTGCAACTTCAGTTTCTTCAGTTGTTGCCTCTTGTGTCCAATCCTCACAAATTCTAGTGGTTTTGGTGAAGTTAACCTTTTCTCGCACAGCCTCTGAACTTCGAAGATTTCAGCCTCAAAGCCAGTCTTCAACCGATCCTCTGCGTCACTCTTCAGCTCTAGGTTTGTCACAAATCTCTCAGCTTTCAGGTTCTTCTGCCCTGTCAGCTGTGTTAGTGAAGAGCAATACAACTCAAATTCCCATCCTGCAGATTCCCAACAGGCATCCTCTAAAGGACTTAGCTAATAACAAAACCAAAAATATGCTTCAAACCCATTTATTTTCCCTCCCTTTTTGTTCATGCCTATTGCTTTAATACAGAGGGCACGTTAAGGGGTTTTATATCCTGCTTTCCTGCAGTGTATGATCTCTAACTTATTAGCATAGTTTGACATGACCTTGCGTATAACAGAGCAGCACATTTTTACCTGGTCCTCTTGACAAAGCTCCACAGTTATCTCTAAGTCACCTGCTGTCTCCCCACAGATAATTTCAACCTCTCTCAAGACATGCCCACACCCTTGTCTGCCAGGGAATTCACAGTACCCACCCTTTCTTCAACCTTCAGGTCTCCTTGGAGAGTTACTCATAATCCAAATACCTTTATTCTCCTCCTCGCTCTCCCTTGCTTACAGGGAGGTTTCTTACAGAAAATCCCAGCAAAGCCACTAAATATTACTGGAAACAAACCCAAGCATGTTAACCTTGGAGTAAGACTCAGAAGTCTGCGCTCACTCCCAAGTTCCATAAGCTTCATACACAAAACACGGCAAATCACTTAGACTTTTCGCGCTTAAATTCCTAACCAAAAAATTTATTTTCCCCACAACTTCCCTGGAGCATCATTAGGATAAAAATCATCACATTTTGCCAGACTCCTGGTTCTTAATGTAGGTCACAAAGTACATAAACAAGAATTGATTATGAAAGGCAGGAAGTTAAAACAGTCCATATGTGGCCAATATTGCTACTGAAACCTAAACTTCTGCATTTCCTGCCATTGTGACTTTAATTATGAAATCATAAAGCTGCACTAAGGTAACTGCCATGTTTAGTTTCCTAGCTGTCTTTAGGGGAAATAAAAGAGAATTAAAACAAAACAAAACCAACAAAACTGCCTCAAAAAGCCAATCAAGCACAACCACCAAAAAAAACCCCAAACAACCCACTCAAAATAAACAGCAATGAATAACAAAAAATGCCCATACAACTCGAAAGTTTATCAAGTTCCTCCACCTCACCAGTGCATCACTGAAGGAGGTTCATTCATGGACTTAAGCTTGAGTTTTGCATCGGTCCCTTCTTGCTGCCTGGGGTTAAGGGGAACAGAAAGTTGACGGACTGTCCCAAAGGAGAAAAGTCCATCCCTTCTGTCTTTGGATAATGTATCTCTGCCTGAAAAGAAACCCTGGCACAGATCTGCCTATAAATCTACACAGAGCTAAAAAGGCTGAAGAAGAAACAGAAGTAAACCAAATCAAACCAAAAAAACCACAGACAACAACAAAACTAAAAGATGTTTTCCCTCTGTGCTTGCTATGGAAGAAGCTAGGTAGATGACCCCCTGACTGGAGTAGGTTTTTTTGCCTATGGGTTGAGAATCAGCCTGAAATTTAAACATCAGTGATAGAGGCCAGCAGAGAAGTGTAGGCAAAACAAATGGCAACAGATCACAAGTGGGAGATGGTGCTCCCTCAACTTTTGCAGGAACTCACGTACACACAGCTGAGCTATTACTGCTCACATTAATCTTGTTTAGACCCATCTCTGTACCAGAGAAGTGTGAGATAGCAAACACATTGCCAATCTTCTAACAGGCCTCTCAGGAGGATCCGGAAAACTACAAAACAATTAATTTGACGTACGCATTGAGCAAATTGATAGGAACTGTTACAAAGAACAGAGAGGTGGATATCACATGCTGGGGAAGAGTCCACATGGCATTTGAACAATCGCCTCACAAACCCATTAGCATTGCTAGAGAATTGTTGTATGTGAGGACAAACATGACCGGATCAATCCACTCGCTTGATCTCCAAACAAATACATAACCTAGTAAAAGATGGGAAAGAAAAGATGGTATTAAGCATTCAGTTTCTCTATGAAAATAGGTCACTACCAGTGTTTCACAGGAGTTTTGTAGGACACAGCCGGATAAATGCGTTGGAAAAGAGGGAAGAATGGTGTGCAGGAAGAGTACCCTACTGATACCAAGTTGCCCGCAGCAATACAAATGGAGACGTACTGAGAGAACTGCAACTGATCTCACATAGATTTTAAATTGTAAAAGGTAAGACAAAGCTCAGTGTTGGCAGGTATAAAGAATTGTAGGGAATGGTGGGGAGGATGGGTGGGGAAGAAAACAACCCCAACCCTACGAATACAGTATGGGCTCTGGGTGAGCTGTTACCACTACAGGGAAGGATCTTGCATTCAATAGAGACATATATAAAAAAATGATGATTTAGTTTCAGCAGCAGTCAAAAAACAAAAAAAATACTGTTAAAAATTATGGGAAACATAGACCACCACAGAACACACCCTCAAGCAAGCATTTAAACAACAGATGCTGCACACTGAATAAGTTATCTAGCTTGCATGCAGTCCTTCCATCTTAGAAAGACACCACAGAACAAGGGAAGGCAGAGAGGAGAACAAGGATGATCAAAGGTATGAAATGGGTTCTGATCAAGGAACTAAATAGACATGGATTTTCCAGCCTGGAAGACAAACAGTCAAGGTAGTATCAAAGAGATCCATGATAAATGGAGCAGCATAAAGACAGTGGATAAGGAATCATTTGTCTCTTACAAGATAAGAACAAAGGAGCATCAAATGAAATTTTCAGGTAGAAAATTCAAAATAAACAAAAAAAGGCACTTCTTAACACATACATTGTTCTACCTTAGGACTCATTGCACAGGATATTGTGGATGATAAAAAGGCACATGGTTTTACAAACAATAAGACAAACTAATGGAAGAAAAATCTATCACGGGCTATTAAACCAAAGATACCATCTCTGCTTCAGGAAGTTTGTGAGATGCAGATTGCTGAAAGCTGGGAAAATATATTGGGAAAGCACTACTACGTGCTTGCACTTTTACTGTCTTCCCATGGCACCTGCTGTTAGTCCCTGGCCGAGACAGGGAGAGTGACAGCAGTCAGGCTGACAACAGCCCGCAGTGCAGCTCCTCAGGGGTGGGTCTCGAGGACAAGTGTCCACACTTCGATCGGATGGTTTCACTTTCAGCTAGAACCAGACCAGGGTCCTGCTGACTGAATGGGTATTCCCAGGTGGAAACATCTTCTGGTTTAGCAGCACCCAAAATGAAACCCGCCCACGCGCTCGGAGCCTGCGCGGCAACGCGCGCACGTCGGCAGGAAGCGGGGACAATGAGCGGACTTGCTTCAGAAGAACACTCCTAACCCTCACCAAAACGCTCATGCAGATACACCTGTGCCCCACGAAACACACCCTTGCCCTGAAAGTCTGACCACCCTCCTGAAGCAGCGACCCTCCTGCATCCAGCAGCTGCCCCTCAGGATGTGCCAAAGGGTGACAGAGGCTGGGCCAGGTCTTGCTACAGGATTGGTCCTGAAGCATCTTCTCAGTTACATCCCACTCTGCTCAGTGCTCTCTGGGTACAACTACAGAATTAGGCTTTTAGGCATAAAGCTATGCACATGAAGAAACTTTCACCTGCATATTTCCTAGGAATTTTTACTTGGGTTATCTTTCATGAAACAACTACTTTTTACTTCACAAATACACATATATGTTGATCTGTGATGACCAATATACCAGCTTTTAACCATCTCTAGACTAAAAAAACACAGCTGGTACCTTTGTTATAATGAGAAACCTAAAATTATATTAATATTTTGAAAATTGTTAAAGACACAGTTCTATGCCTTCTTTCAAGAAGACAACCAGTATGTAATTCCAAGTGATAGATGCCAAAGAAGGTTATAGACTTGCAAAATATATTTTAATATTAGAAACTTTATTTAAATTTTCTCATCACAACAGCTTGGTTCTTACAAAGTAGTTATATATAGCATGACATTGCATTTTTCTTCATGGAAAACACTATTTTAATGCTATTATATTGCCTTTACTACAAAGGCACCTTTTAAGCAAGATGAGAAGTTGATTTTCCAGTTTGCAGACAGATCTAATATTTACCTGAAGTATATTCTCCTAGAAAGAGCAATACACTTTAAAAACAAACAAATCCTCAAAATGTGTCTGATCTTGACTTCTGTTACTTAATTTTGCATTTGCCTAATCACACACAAAGTGGAAAACATCAGCTTAGTATTAAATGGAATGTCTTCACATGTACAAAAAGGCTTTTGATTGAATTGAATTCCTGATTCTACCAATTTAACCTTTTGTATAAGCCTCTTCCAAAGGAGACTACTGCTTCCTTAAACAAAAGGTTATGGGATCATTTTTGAAGAACAGTGATACTTTTGACCTTGACACAAAGTATACAATTGATGGGAAAAGTCACTGACGAAACTTCCACCATTAACATGACTGAGCTGAACCTTTATCTGCAACCTAATTAAAAAGAAAGGTTCCCACCCCAAAAAGCCTTGTGCAAGGTGCTTGTCATGAAGAATTAGGGAGTTCTGCATAACAGGGCTCAAGGGCATTCAAAATTACTGGGAAAAAAAAAAATCCTTCTTCAGAGCTAACAGAATCTTCTCTTCAAAAAGCCAAAGAAAAACTGGTAAGGCATTTTAAAGATCTGTAAGTACATGTGAGTCTTCTTTTATTTACACTGGACTTGGGAATGCAAGAGAGAGAAATACGATCTTTTTTTCTTATCTTGGTCTGTCTTGTACAGACTAAAATAAAATCAATTGCCCCGTGGAAAAGCCTTGTAAAGAAAACTCATAAATCCTATTTATTTATCTATTTTTCATCATGTAGAGCAACACAAGATCGGATATTCTTGTCACAGGGCCAGATGGTAAAAGAACCATAACAATCATTGTTCTTCAACCCCAGGGACCACAGTCACTGCACAAAAGATGAAATTATACTTAAAAATTCACAAAATTATTTGACCCTTTGATTATCTCAGTTAAACAGCATTAAATTCCATCAATGGGCATCCACAGCTAAAAAATTTTGTGCTTTTTCTTCCCAAGCAATGTACAAGGAAAATGGAAACTTCCAAGTAAGAACCCCCAAAACTGTCAAGGTAATTGGAAAGGTTTTTACATTTGCTATAAGAAAAAAAAAATTTAAAAATGCTGGGAACAGGTTTTTAATCCTTCCTATATCTGGCAATTAAAGGTTATCTTAGCAGTACATCCTGTCACTTAGAGTTCACATTTTATCCAGTAGCTAATGCATACCAAGTCTATGAAAGGTCTGTGAACGCCTTAAAGCAAAGGCAGTGGCTGGAGCTCAGACCTCAATAACAGGCAGCAGCTATTACTGCAGTGCATCCATCTATCAGAGACATTGATATTCCTTCCTCTGATCATTTTTCTAAAGAAACTAGAAAGCTCTCCTGTGTATTTGTTTGGAATCCAATTACACGGGCATGATGATACATTAGGAAAAAAAAAATATTTCCTCTGAGTATGGGGAGGCACTGGCACAAGTTGCCCAGAGAGCTGTGGGTGCCCCATATCTGGCAGTGTTCATGGCCAGGTTGGATGGGGCCTTGAGCAACCTGGTCAGTGAAAGGTGCCCCTGCCCATGGCAGGGGACTAGGTGATCTTTAAGGTTGCTTCCAACCCAAACCATTCTATGACTCTATGATTGAGCAATTCCCCCCAAAAAAATACCCTGCAGTCACAGCTGGAACAGGGATTTTCACACCAAAAGACTCAGACCAAGTCACTTCTAGTCATTGTCATCTGGAATTTGGCAAGAGGCAACCTGCTGGTCTAAACTAACAGGTCTCATTTTTCTACTTGTACAGGCAAATCCTATTTGCACCTCACCTAAAAATCCTATATTGTTTACTTTTTTCCCAAGCTAGGCCCAGACTCTTCCAACTTTTCCAATGACATTTCAGCAGAGCTCCATTTAGGATCTGAAGGATGGTAAAACATTTTCTGTTCTTCACTTTGAACACGCCCCAGCTGAAGGCAGCTCACGTACAACAGGTACGCAGTGCTCAAGCAGTATCAGTGTGCCATAGATGAGACATTTTATGCAGATATTTAAATCAGGCCACACCCGCAATAAAGATAATAATTAACCACCATCCCTGGCATCAAGGTGTTGCAAAGTGAACTTCACATCAAAGAAAAGAGCCTTTAAGTTATTTAAAGATTCTGAAGTGTTGTGATGAGATGCTGCTCGTTCACATAGGGAAAGAATTTGTTAACTGGTCTGCACTGAAGACAAACATTAACAAACTTTGATAGATTTCCTTCGGCTATGTGTCTGCCAACATTTTTTTTTTTAATAGATTTTATGGTTGTAGTCCAAAAGTTGAAATGTTATTTTGCACTCAGCACACCAAAACATTTTTTTATGAACATTATTACCACAAGCATAAAACTACTGTTTCTGTGTGAAAGTTTGTTAGAAAAGGTTTCACAACCATATGATATAAGGAAACGGAATTAATTGTATTTTTGAATTTCCCATTGCCAGATGGGATGTTACTCAAGACTGGGATAATGATTCAAATACCAGCAGTAGGTCCAGCCACCTAGAATTAAGAAGATGGCACCGTGAGTAGAGAGAACAGTTTCCCTCAAAATGGCTCTAATGAAGATGAATTTGCTCAAACTAAAACAAATTCTTCACAGCCACGGAAGGATTTGGTGAGACACCGGGTCACAGTAGGCTAATGGCACTGCGACACACCTACTAAATCTTCTCTCTGCAAGCTTAATGCAATAAAGAAAATCCCTTTGTGGCCGATACTGCCGCAGGTGCCACAGCGGAGACCAGGCAGCCACGGAGGTCACGGGGCTGCGAGTGTCACTCTGCCCAGCAGCCCCCAGCTCTGGAGAGGGAGCAAGGAGCTGGCCAGGACTGGGCTTGTTCTGAGCCCTGTTCAAGAGGAGAAAATCAAACGAGACCTGGCAAAGGAAAGAGTGAATGCAGCGAGTGGTATTTGGGCTCATCGGAGGGATAAAACAGGGAGCAGCTTATGCCGTGACCTGCTGAGAGACGATCAGTGGGACATCCTTCCTCCGGTTTAAAGAGCTGGGGAGAAAACATGGACAAACATGAAGTTACTGAAGTGAAGGAGGAAGACACACTTCTTCCTCCTCCTCGAACTTATTCTCTTGGTTTTACTTGGACAAATACGAAACACTCTTGTTAGGATGAGAGAAAGAGTGAGATGCAAGCAGCTTATTTTTGTCCAGGAGCAGCAGACATTTAAATTACCAGTCTTGCTACCGATTTTGGACAGTAGCCATGGCTGGGGATTTTACCCGTAATTCTCACTGACATTAATTCACAGACTGACTCCCTGACCAGAAAAGGTCTTGCTCTGGCCTGACCCATAACAAGGAACCTGGAGTGGAAGGTTCATCTGACTCATGGTAATTGCCTTACCGGCATATTGGATAAAAGACAGTTTCTGAGGTATCAAGTCTAAGTACAGACACAGGATCTGCAATCTCCTGGCACATGCTGCAACAGCCAAGGAAAATTGTTACTGTAAAAACCAAGCATGTTAGTAGGAAGCAAGTGATAAAACCATTTTCTGTTTCTTCCAAATACATAGCTAAAGGAGCACAAAACCCAAGCTTTTGAGATCCACAAGAAAACTGTCCGAACATGGCAAGAGTAACTCCGAAATGTTGCTGCAGTGCACTGGTTTTTATTAAATAAAGCCACTGTAATAGTTCCATCAAGCATTTATTCCTGCATTTTAAAAATATATACAGAAATCTGCTAGTTATTGAAAATAATCTGCTCACAGTATCAAAGGAGAATCACGTATTAGTAGACTCTTCTCAAGTCACACAGCCAAATTATAACTCCAACTCTGTGCAGATACTTCTTTATTTTCCCTCATTGTGGATAACAAAATAGGGATGAACTAATGCCACTTACACTTAAAATAAACAACCACGTTTAGAAAAAATAAAGACAGCAAAACACAAGTGAAAGTAGAATTGTTACCTACTTATTTCTCCCTTTGAGGTCGGGGATCCTTGAAGACTGAATTTGTATTTTCCCTGTAGCTCGCTACACTGAAAAGGCAGCAAAATGAAACTGTATTCAAGATAATTATGCATCTTATCCAACACCCCTAAAATAGTAACAAGTTTGTGATAGCTCTACCTGTCATTTTGCAAGAAAACTTTCCTACATATCTTGAACGAGCTCAAGATATAGATTCAAAAGAAAAAGGAGAATGGGGGGAAGATTTCTGATGGCTATGATTGAGATGGGATATTTTCTGCTCTGTGCTGTTGCAGTAGAGGGTTGAGTTTTCTAATAATTGCTTAGAAAAGTTGCTCTCCTTTGGATCATCTCTCAAATTTAGTCATCTTTAAATAGTTTATTTACTCATTAATTTTTGTGTCACGTTACCTGCACAAATGTCCACAAAAATGTGCCTATTCCTTTTACATTCAAAGAGAATTTACTTCAGAAATCCAGACCTGTCCAGCAGAGTCTGAAAAAAAAAATTCTTTCTAGCTAAAGGAAGGAAGGAACAAAGGAAGGAAACTTGTAAACTACTAAATTTCCTGAATAAATATTTCTTGTGTCCCTCATTTGGGCACTGCAGATCGGAAACTAAGCCTCTGCCTCTGGGACAGCACACTCCCAACTTTCGAGTTAATGCAGTTTTTCAATCATTGTTTAACATGAATCATTAATGTGAATACTTATGCTGAACCCATTAAGTGCTACTGCTTTGTCCCACAAACATTCATTAATTTATCTCTAACATACCGCCGTCTGGTAAGGGAACAGGATTATCTCCATTTTACAGATGAAGAACTCAGAGGGAAAAAAACAAACAAACAAAAGAAAACCCTCCAAACAACTAATGACTTGAGCAAGTTATTTCAAGAAATCTGGCAGATCAAGTCCAGATTTCTTCAGTCATAGTCCACTGCTTTTAAAGCAAAACTATTCCTTATAACTTCCAGAAACCTTAATTTCCAATTAGCCAAGAAGCATAAAAGAAACAAAATATGAATCCACGTTTTCTTTCAACAATGCCTTTAATAAAGCTGTACATACATGACCTATATGGTAGGTTCATTAAGTCAGCAACAGATATACATTGATATTATTAAATGTTTAGTATGTTTTAAGCAAGATTGACCTCCGAATGAACCACAGTACGCTTTGGGATTTAAAACAATCTGTCGTAGGCTAATTTTTCACATTAGCTCTGTATTTAACAGCAACAGTAATTTTTAAATTTAATTTGGCCTCCTGCATCATGCACATAGAAATACATTTATCTCAAGATAAATCATTCAAATGTGCACGATATCAATACCAACATCATTTCTTTGCTTGGGGATAATTTTGCCAATAATTTAGCAACACAATCATGAAAAAAGCAGCAGCGCCGATTCCCTTTCTAGCATGAAAGCAAAGTAGCTTGCAAGGCATGCCTTGGATTTGAGAAGCAGCAGAAGGAACTCCACACCCCTCTACCACTTTTAAATATAACAGCAAAACAAAAAACTCAGCAGCTATTTCAGGAAGCTTAGTTGTTCAAATAAGAAAATACTTACAAGCAGAGGCTGGGGGCACACTCTACAAAAAAGCCTTTTCTAGAGACAGAGTACTCATTATTAACACAAGTTTTGAAGAAAATCGGGAGGAAGTACATCTAAAGATCAAATCAGAAGCAGTCTTGCAGATTATTTTAAACTATGCATGATGGATGCATTCTGCTCTGTCCTCATTTCAAACTGCACAGACTTTTCCCTGTGATAATCTATTCCAGATGAAGCAACTGATATTTCCAGTTTCAACCAAAGAGAAATGGAAAAAAGGGGGCAAATCCCCCCCTCCCCCAACCGGTAACTCTTTGCTATTTAATGATTAATCAGTATGAAACCTTCACTCAACATTTAACTTTCTCTTATTTACTGAGCTCTTTAATACAGAAGGGAAAGTAAATAAAAGGAAGAACGGCAATTCTTGATTTCTTGCCAGTTTACAGTATTAAAAAAAGAATCTGCGCCACGGGTTGGCAGGCAGCCACACTTACAGTAAGCTATCTACTGTTTCACCCCGCAGGAAGGACAAAGGATTCAGTGTGGGGCTGCTGGGTTTCTCTCTGTCAAATGCACCCTTCAAAACAGATCCCAGGAATATTAAAAACTGCGTGCAATTAAGAGCGTGTTTTTCGTGATCTCTCCCTCTTTTGGGGGATGTTTCTAAAAAACCTGGAGTGTCGTCGTCGGGAAGGCAGGGAAAGGAAATAGCACTGCTACAGCCACAGCACTGACATTTTAACTTACTAAATCAAGTTACTCCAGCAGAAGTATAAGGTGCTGGGTTAAGCAGTTTGGTTCACATTTCTGTTTCCTCATGACACGAGCGCACATTACTGCTTCATGCCCTCTCCAGCTGCACAGCACCCACTTCCAGAGAGGCTTCCACAGGGCTGTGCCACAGGGAACCCCATCTTTTGCGGGCTTATTCCTAAGGCTTCCTAGTGCATAAAGGTAGCTGTTCGCCAGCAGTGGGGAAATCTGAAAGGAGTACTGACTTCTGGGGACAACTTCACAGGGCACTGCTCCATTCCACATGCATCATGCAATCCTCCCATATCTTGGTCACTCAAAACCATCTGAGCCATTGGCAGGAGGCAGGAAGCAAGAAGGAACAGAATGATGGGAGGAATTAAGGGCTGGGGAGAAAAGGAAAGGCAGAGTAAAAAGCAGCAACAAGCAGGAATTATAATAGGCTAGAGTTAATAGAATGAGCCAAAAGGAAGTGAATGAAAGCATGACTGAAGAGGAAACAAGTCGTTAAAGGACAAAGAAAATCGCTACTCTGCATTATGAGGAGAGAACGCATGTGTAAATACAAAGAGTATGGATGAGAGTTAAGGATCAACGATTATAAATAAGCACAGCCTGAGTGCTCCTTCCACTATTAAAACAGAAATAAAAGGAGCACTGGTTCCACCTACAAGAAGTGAACATCCATGTGACCTGCCTTTGTTTTATTATGTAGCCTTGAAACTTTCTGTGAATTTCTGACTATTCCACTCCTACCCTTCCTATATCATGTCTGGAGACATTCTAAATATCCCCATAAGCATCAGTATATTTTCCAAAAAAATCCTGCTTTCAGGATAGAGTTATTTTCTTTTCTCCCAACTGCAGCATTTTTATGTGATTTTCGGATTCCGTTCCCGATTCCCAAAAATTAAGTGTTTTTTGTTTTTTTTTTACCTCTGAATTTAACAGTATTCAGTCTTTAAACTTTGGTATCTTGGTCTCTCTAGTCTAAAAATGAATTTTCAGCTTAAATAGAAGAGAATGGAGGAATTTTTAGCTTACATAAAACAGACAGCTTTTGCTTGCAGTCCTGAAAGGGCTGGAAAGAGTGATTTTCAAGTCCCTGACAGTCTTCCCCATCGCCACCCCCACCCCTCCCCTCCTAGCTAAGAATGTAAAATCCCCCAGAGTACTGCAAGTCAGCAACAGCCTTGTTTAAATGACCTTTGCATCTTACTAAATGTCTCAGGTTAGATCCCAGTCCTGAAAGATACCAGTAAGAGTTGCAAAGATTAGAAAATCCCTGTCGGACGTGCATCTTGCTGTGACAAGTATTATGCAAGTTCAGCATAAGTATTAACTTTCTTTTCACACCAAAAATCAGGGATGCTGATAGAAAAAGTGCTTTGATACTGAGCTGACAATCCCATTTCTGTCCCCAACCTGCACATCACCTCTGGATGGTTTTAGGAAAACCACTTCCCCATGTCTCCATGCAGAGAACTGGGGAGATTTCCTTTTGCTCCTTTGCTCTCATGGGCTTCTCAAAGCAGGTTTTATAGGACTCAGCCATCACTATTTTGTTTCCAGGGCTGGTTTTGCTTTCACAGACACAGTATCTACTACACATACATTAGAGCTGCTGCAGCTCCCCGGCAGCAAGAGCACCACATACAGTGTCAAACAAAGTGCAAATTTGGTTAGCATGGAAACAAAACGGAACCAGCTTCCACAGCAGCAAAAATACTCGCTCTTGTACCAAATTCAAGGAGACAATTTTTGCTGCAAGTAGCATGTTTTTCAGAAGTTCCATAATTCCATAGTTGTGAAGCACAACTTCCACAGAAGGTTGGTTTTCAGCTATCTAATCTTCATCTACACCTAAACCTATAACCTACAGCACAAGTTTTGATGTGTTTGCCTGCTCTTTTTATCTTTGGAAGAACTAGGAAGAGTCACAGGCTTTAAAGAACAACTTATTCTCACAAATGAAGTTATTGACATGAAACCATAACTTCATATGTACAAAATTTTAGTTTAAAGGTAGTAATTGGCAAAAAAAAAAAATCATTAAAGCTAGTTAATGCTTTCCTAATGTGCCACGCAAATATTTTAACTTCAGGTACAAAACGCAGCAAGTCCTGGTGAATTTCATAACAACATACTCAACGAACACAAAAAACCAAAACCAAATTAAAAAAAAAAACTCTAAGCATGAAAAACATTCACTAATTTACTGATTTTTAAGCTTGATGGAAATGTTTCTGTATTTCAGTTTTAAAAGAGATAGTGAAGAGTAGGAGAGAAAGACAACTCAAGAAAAAATAAATTATACCTTCAAGATTAACACTTCCTACTTAATAAAATATTTTAAACATAAATGAATCCTTTGATTAAAAGTTATGATTATTCTTAAAAAAACCCAAAAAACCCCTCAAACTTGCTTACATAAAGCTGAGAACTTGCAAATACTAGCTCCAGTTCTGCAAAACACACAAACTCCCCCTGACTTCAAAGAATGCAGACTTAGATTCACTATTTGCAAAAATACATTAACTTCAGCATTGGAAATACTCAGCCTCCCTAATCTGATTCCCCTCCCCAACAATTACAGAGCAATTACATGAGATAAGAACACATTTCTGGGCACCATTTTTACATATTTTGATAACCATGTCCAATTACAAATTTCCCTCACTGCTTAAATTAAAAAAAAAAAAATACATCTTTCAAATTTTTCTTTTGTTTTTTAAATTATTCTGACACAGTACTGAAGTGTCTCCTCCAAGCAACAAAGGAATTCACCTGAGCTCTGCTCCAAAACATACTAAAAGTTAACAGCCTACTTCCAGTTGACTTCAGCACGCCTCCCATCAGGCTGCCTGAGAACTGACCTGGGTAGCTTTGAGAAAGGAACCGTACTTCAATCCATGGAAATGCATGAAATCCATGATTTTTTTACTCCTGTTGGTCTTCTCAAGGTTTAAGACTCTTTGAAATGCCATCCGCTATAGCAACAGGTTCTTGTTTATACAAACAAATGACCTACAAAGTACACACTTAATCTTACCAGCATGCAATTTTGATTATCCTGCTCCTCTCTTTCACTAGAGTCCTTTGTCAACTACATAAAAGCGAAACATTATTTTAAACAAACAAGAATGTTTCTGGTCTGTCAAATTTCAAGTTGTCAGCGTCCCCCTATGAAAGCAGGTTTTTACTTCTTAAAGAAATCTCACTTATATTGTGCCTGAAACATGGAATTTTTTATTTGCATTTCTTGTATTCACAAAATTTTGTGGGAAAAAAAAAAAAAAAGGAAGATTTTTTACTCTGGTAATCACTGTTTGCAGAATCTCATACAGGTAGAAATGCTACGATTAATTAAAAAAAAAAAATAGGAGCTGGAAAAAACTGGAAAAACTTACCTAACTATGCATCTTGCACATTATTGTATTAAACTTGAATAACTATGCATTATTATATTAGATAATTAGACAATTAGGCAATAATTTGTATTTTGCTATTACAGAATAGTTGTAGTATTAGTCTATATAAATTATTATAAAACAATAATAAATGTTTTTGAAAATCTTGACACTTCTAACTACCCTACTTATTATTTCAGTTAGATATTTTATGAAATGCCATTAATTTCACCCCAGGCAATGAATGCGTAAAAATGTTTGCATTTTTAGTTAAAAATGCTCACTAGGTTTTGTTGCTCATTTGTTCTGTCTTGTGCATTTCTATGTTGCACAGAGGCTGCAGCAGCTATTCAGAAATATTTAAAAACTATTTAAAATCAGTAGGTTATCACCACTTTAATGGAGTAGCTTATTAATATCTGATTGACCCAATTTTTTTTTTTTTCGGCATTAAAACCACAAATTAAATGGTCTGCTCCTTTGCAACTGAAAGGTGAAACTCACATAGTAATAATTAAGGGCTGGATGATCATGCCCCTGGCAGCAAGTAGTGAGTGCAGAAGGGGGCAGCTGCAAAAAGCTCTGGATTTGCTGCAGAAGAGGACCCCACTGCCTTCCCAGGAACCCCAGCCCCTGGCAGCCCTGCTCTCTCTGCTCTCACCTGAATCTCGCTTCCTGCCAGCGTCCGTATGCAGAAGGAGAAAATAAGAAGGCGGGGGGGAGGGGGGGGGAGAAGAAGAAGAAGAAAATCAGCAGTGAAAGCATCAACTTCCAGCAACATTTTCAAAGCTCGGAGAGGAAGGGTGCCAAGCACACAGGCCAGACACTCGGCTCTATAGCTGGCAGGGGGAACCTTGAAAACTGTTTGCAGCCCTTTTATTGACACTAATCTTTGCTTCTCCTTTCTGTCTCATCAAAATTTTCAGAGCAGCATCTTCCTGGGCCTGCCACAGCTCCTTGCAGCTGCAGAGCTCGCAGGGGCTGCACAGCTCCCCTGGGCCGGCAGCCATATGTTGCATTTCTCTGGAAAGGCCCCTAAGAAAACACTGACCCGAGCCATATTCCTCACTGATTGTCTTTGGCACAGAAACCAAAATATGCTATAAATGCGTTCCTGCCCGAGCCGAGCGGACACTCATCCTGAGGAGGGCTGAGACACTGTGACAGCTGCTGCCTGTCACTGACACCGACACGGCCGAGCCAGTGCCCGTCAGGGACACAGGTGACAAACAGCACAGTGCCGTGGGGGGACATCTCCTCCGGGATGCCAAACGGGGCAGGCACCACCAACCCAGTGGGCACCATTTTCAGTCAGCACACCGAAGAAGCGGGGGAAGAGCTCTGTCCTTTGCTGGCACGTGGATTCCCAGTGCCAAGCGTTGGCTGGCTCCCCCTCAGGTACACAGGCCATCTTCTCAGAGTGGGACACCACCAAACACGCCGAGGACGCCGCTCACTGCACGCACCTTCTCCTGCCCTCGCTCCAGCAGGGACACGCGGGGCCCTGACGGCTGAGCACGGCCCTGCCCGCCACCCAGCAAAGGAGGTCAGCTGAGGTACGCATGGGACTAACCAAGTTAAAAAAAAAAGTTATCCAGTATCACAGGGCTGCCTCAAGCACCCCTGCTGCCAAGAGAGATGTATTTCATCTTGGCCTTAAGCCAGCCTTGAGACATCCCGTTTCAGTTCCTGATACTTCAGGCATTTGCTCTCCCTACACCCACTTTACAGATATAAACACAGGCAGGGAAAAAAAAAAAAAAAGCATTCAGCTTGTGCAAACAGCCAAGGCTCAAAATAAGGGAAATGCAAGAAATTGCTTCAGCTGGGAACCAGGGACAAAGTGAAGCCTTTGCTGCACGGGCTACTCTGATGCTGAAGGAATTCAAGCACATGCACTACACACTCCAGAGGGACGGCAGTTTCCTCCCTCGTCACACAGCATTTTGTCTGTGATTTATTAGAAGAAAGAGCTGCTGGATCACACAAACTGGGAACTAATATATGTAATTCTAGCTGTTGAAAAAAAATTTTAAATGCTGCAGTACACATACATGCATATGTCCTGACACAGAGACACTGGATAGACATGGACATATATAGACACATGTAAGTAAACATTAGGGTAGTTCATTTCACTTTATAAGCACAAATAATAAACTACTTGCAAAATCAGGTAAAAGGATGCATCACTGCATCCTTCAACACATTTCTAGTCTCTCATTAGCCTCCACATACAAGTTAAGTTGGTCCATCATTAAATGAACATGAGGGATAAAGAGGGAGGCACCAAGGTTGCAAGACAAATACAAGTGATAACTCTCCTGCAACGCCATAGGCAGAGAAAATTGTATTTAGCAAGCCAGACACTGTTTAACAGACCCAGCAAACACACAATTGGCAATTTTCTTCCCTTCCTATGAAAACCATAATGCAAATTAATTGCAGCATGCTAAATCACAGTTCTAATTTAGCAACATTCTTTGCAATGCTTGAGAAATAAATGCAAAAACAGTAGGGATTGTCAGTGGGCTAACTGAACAATTTCACAAGTAAAGGGAATATTTTACATGTCAATGGGACACTTTTACAACTGCTGACTGTTTTCTGAAGGAGTCTCAGATCTTGTGTGTCATTTATGGCATTTTAGGTTTGATTTTTAAAAGTGCCTTTTAGTTTCACCTCTGAATTAATTCAGCAACAACATGGAAGTTCATTGTTATGAAGTATGCTTCACGTTAAGCAACAAATAGAGGCATCTTAATTCTCTGCCACATAAGAATTTATATCAAATAATTGTCTTTATGCTCCTGGATTTTTGCAGTAGTGTATCTCCTGCAAGTAATACAATGTCTACGAGTGGTTTTGAATTCCCTGTTCAAGTACAAGTTGATTAACAGTGCTTCCTCTTAAGGAGTTAATACTATTTTTAATCCAAAGATAGCTTTAATAATAATTTCCATTTTTTCTAGTCTACTGTTTTGCAGGGTGTATAAGATGGTTAGATGACGCTTAATTTTGCTCAGGCTCTGAGACTGCATTCCTGATAGCTCCTTCAGTTCTTCACCATTATGCATGCTGCACCAAGCAGCCCTTTCCCTAGTTGACTTGAGAAAGCATGTTTCCAGAATATGTTATTCAAATCCTGAATCATTTGGGTTCAAAATCACAACTTTCTTTTAAAGTCAGCATTTGGCTTCTTTTGAGGTGAATGTTCCAAAAAGAACGTTTTTGGATAGCCTCAGACATCCTTGTCTGAATTTAACAATACTCATCATATTTAGACCAGGAATGCAAACCTGCTGAAGACAAACATCAACAAAAAAAAAAACCCTTGGAAGGTATGACAAGTAACATATAACGAACAAACAGCCATGTAAGTCTTCAGGGCTTGTTAATTCCCAGTTCTTACTCTTGTCCTCTGCTACAGCCACTTGCTAAGCTAAAAAAGCATGAGGGCAGATTGATGGTCCGCTGAACACCCCGCAGCCCAAAGCCACAGCCAGCTATTAATGCTATTTCATCACCATTTTACATCTCTGCTTTTTCACCAGTGCTATGGTGCCGATGAGGCTAGAAAAGGTCCAGCAAGGGTCAATTATTACACTCCACAACACAGCCCTTTGTGGTGGTTTCCTCTCCAACCAACCTAGAGGGAGAGGGTCTGGAGTCCACAGCCAGCTAACCTCACCCAGCTTTTCCTATCTCCAGACCCTGGAGATAGGGAGAAGGGACATCTTTAGAGAAGCAGGGAGGCTGTGTGGCCTCCACTGTGCACAATGTTTTTCCATGGCTAAACTGCCTTCCTTTCTCAGCAGATACAAGATACTGATACTGTGGCAAGTGTTAATGTCTCCCTTGCCAGAGATCTGTAATAAACTAGGTTCATTTTCAATAGCAATACCTGCTCTTCTAATGTCAGTAACTTTGACAATCCTACAGCTTCTAGTCTTCATTCTGATCATGAACAAGTTAGACAAATACCTGTTTAATCTTTCTGAGACACAAGTAAGTGGGAAATCTCTGAAAATAAGCCAAAGGTAACTAAACAACACGATTTACATGTTCATATCAACCTACCTCACCGCTGTACACCTCTGAGCACTGGAAACTCTACCCTCATTTAATATGCAGCTGAATAAGGGGCAATACCAGGAAAAACAGAAATAGGGACAGGTGCTCCTGCTGGGGCCCCTCCCTGGTTTAGAAGGACCCAAACCTGAAAGCTGGAGCAGGCGTGCCAAGACTCAAACTGTGGAGGTGCATTTCCTGCAGGGAAACCAGAGGACACTGTGCCTGAGGCTGGAACAATCCGAGCACACAGCTGGGACCCCTCTTCCCTCCCTTTCTGGTAGAGACGAAAGCCAGCCACAGCACCACCCTCTTCCCAAGGAGCCCCTGGCACAAGGCATGGAAACTGATGGGCCTGAGGGGGAGTGGGCTCCATTCCTGCCATTCATCCCTTATCCTGCCCAGACATCTCAGGACAACACGCTCTTCTCCAGGGAGACCCCCTGTTTGGCCAGGCCCTTCCAGCTCACCTCTTTATCCCAAGACTGCTCCCATGCTCTCCCCACAGTATGGGCAGCTGGCCCTGGTCACCCTTAACTATCCATCAAAGTACAGGCTCTGCTGGCAGCCCTTCCTCCCCTCCTTCCACCTCTTCCTTAGGAACAGGCAGGCTGGACTAGAGCATCCCTGCTGCAGGGAGCTGCTTGCAGATGGATGACCTGCAAGCTGGAGCCCTCTGCCCCAGTCCCACAGATCACCAGACTCTTCTCTATAGAGTCTAAGCAGTAGCAAGGTAAATTTCACACGAAGAATTATTTATAGACTTCCTGCAAGTGACTGCCCACAGCTTTGACGAACATGAGACAATAGCTCTGTTCATCTTCCATCCGTAACTGTGCAAGCAATAACTGTTTCTATCAACAAACATTTGAGCAAACAACTGATTCAGTTTGTTCCAAGCACCTAAGGCTAGAAAACTAATATTGAAAAGAGTTTATATGCTAGTCTGCTCCTCCTCACCACCATTTCCCTCTGAGCAGGCATTTCTGATGAAAAAAAAAAATTAAACGTTTACTTTTAGAGAATTTAAACTAAAATTTGTCAACATTAATCTGAGAGCATTTGGTGTTTGCACAATACATACTTTTAGTGCCCACCTATGCAAACACTAAAACAGAGTTACAGTATAAAACTAGCAAAATTTAGAAACATTTAATTTCTTGCACATGAGCCATGGAGCCTCAGATGCCACAGAGGTTCGTGTCAGCGTGGGGAAAACCTGCAGGCTGCTACGTGGATGCTTTCATTAACCCAGCAAAGGAGAAGAGTTGCTATTTGGTTTTGGAATATACAAATATCATTAAGAACCAAAAAACCATGCTGATACTTTGCAGTAATGCCTTTTTATTACAATTCAAAAGCCGTCACAAAAATCTTGCCGCAGAAACTGGTGACGTTTGCTACTGTACTACCTACAATCACTGTCCTGCAGGGTTACAGTAGAACTGCTCTTTTAAGATATGATCCCAAATATCACTAAATATGGAGAACAAATTCCTGAGAAAACAAACCCTTACCACATCAGCATTCTATAATATTAGGAAACTATTTGCATCATGCGGCTTGTGCTAAAATACTTAATGATCTCATCCTTACCATAACAAATTATCTGCCAGAAAAAGACCTTGAAGGTCAACACTGGCAACAATTAAAAAGTAATGAAAAACATTCATCCCTTAGGCAGAGTTACAATATCTAAGTTTGAAGCAATGTGCTGTATATTTTATTAGCTATCACTTGTTTAATTATTCATTGGAGCTCCTCTTATGCTCCATAGAGCAACCTCACATTGCTAAGATTTCCATTTGAATGCTATTACCCATTCAAGGACAAATCTCGTTTAAACTTTAGCTTTTGTTTTTATTTTCCAAAACATAAATTATGTTCAAAAATTAATGGGTCTGTCATACTTGCTATTTTTAATTCTGTTCACATTAGCTTCAACCTGGGACTCTACACACCATCCCTCCAACGACAGTATTTTGAGTGTCTGCATTCATCTGCTCCAGTATTCCTACAAAACCACACAAGTTTTCAACCAACTGCATCCCTTCCTTGGCCAGCAGGAGTAATTTTTATTCCTGTCTCATTTGCAGTAGCAGCTCACTTGAGCACAGTATTTCAGCATTTTCTTAAAGAAACTCACTGAGTTCAAGCAAGGCGATAGCGCCATGAAATAACTTCCATGCTTTAATTGCCATTTAATTACACTTCCTGGATTTCCTAGCAAGTAAATAAAATCTTTCTCAAGGTTTACCAGAGAAATAAGGAGCTGTACAAACAGGGCAGGCTAAGATTGGTGTTATCTGCAGTTCTTAATTTATCCTTCATTGTGGCCATACACATTTATGCCCTGCTGGGGATTCACGACACACGCAAGGGAAATTAGCTAGAGGAGTTTTTTGAGTAAGGGAGGAAAAGCCCGTTTACTGTTTTGTGATCAACAACTTGAGATAGGTTCCCCATTTAAAATTTCATTAGTGGAAATATGTATGTGTATTGTACTGAAACGGTGAAAGGAAAAAAGGGAATAAAGCAGAACAGAACAACAGATCTGCAATGGTTTGATATGCGCTTTATTTAAAATCATTTTGGTAGAAAAAAAAATGGAAACTGTCATGAAAGTTGATGTTAACCCTTTTTTTGCCTCTTCTTACAAAAATATACCCACTTCCTGAACTAAACTTAGAAATGATACCATGGTTTATAAAAATTGAAAAGGGCTGCCATTATGGGGGAGAAGGAGCAGTAATAAAATAAAGAAAAGGCTAAATATTAAAATAATAATTCATTTTACACTACTTTGAATTCCACCTGAAGAAAAAGAACAGTGAGCATGTATTTCCATACAGTGAATAGTCAAACTCTATCTAATGCTCTAAAAAAGAATCAATTTAATTAAATAACTTAATTTGGTTTAATCAAACCAAAAAAGAAAACACTGCTCTCTAATATTCCTTGGTAAGAGTGAGAAGGTATTTTGAATAGCAAGAAGAACTGAAATTATTGTGCAAGACAAACTTTCCCCTAGCTCTCCGCCTTGGTTTCATGACACTGTCAGTATCACTATGAAAGCGAGTTGTTTACATAATGGGGAAAGTTATTTATGAGCACTACTACACTAGTATTGAATAAATAAAAGTGGCAGCAAAACCCACCTTAACCCACTCCAAATAATTTCCCAAGATCAGATAAATTTTAATTTTATGATATCATAAAATTTGTCTTCGATGAAAAACAGAAGTTGCATAGTAGTTGCATTAAAACTTCATTTGCTGAGTTCAGGAGGGTGAAGTGGCAGGAAGGGGGTACACTGCCCATGAGCCCTTGTGTGGAACGGGCCACAGAGGGGCACATCTCATCTCACTCCTGCCAGGAAGATAGACAGGAATGTTTTTTAAATATGCACACACACTTCAACACAGAATCTCTCTGTAAAAAATCACATTTTTGTATCCAAAATTTCCTGTTGATTACAAAAACAGAAACTTCAGACCTATGATCAGCAGGGGACTTCTGTGCCTGTACTTTGCTTTACCAGTGTGGAATACACTTCTGCAGTGTGTTTCAGATCCAGGTCATGTGGAAATTTTGCAGAGAAAGTCTCTTAAAGCCTTTCTGATGAGACCAGAAAATCTGGACAGACCAGTTCCTTGTTGGTCTAATTAAAAGGCCATTAGGAGGTTGATCCAGAAGTGAAACCTGAAGGAACACAGGCGGGAACATACACAGTCTTAACTGAGGATGATAATAAGGGACACCATTCACCAAGGTCATATTTGGCCAGGAGTTCCTTCCTCATGTGGTGGAGGATATAGGCTCCTCCTGAGGGCAACTCTCGGCCATCAGTGAACGAGAAGAGGGAGAAAGACTGAAATCCATACACATGGACAGGAAAAAAAGGAAAATTTCTGCAAAACGGATAACAGAATAAATACAGAGTCCACTTCAGCATCCTTTATCCTGAGTTACCCGAAGTCATTAGCAACCTCCTATATCTGGCTTGCCCACTTCAATCAAACCATGCTCGAGTCCATCGTAAAAAAAACAAAACATGAGAACTTTACTCAGATGTAAACAACACCTCACATGCCCAAACCATCTCCCCCTTCTTTGCCTCTAGAACTTCCACCTCCCCCAAAAGGGAGCACGAAGAACACTTCCAGCCTGTTTACATGTTTCTAAGCACCTCTCACACATCTGCAGAAGTCAATAATGCCCAAGAGCAACACCTGCTCCACTAGCCCAAGCCCACCAGCAGGGCTGATGTCCCCATGGACACCAAGGATGAAGAGGTCATGTTTACTGCCCAAACACCTTCAGCACATCACTGGGAATGCCCAGTATGAACTTGCTACTAAGAAAAAACAATTTACTCCTAGATTTTCCTACAAGAATGTTAAACAGCAGCCGGATGAAAATGGAGGCAGAATACTGCCATCCATTATGATACATTTTTAAGACATCTGCCTTCTTTCTCTAAACAGATGCATCAGACTTATTGGATNCGTGCTATCACTTTGGTTCCTCACAAAAAGTCCTCTTTGGAACACATGCTAAGGATGCTATCCCAAGCTCCTGGGATAAAGCATCACTTGACAACAACCCAAATTTTCTTTTTTTAAACCCAATCTGCCTAATTTTCCTAATGTGTCAGTGTGAGCCATTTAGCACTCCAAGGCTGGCTATCAAAACCAGGAAAATGCCTACCAGCCCAGGCGCACAGGAACACTAACACCAAGAAGGCTACTGACAATAAACATAGTTCTGTTTTTAAACACTTATAAACAACACACTTTTAATTTCTTGTCAGGCTTAGCTGCTGAATACTTAAGCTACATTTGCACCCCAGGCAACAGTATTTTGTGAGAAACAGACATGTTCTATGTGCCTGTGTATTAATTACAATTCTAAATGAATAAACTCTGAAAAATGACAGGCTAGATACGTAAAACATGTCCATCTTAAAACCACTTTAAAACTTATAATGGAGATTTCACAAAACTGTGTAAACATGGACAAAACCCACTGTCACCTGTATAAGCCAGTAGTAAGAGCTTTTCATAATGAGACTCCCACGAATGAAGTGAGGAGTTGATTTTATCTGGTACACCACAGTAATTTGCTGTGCAGCTTCATGAAACTGCTACAAATAGCATTCCAGCCAAAACCCAATTGTTGCTGAAATGCATTCAGTAAAATGGAAAATACAGAGAAATACAACACAGTAATTGTCTCTCAACCCACATTATATATTGTGTTTCTAAATTATATAGTATTATATTTTCAAGTTTTTAATATAGTTTCCCACTGAGGAATTGATAACACAGGAGACATTCTTTGACCTTTTCCCTCTGAATATCCAAATAATATACCACATAGGTTTATAAACTAAATAACTCTCCAGCCTTTTATTAGATCCCAAGGGATAAAATCTGTTTTAAAAAAACACCACATGTAGCAATGCACAAAAGAGCTAATGCAGAGCACTTTCCTTGCTGTGCTATTTCTCACCTGCATCACAATTTCTCCTGTACAGTTGCAATTGCAGTTTATGAGTCTACATGTATTGGAAAGACAAAAATTGGACTTCTAGCACTTGAAAATCTGCACTGAAGGCCCTGATACAACCACTGACAATACAAACCATGATCCTGCTCACCCACCAATTCCTACTTAATGGATTCAACACAGCACTGCCATCTCTTTAAAGGCTTGACCCAAGCAATGGACGAAATAACTTATCAAGCTTTTCTATTCCCCAGATATTGCAGAAAGTATTTAATGGACTTGTTCCAAATTTAGCAGGATGTTAAAAACCGCACAGCCACCAGATAAGTAATTTGTGGGGCAGCTCAATCAAAAAGCTAGGCTGATCCTTTAAAAGAGGCCTTTCGGGGATTTTGATTTGGTAATGTTTGTATCTCTACAATTAATCACAAAATAATGAAGGATTCAAGCCATCACAGTCAGGCTTCAGGAGTGTGAAAAGATGCATGCTGTGCATGACAAGAATCAAAGTGCCAGAACAACTCAGGAAAAAAGCATAATATAAAACAGTTGATATAAGTTAGAAACACTGGAAACTTTCAACCTGCAGCAGCCTTTTTTATGTGGCCAGTCCCACTGATTTTAATAGGGCCACTGCTGCAAGTGAAAAAGTTCCATGCAGGAGCCTGTCTGCCAGACCATGCATCAAGCAACGTGTCAGGAGAAGCTGTCAGGACTCTAACTGATGCGAGATCAAATCCTCCCTCTAAAGACACAATTCTGTCTGCTTCTGAAACTTCAAGCAGCTGCTATTTCAAAAAATGTGAGTTCTAATTCACCATTAAATCCAGAGCTGTTTTGACTTTTGGAGGGGGCTAGGGGCTTCATTCAGCTTTTGGATTTGTTTTTTTTTCTGGTATGCAACATAAATCTTAAATGCACTGCTCTTGAAAGAGGCAAAACATCTGCTGTCCTCAGACCTATTTATAAGCATCATTTTAGAACTCTACCTCAGTTTCATTCCAGATCAGTTTATCACAATGGTTCGCAAAATCCAATTTAATAAGTGGCACAATGAACAGTTAATGTCAATTTTGAGCTGTTTCTTCTAAAGAGAAGAACATTTAAATGAAGTTTCCAAACACATGACAGAACTTCATCCCAAAAAGAAATAAAATATTAATATGTTGTTTACCTTCTGTTTCCAAATTCTCCGTTTTTGACAAACGGAATTGTAAGCTGAAATATTCCTGGAGCCTATCCAACAGATAGCTGATATTGTTAGGTTTTTTCAAATTTAGTGCATTATTCCAAGTTAAATCTACCTTGGCTATATACAGGCTGATTTTCCCCTCCTCCCTCCATAGATGAGCTGTTTCTCAACATTTCTTCAAGGCAAAATTCACAGTCACAATGATTTAAGAGTTTTAATTCCCACAGCCATCATTCGGTATAATACTGGCCCTATGGAAAGTGAGTGGGAATGGCCAACTCTCACGAGGGCAGATTTCAACCTCCTGACAGATTTTCCTCCTTATTAATTCAAATGGTAAGAAGTTCTTTGGTTTTTTTTACAGAGCTGGTTTCCCACATCTCAATGAGATAAAAATATATAGTTCTTTACCATTTTACCCAATCTTCTTCAAGAATTACCAGAACCAAAGTATTTATCAACATCCTTTCCTCAAAAAAAAAAAAAAAGTTGCCTTTTTCTTTGTGTCTGATTAAAATTTTACCTGCACGTGTCCATTTAATATCACTCAACAATGTCTAAAATGGTTCTACTGCTATTAATATTTAAATAATCAAAAAGATCTAGTAAGAGAGCTCAGGAAGTAATTTAGTGCAAGATTTTATTCCAACTAATACAGAGAAACTGAAGCACCTACTGATGAAGAGCTAAAATTGCTTTATAAGTTTCATGATTTATTACAAACACGAAGACAAAAAAAGGCTTTACATTTATTAAAAAAAACAAAAAAAATAAATAAGAAACTAAGCTAAGCATGGGTGGGACCTTCTTATCTAATGTTTAAGCAAATCTGGAAGCAGCAAGCATCTTACTGGTGCATGACATGAATGGACATCCATTCCCATGGCACCTTTGGGGAACCACTGATACTGCCCTACCCCTTCTCCTCCTGCCATAAACATTCAGTACAACCCCTTTCTCCAGCTCCTGAAAAATGACAAAGGAAAAGACGAGTTGCCAGCAAAGCCTGAGCAGCAAAACCGTTGTCATGAACATTTTTATTTTCAACGTGAGCACAGACATTTCTGGGATTAATTCGGCACTGGGAAAACTCATTTACTGCTCAGATAATTTCAGTTCCTATGAACCCTGGCATGTGAATAAATGCTCCTCTGAGAACTCTGGTTCAGCTTACCTACATAATGCTGTTTATTTGACCAAAGCTACTTTTTCCACATACAGTATAAAGGATCACCCTACTGTGGTTACAGGGCTGGGGGCAGGGAGGGCAGAAGGAGTTTTGCTAAAAGGTTATCTGTTACTGTTACTAAAGCACCTTCTAAAAATACGGTATTTTTTAAACTTACTAGCTATTTATACTCTAGCTGTACATTGTGTTTGAATCTCAACTCAATATTTTTCAAGTGTATCATTTACATTTCCTAGAAAGCATCTCAACTGTTTGCAAAGCTCATCATGACTCCCTTAAATGTCTATTTCTGGTATCATAACACACTTCAACTAGTTTGCACTCTAAATTCTCATCAAGACCTTTCTACGTGTATTTGAAAAATTCACAGTTTACACAGTAACTTAATTTTATTAGCTGAAAGTTCAGCTTTTGGTTTCACTTCTCCATCTCCCTTTTTATAATGCATCAGACCCAGAGAGAGGGGAGGCTGTTCAGGCTTGCCACTGCAGCACGGAATGAGGGTAATATGCTAATTCCTGCTATCAGGCTTTAGTCCTGGCTTCTGAACTATGAACCCTGGTGGGCTGGACCTGCCTGCTGGGCTTGGCTAACTCAGAAACTCACAGCAGCCTACAGAGAGAGTCGCTCTGCAGAGCATCCAGCACTGACAGAAGCTGCAGAAAAATAAACTGAAGCCCAAATACAGCATCTTCCAATTTCTCGATTTCACTGGTGTCTGTTCGTAGATTTTCAATAGGCCTCCTATCATCCCTTTTTTTTCTTCCTTCCCCTCCTCATTCTGGGATCACAGCCAATCCCCAGCACAGCAGCTGACTTTCCCCAGAACTAACTAGAAATATTCTGATAGACTCTATTTATAGACTCAAAAACTTAGGACTGGAAGCAGCCAACCAAATTTTTCCACTCGTTGCTCTCCTCTGCTATCTATCTATCTATCTATCCTGGGCTAACCTAAATTCCAGCTTCCTATGTTTCTCAAGGGGGAACCATCCTACCCACAACAGGCATACCACAGGCACACACATCTCTTACACATCCCAAAGCACCTATGGAGAGTGCATGCAATTTACTGAGCAGACTAAAACAACAGGAAACCTCTACTTTTATGTCACTGGAGAAAGTATTCAGGCTGATCTTCTCTCCTGTCACTAGAAATCAAAGCTGAAGAAAAATCAAGGTTTCTGCGAGAGATTCTACCACCTGTACCCCAGACTTCTGCAAAGTCACAAGACCAGTTGGGACACACATGACTTCTTGGTTTACTATGAAAAAAACAATAAATAAAAACTTTTTTCCAGCAGGCTTAAACAGTGGCTTTTATTATTATATTTTTAAAACACACACACAAACACACACATACCTATAGCTAATACTTGCAGAAGCCAAGTAAGGTTAGTCTCCATTAGTTTAAGTACAGTACAAATACACAGCTGAAAAAAAACTGTATCCCAAAGTAAGAATAATATTTCAGCTGACTTGCCCTTGGACATATGATTCTGCAAAATTATCTATTTACAATACTATCAGAAACTGTTCAGCATTTCATACTGCAGATAATGTATCAAAAGTATAAATGTTGAAATAGAAAGGCTAGTGTGCTCTGGAAGCAACACCTGGCAAGTCTGATTTTTACTTAACCTTACAAATGTTGCTAGGAAACCCTACTCAATATTTACTTCAAGTCTTTAAAGAAACAGACTCATTCATACTAAGCTAGTAGCAGGAGCATTGGGGACTTGGCGGAGAAGTCCCAACCTAAATTTACTCTTGACATCTCACTTTCCTAATCCACAGACCTGACGTAATATAGAAATATAATTAAGAGTTTGGTATATAGTTACCTTATGAGACCTGTAACAGCACTGGTATTTTGGACACTGCAACCAGTGCAAACAAAGTAACAAAATTCTGCTATATTCCTTGGGTTTGTGTAAGTTTAATAACAATTTTTAAAAAAAGCTACAATGTTGATGCAGTCTCCTACAAATGGCACATTATTTTTACATTTTTGTGAACAGCGGATGATTTAACAAATTTCACCATCAGCTCTCATGTCTAGTACACAGATATATGGTACCTTTGTCTGCCCATGTGAAAGATCAGAAAAAGCCTAGATTGTACCAAAACCAATACATGAGAAATATTTATGTATTTACTGCTGCCTTTCAAACTGATTCCATGAAACATATCTATAAAAATCAGTCAAAGCTACTTCTGGTACTCTTAAGTGATGAGATGCTGAATATTCTTAATTTTTTGTCATGTCAGACGAAACCCCAAGCTTTCTTAGGACCTAGTGCACTATACTGAGCTTGTATCCTCTTGTGCCAATACTTGCCAATTTTCTTGCTCCTGTAATCCTTCTCTTGTTTTCCATTAGATCACATTTCTTATTCCCCTGCATTCCTGATCCTAAGATCATTCCTATTTGGTCCTGAATTTTTTTTTTTTTCACTCAGCATGAAAATTGCATTCACTTGTATCAAATTACTGATTTAAGTCATGCCAACACCAATATCACCTCTGAGTTCGGGGCGCGCTGCGTGATGGAAAAAAGCCAATCTATATCCCAACAAGTAGCAACTCTTCCTACGGAGTCAGACCCAAGCTCAAGGCCTTAAGCACCTCAGGTAAAATTTGGAAAGAACTACAAATGCCCATGCTGCCAGCACTGGGTAAGGAAGCCCCCATGAACACCTAGTGAGCCCCACCACTGCTATCGCCAAAAACCACAGCTGGGGCTGCCACCCTCTTGTGCCTTGAAGCATTCCAGCTTAGAGCAGCAGCTTGGCAGAGGGAGGACTCGGCTTCTGTGCAGCAACATGGACCTTGCTACAACCTTAGTGAGACTTTCTTTCAATAGGCACAATATCAGGTGTTTGTGCTGAAGCAAGCAGAACCTGAAGCATCTTGAGATCATGGGAAGGGCTAATCTAGGTGGAAGGACGTGGAATAATTAGTGGAGGACATGGAGTAGCTTGTTTATCACAGTATGGAGGGTATGAAAATAAGAAAAGCATGAAGCTCCTCCTGCGAGCTCAGAAGTCATCTGGACCCTGGTATTACAGCGCTGATTCATTAGAAATTAAGATAGGTTTATAACTCTTTTTTTTCCTGTAGCTATCTTATAAATAGGCTTAATGACTGTAAGTCATTTACCGCCACTAATACATCACCTAGCCAACTCAGTTAGCCTCATATTAAAATTAATTTATCAGACATCCACAATATCCAATTAGCTGCAAATCAATAGGTTTACTTTACAAGAATCTATTGATCCACAAAGCAGGGTTTTTCTTTCCTGAAATGACAATTGTAAGTTGTTAAATTAGTTTGCCTAAGTTACAGCTGCTTGTAAATACTGTTTGCCTTTACAGATTAGTATTATAATAAATATCAGAATATCTCTAGCTGAAAAGAAGTGAAATTCACTTAATGAAAAAAAAGATACAGCTTATTTGTCACGTCAGTTTCATTTCCTACTTCCAGGATTTAATTCAGCTTTTTTAAGGATTTCTAGATTGCGGTGAAGGATGAGTAAGTAGGTACTTTGCTCATTCTGGTCACAACTTATGAGCAAACACATCTGCTGAAAACAGAGCCTCTGATTTTTCTGTGGAACAATTTCCTCTGCCTGTAACCTTGAATCTTTTCTCAATTACAGAAGCCTGAGCTAACAGGTGAAAATGCAATTATACACAGGCAGCGCTTACATTACAGGCATGATAGAAGGAGATCTATGGAGGGGAGTGGTCACTCGCGAGGATCTACCGTCCAGTTATAGGTGTCACAAGGGGTGTGCTTCAGGCCAGCTCCAGTGGGGTCCCATGGACAGAAGTCGAGGCTGGAATGCCCTGGGCAGTACCTCCTGGAATGCTTTTTTCATTCCCTTCTGGCTCAGAAATATCTGTCTGCTCACCCCTCAGTTGCCCAGTGATGTGAACCACAGGACAGAAGATGGTGGCAACTGGAAGATTCGTTTCCAAAGCACGTTTCTGATCCAGATAAAAATGTAAACAAAACCCTAAAAACTCTGTTATTAGCCTTCTGCACACAGTTAACTCCTGTTTGTGCTAGAAAAGAAATTCAGGACAATTTGCAGACCCATAATAGACGCACTTTCGATTCCAGAAATAAAAAAAAAAGTAAATCAGCAATTCACTTTTTTCACTTCTATTTCTATATACATTAGCTCCTCTGAATTTTCTCCCTTTTAAAAATCAAATGTCCATCCAAAACACTCGTCCTCTTTGCTTGTTCCACCAAGTGGGTTTAATATAAAGTGAGTAACCATTCTTTATCTCATTATCTGCATGCGCAGTTTGAAGTTGTCATTACTGCATTTTTAATCATTCAAAGTTTTCAATGCCCAATCTCCTTTTTTTTTTTTAACTGTCAAATCTCCAGAAACACAAATTCCAAGCAGTCCCCAGAATCAGAAAGGTTAGTTGGGAAACAAATGCAAATCAAGTGCATTGTTTCACTGCAACATTATCTTATGTCATTAGTTGGCAGCAGCCATAAAGCTCTGGACCACTTCCAACATTGACTTCCATACACTGAGCAGAAGCTGACATGTCTAACCTCCCATACTTTGTTCATCTTCCAGCTACTTTACATGGATCCAGATTAAAAATAAGGATTTAAAAATCCTAATTGTATCAACTGGAATCGTTCTCTTTTGCCACTGCGTATCTGAAGGAAGAGTAGGGTAAAGCTGTGCAGGGGTTTGTGGAGCTAATTCTGCAACAATGTGAGTTTACTTGACAGATTTTCCAGCAGGGCACTCTGCAACAAAGGTTCAGTGCAGAATTTCGACATGCCAGTCATGTTTAGTAACTTCTTCTAATCCTTAAGGAATATTTATTGGCTAATAAATATAATAATTATTAACGTTAGAAAGCCTTCATGCTCAAAACCACACAAATTTAAAACAGAAATAACAAAACAAACCCATGGCGGACACTAAATCCAAGGGAATGGGCTATGAGCTGGGGTGCAATCCTTAGGAGATGGGGGAAAATGACCTCCACTGCAGCATCCCCAAGGGCATCATGTTGTCTCCCTACTGAGCTCAGGGTGCCTGGAGAGCTGTAGGAGTGCACTCCTGACCACCTGCAGTGGTCCAGAAGAGTGCATCCCCTGGCCAGAAATGACAACGCATTCAATTTCTACCAAACCATAAAAAACAAGAGACTTTGATCCTTGGAAACGGTAAACATTAAAGTATATAGTCTTCAAGTGAAATTTCTGAGTTTTTCCAGGGAGTTTTCCCATATCCCAGGATCCACACCTGTGCAAGGCTTTAGTTGTTTTGTTTTATTTTAATTTATCCAAGTGAGTTTGGAAGTTAACACAGTTATATCTAGCAAAGTAGCTCTGAAGCTACCATTAGAGGAAGAGCTTTCTAACTGCTCTAACATACTGCACTCTCTAGCACAAATCTAATTTAGTTTAAAATAATGAAGCTGACAGCTCAGATAGTCTGCCTGGAAACTGTGCAAATTTCCCACCCACCTTCATTTGCAAGGTCCCTGGCACTCCAGTCTTCAAAAACGCTGAAGTGCATGACAGGTTTCTAGAGACAAGTCTTCAGCAATGCTAAAAGTGAGATCTCCGACCTTTCGGAGAAGCTCGTATTTGAACTCACGCCTCCTGAGGGAAAAGAAAGGTTGCTGTCATGATGCCCCAACCTTAAGGCACTTCCAGAAGCAATCCCTCTCCTGTTCCTAGTCTGAGGGCAGTGATCTTGACAAAACTTGACTAGGAGACCACGTCCCACCTCCAGCACTGCTCCTGTCAGACAAGAGGCAGTGTTTGAGTGGGGAATACGGTAAAAAAGGGTGGAGAGGGACTTTTACAAGGGCACACAGCGACAGGACAGTGGGTAATGGCTGTAACTGAAGGAGGGTAATTTAGATTAGATATTAGGAAAAAAAATCTCTGCTCTGAAGGGTGGTGAGGCACTGGCACATGTTGCCCAGAGCAGCCGTGGATGCCCCATCCCTGGAAGTTCAAGGCCAGGTTGGATGCAGCCGCGTCTAGTGGAAGGTGTCCTTGCCCATGGCAGGGGGGGTGGAACTTGATGACCTTTGATGTCCCTTCCCAACCCAACCCATTCTATAACAGTGAGCAGAGTCCCCTCCCCACTCTCCTTCCTGCAGCAGCACTAAGGGAGAGCTAAAGACGCAAACACAATTGATTTTTCAAGGTGAGACGCTGCCAGAGTAAACCGGGGCTCGCCGGTTGTGAAACCACGTTTCCAAAGGGCTCGGGGAGCACAGGTCTCCGTAAGGACACGGCAGGTGACGCACTTCAGGGGTGCACGGACACGGCTCCTTGCGCAAGCCAGGGGGATGCGGGGCATGGGCAGCACCGGTACCGTGGGCCCTGCTCAGCCCAGCCACCCTCAGCACCTGCTCTTTCCTTGCACGGCCTGGATCTGCCAGAAAGAAGCAAAGCACGACGTAAAATTTATTAAGCAGAGCACTGCTTTGCTGAGTTACTGCTCCCATCTCCGTGGGGCACTCCCGAGCCAAGACCGGGACAGCTTCCGTGCGTCATCCTGACCCTCCGAGGCAGGTACAGGAGAAGAGCTGGCAAACAAAAGGAGTTCAGTACAAAGGAATTCAGTAGCAACAGGTTTTGCGGGACTGCACTACGATCTTTGCACAATGCAGGATTCAGGAAAGCACTGCCAAAAATGCTGGCAAGACCCTACAGATCTCGGCAGCTGGGACAGGCAAAATCCTGGTCAGGACAAACTACTTAATTCCCCATTCTGCCCTCTGATCAAAAGTTCTCAGACCACTGATAGATTACACTGCCCAAAATAAACCTCTAAAATACTGCTTTGTTTTGCAGACTTAAGGCTGAACACGCACCCAAAAAGGTCATATACGCATGAAAATAAGGAAGTAAGATTTTCTCACAAATCCAAAAGATTCACAAAGCATTATTAAAGACAGTAAGAGGTTTTTAATATCTGGGTTTTTTCTCCAAAGGCCTAATTGCTATGGAATTGGTCTATAAAGCTGCCACTTTTAGAAACTTAGGGTAACACCTCTCGAAAGCAGACATGGAATGAAAAGCACAACAGAAAGGACTCATGTAGTCAGTACAAATTTTAGCCTGAAAGCTCATTCAAAAAAGTTATTTCACCTCCAGATGTAAGCAGAAAGTATTGTTTCGGAGAGAGGATGGAAATGAGTAAAGTGATATAAAAATTGTCAGAAACATATTGTTTCGGAGAGAGGATGGAAATGAGTAAAGTGATATAAAAATTGTCAGAAACATTCAGCAATTAGTCTGAAATTTGCTTTTTAACCTCAAGGCTGTAACTCTTTGATCTATTATTATCACTAACCACAATCAGCAGCATACCCATGCATCTTAGAGGAGCGTACAAATTCCTACAAGCCACTTTACATATTATCCACAAATATTGGATTCTGTTTCTGCTCAGAGGTTCTAACCAAAATTTACTTTTTTCTTTTCTCCTTCTCAAAAAATAGCATTATATATTAACTCCAAGTAACCCTACCTCCAAATATGAAATTTAAGCTATTGGTTTGTTCGTGAAGCCAATATGCAGCTTAGAGATCGCAGATTTGGAGAAATTTAATTTAGCAACCAGCTAACAACAAATTCTAATGTAATTGCAGGTGCTTAATTCGCTGTTTAAGATAAAGAAATAAAATTCAACTTATTTTGTGATCTACCAGCAGTGTGGGAACTCCTGCTATAATATAACTCAGTAAAGAAACAGCATCTTGCAAAAATACTTATTCACATACTGAATAGGTACACCCAGTGTTACTTATACTTTTAAGAATCCCAAATGAACAGCATGGATTTGGTTTTCTGCACTTTTTGTTGTTGTTTTGGGAGAGGGTTTTGGGAGACTGGGGTGGGATGGGGGGCGGGAGGATTGATTTTTGTGTTTTAAGTCTTTCAGCACTGATTTCAGTGAAATAGAGAAAGAGAACCCCCCAGATCACTTCCTTTCAGAAAACACACGGTTAAGCTCTGTGTTAAACCACATTAACAAACCTCAGCTGCAAAACAAAACAAAAACAACAAAAACAAAAAACACAACCCCAAAGAAGGTCATGAAGCCTCCCATATATTTGAAAACTTTGCCCTGAAAGCAAACCAGCCCTCAAGGTTTTTGTAAAACCCCGGGGTCCCTGAAGAGAAAGACATGGATCACAGAAATCCTGCTTCCAAGTCCGAGGAGGGAGCGCCTCCTCCCACGCAGGCCCTGCAGAGAGCGGGAGATGCTGCTGCTCCTCTTGCCGGGAGTGGTACTGGAGCAGGCTACACTGGGAACTGCTGGCATGGATAAACAGGCACTTCCTGACCTCCGAGCCCTTCCCCTGTAGCATAAGCCAAAAAACTATGCCTTCCACCAAGGTCAGCCTGACTCCTCCAGCAACAAACCCAAGGTGGCTCCAGCAGCAGAGGGCTGTCGGAGGGCCCGCCAGACAGTGACCTTCCGCTGCAGGTTACACAAGTAGGGCAGTGAGCAGTCATATCATGCCATGGTCTATTTAGGGTGCATTCAGACGTGCCCAATAACACTGCGAGAACCTGGTCCATTGCACTCGATGGAAATACTGCTGCTTTTTTTTCCCTCTCCACAGATCTCTCACTCAGAGGAGACTGCAACCGAAGTAATTCATATGCTGAGCACCAGGCACTGTGTAGCAACCAGCTGCATGTGAAAACTGATAAAAGTACTAAACTTAGATGGATTTAATACCTGTTTTTCACACACTCTTTTTAGTTTCCTCGTTGGACCATTTTTATCACTCTTAGACAGCCATATTTTAAGACACATTTGCCAGAGAACAAGTTACGGTTCTATATTCATCCTTAACTGTGGTATTTTCTGACCTCTGAGATCTTAAATCTCAAATCACAGCACTCCATTGTTCTCCAAGAAGTTTTGGTCAAAACAAGTCCATTATGAACTCCATCTCCTACAACTCTGTTCAAAGACTCCATACATACAATTAAAAAAGAGAAAACTATAAACTTTTAAAACTATATCCAGAAAATACCAGTGTTGGGATTATGGCTCGACAACACATTATCTTTTAGCAGAAAGGTGCACTTGGGATATTTTGCAGCCTCCATTCCCTTTCCATCCCTTCAGATTGTTCTCATGTCCATATCACATCACACTGCTCACAAAGTTTCACTGTCCTGTTGGCTTTTTAGAGCTTCAGAGTGAACTGGATCAAGAACCCAATCTGGCTCTCAGATACTACAAGCCCAATCAAAGGGCAAAACCAAAATCAGAGAGACAAGGCATGGCCCAACAGAGTATTTTCACCACTGCAAACAACACATTGTTCAGCTACAAGTGACATCCAAGAGCAGCCACTGCTCCAGCCTGGGATCAGCAAAGCACCAGTAAGTACCTGGAAATCTGATTCAGCCGGGCAGAGCACTTCACAGCAGGTTGTAGCTCCATTAATGTTAAGTGCTGGTTGAGTAAGGCCAGGTTATTGAACCACAACTTAACAATTTACTCCCTCTGCAGACAACATGAGAACTGCACGAGCACTGAATCTGCTGCAGCAATCCCTGTGCTTGGTTGTCTGCCTCGCTGCAACACACATCCCAAAAAATAGGACAGCAAGATTTTTTTATACAGTACACACTTTACTGTCTTCCAGTCCTCGTGAAAATGGACTGATACATACCGTCGGAAAACAGATAATCAAAATTTCTTCTGCTTGCTAAAATATATGTGCATTGAAGGTGACCCGACCTTCCTGTTTTTCAGAAAACCATCAAAAGAAGATTATCATAGTGAGAATCCATGTCACCAAAAGTGATACAAAAACCAGGCAACAGCTATTAGCTACTGTCAGAATAAAACACGGCAAACTGTTTTCCAATAGCCAAGTACTGCAAAGTTTAGTGGTATTAACCAGCAATTGAAATGTTTTGGAAATACACAACATTATTTAGCCCTACACAAAGAAACAACCAAGCCCTAGATCCTGGCACCCAGATTGACAACAGTGCTCTTATTTTCCCAGATGTGGAAGATCCACCCACATATGGAACACAGTTTTCCAGTAATGTGGACTTCTCCCTGCCACAGCACAGGAGTTAATGGACGTGTATAATTTTAAGGGAGAATAAAGCATTATTTGCATTCCCATTTTAAGGGAAAATACCTTATACAGACTTTGAATTCCTCAATAAAAAGCAATACAAAAACCCAGCACCCTCACCAAAATAACAACAAAGAAAGCTCTAGAAAGTAAAAGACTGTTCAATGCATGCTGGTATGCCCAAGGGAATCTTTCAACCTCCTGGTCTGACATATAAATATAGACTTCTAATTTCTTTAGCTAGAAATAAAGAATATGCAGAAGTCTTGGCTGTGTCAAGACTATACCCAAAGCTGCATTAAAAAAAAATTTTAAAAATCACATAAAATTATACAAGAACCTACAAAAACAAGTATACCTTCTTAAATTGAAATGAAGGAAAAATATAGATTTAAGGCTATGGTCTATGGTATTAGAGAATCATTTGTGGAAAAAGTTTTGCACAGTAAATTTTTGGGGAGATAAAGGGGAATACTATCCTGCCAAGCATGGAGAATATTTTAACAGCACAGTCCTTTTGTCATAAAGTCCATCAGCAAACAGAGGTCAAGGCCATTCATAAATTCTAAAAATAATATTTACCAGACCTTTATCTTTCTGGCAGGTATAATTCTGATAAGTGACTATTCTAGATAATATTTAACATTAAAGTTTATTTACAAAAATACTTGCAATAGCCTGAAATCAGATTTTAACCAGAATCAATTCAAGCCAGTAAAGGCTACAGGTGAATCAAGACCATGTTGTTGGGTTGCTTTCTGGTTTTGGGTTGGGTGGGATGGGTTTTTTGGGGGGCTTTTTCAAGTAGGGTCTAAGAAATAAATACTGACACATGTGAGTGGCTCAGGAACAGATAGGTATAAGTTGTCCCTAAAACACTATCAATGTCTGATCAAAAACTTCTTGAAACACAATTATAGATAAACATATGCAATTCACATTAAAACACTAAACTTTCTGAATAACAGCACATCAATTCTTCCCATACTGGATTACACCAGCGGAATTGCCAGGAAGAAATGGCAGTAGGAGCATCAGCCCTCTGTTCCCACCGCAACCACTGGGAAAAGTGAGTATGTGTGTGTACATACATGAGTTAATATGGAAATTAGAGGGAAAAGGCACATTTGCAGAGGAAGCTTTAGGTAAGATCTAATGCAGCGGAAAGGTCATCCTCCTCAACCTTTACTGTTGTTTTAAGCAACCATGACATTTTCCTAGGCCATTTTTAAAATCACGTAATTGGCACGATCGTGGGGCTTAGGCTAGCACCCCAATTCAGACGAGCACCGATCGCCTTAAAGTGAAATCTTATCTGCATTCTTAGTGTAGGTTTTCCATCAGTGACATCACACAATTGCACACATCTTCTTTTTCAAGCTCACTTAGCTATTATTTAGTTTAGAAGCCAGTATTTCTTAGAAATGCTGTTCGTGGAGGGAGGAATCTATACACACAGACAGACAAGTATGATTCACCCTTTATTAAAAATTACAAATGTAAAATCTTTCAGAAACAAAGACGTGTTCTGCATGCATATTAGCAGGAGAAAAATATTTAAAAGGGAATAAGGGAATTTGGTTTTGCTCAAGAGGCTCTCATTCTCCAAACACCACGAGCTGCAATGTTATAAAAAAGTTACTACCAACTAACTTAAAAAGAACCATAACTGTGCACATCTAATAAAAGTAACTGAAGGAGAAAAAGATAAATGTTCTAGTTGGCAGTGGGTGGTTGGCACAGTCAACAAGGTAGCAAGGCATTTTAAATACCTCAACTATGGTTATTAGACACTACCACCAAGTGTAACTGATTCAAGAAGGGGACACTCTAATATGAAAAAAAATATTTTACAGCAATATTCTAAAGATTCATTATCAATGTGAAAAGTCAAAGTCATCTTCTTTCGGCCACCCACTCCTTTTCACCATGTAAGCTGCAAGTCTGAAGCAGTTCAGAAAGGGTATGACATCAGGGTTCAGAAAATAATGCTGCTAAAACAAGACATATTCCATGCTGGTCATCTATTGGCTTTACAGAACCACGTAGCCTATTTTTTTCCTTCACCTTATTCTTTGCTTGCAGCCATTTATACTGCAAGCTAAGTACCCCTGAAAAAAAGATGAAGGCTTAGAATACCAGAAACTTTAAAACATTACAAAATTTGAAGGGTTAAGCACACGCTGCAAAACTCTGCAAAATGTGTGATGCCTGATATGGTTGGCACATCAGAAAAAAAACCTGACTGGAAATAGCAAGGATCTGGATTAGATGTAGAGGACAGAGGTGTGATGCTGCTGTTCTGATGACACAAAGGAAGAGGTATTTTGCAATCCCCATACCACATGGATATGGGACAGCTGAAACCAACCTTGGGACGTTGGGTCTGGCATGGTTTTAAGCTGTGTGTTTTATTACAACACTTCAGAGCACCAACTAATTTGAGCATGATTTCCTCTGTTCTAGCTGCAAGACGGCACAGAAATTAAGAGAAAAATAAAGATCAGTCTGAGGTTTGATAGCAAGGCTGAGCTTTTAAATGTGTGACATCTTATGTTGAGTCTTTATGACTTGTCTCACCAGCAGACAAATAATCTCAGCAGGCACCTCCGCACTCAAATCTGCACTGCTAAAATAATCTCTATATGAATTTACCTTTAAAATTTTAAGGGCTTTGCACAGGTCCCTGGCTGCACCTGTTGGCACAGAGCCATCGCCAAGCAGATTAAGAGCAACATTTAGTTAAATAATGGGGTTGAGTTCGGAGATTTGAAATGATGACACATGTCCTAATCTGGAGTACAGATCAGGATGCCTGGAGTGTCGCAACCCTGCAGATCTCCATCACCTGAACAGAATTCCACACGTAACAGCTCTGAGCACTAAACATTTCAGGATTTCAATCCTGCAAAGTGGCAGCGACAGTCACCTGCACATCCTACAGAGATACCAGCTTAGAGAACAAAGACAGGAAAGTGCACCCAGCCTATGTCATCATCGAGTCTGATTACATTTACTGACCTAGAGCTACCATGGATTAATGTCAGATCAGAAGACTCCTTTAAAAGCCTTATGAGAATCTGTCACTCCAAATACAACTGTTGATGGCAACCATGCTCCTACCTGCATTATTTCCCTGTTTATTGTGCCTGCCCCTGCAACGGATGACAGCCTTTACTCAGCGCAAGCATTCAGGCACACAAGAGCTCTCACAGCTGGCAGGAACTACCTGCCCAAGCAGCAGTGCTCAACCACAAAGGCAGTAAAATATTGGGTCTTTATATTCAGGCATTCCGTCAGTCTTCTGGTGAACTTTTCTCACTATATAAATAATGCAATTTATGAAAATTTCATCAGGTAAAATAACTAGAAAACAGTACCTCCATCTTCCTTAATCCAAGAAAATACATTTGAGCCAAGACTGGATGATAACAAATACCCAGCTACATGCAAATTTCAGCATGATGACGGGATACAGCCCTTCCAAGCTGAGTATATTAAAATGCACAATTTTTTTTGAGACCATAATGGAAATGGCCAAAGAAAAAGTGAAGTATGGCCTACAGAATGACAAGGACATTGTAGCAGTGCTGGACAGAACTGAGAAAAAAATGAAAACAGTTAAAGTCTTTTTTTTCCTTTCTCCTTGTGGCTAGATAGGCCGATTTCCCTCCTGAAAAGCACCATTATTTTAGATATTATGTTTTTCACTGCAACACTATTCTCAGAAATCTGTAGTATCATACAAATATGGAAAACACCACGCATCCTCCTCACCCTACTCCAAGAATAAGGCAGATGCTTCATTCACCGAGGGCAGCTGCATAGCTCATGATGAGCAAAAAAAAAAATACTTGAGAAGGGTAAATGCCAATCTGTCACCGGCTATTTGAGCTTTAGCACAAGCCTTTGGTGAGCCTGCTGGACACATGGATATGCTGTGCAGCCATTCTAACTCAGTCATGCTGTCAGAGGCCCTTCATAACTCGTACTATTGACTCTGAAACTAGATGGTTTAGGAAAGTAAGCATCCCTCGCGAGATACACGGACACCTGCTTGAAGAAGGATGTGCTGCCACGGATCAGCCAAGAAACTCAAATTCAGATGACACTTGCTTATTTCTCTTCCACCAAAAGTGAGGAGATCAGTTTATCCATTTCTCCCTTTCAAATGCATCAAGTTTTAACAGCCCTCCTCCTTCTGGAGGCATTTTTCTATATATACAAACCAAATGTTCCTACAGTTAAAATACAGAAATAATATGTTGCCACAGGCTTGTAACGTTTAGTTTTTAAAACTTAACCAGTTAAAGTCCAGTACAATCATCGAACCATGCTTCTTCATAAAAACAGATTCCTGGCACTGTCGTTTTCTTATCCTAGTCTCACCATTTCATCTGAGGAACAACACATTCAAGCACTAGCTAAGAAAGAATAACCATTATAGGACACAAGAGAGCAATTTTACTAAGCTCTCATTATGGGAAAAACAACATTTGTAGTAGTAAGAGCTCATAAACATACTAGAGCTATACCTTCAAACCTAATAGCAACAGAATATAATATGTTCTTCTTAAATATTAAAGCCAGCACTTTGTTTTTATTAAAGGCAGAGTAAAATACAGCAAGATAGCAACAAATCTAATAATAACTGAAATTCAAACAAAGAATTATGCATCAGACTGAGAAATACCACCCTGGTCCTCATTTCAATTCATGCCTTGTTTGTTTAATGCAGGGGAAGAAAGAAAAAAAATGAGAACACGAAAAAAAACCCCAAAAGGAAGTAGTAATTTGCCAGCTCACCTGGACACGTTTTCTGGAATGTACTCTAGAACTGGATACCCATCACTTCTTCTGGATGCCAACTCTGAATGCGACTTCCAGGTCTCCACGAGCGTGCTGACAGCAGGGAAGGAGCTCAAGTGCTGAAATGTCTGCTCTCGAGCAACCGGCCGCGACAAGGATATCGTGCCTTGGGCACCGATCCTGTAGTGAAATGACTGTCCACCTGAATTTACACCCACAATGGCAGAGGATGGTATACTGTTCTCTTGGTAATAGCTGCCATCATCAGGCTCCTGCTTAATCCCCACACGTAGGCCTGGATTTGGAAAACCGCTACCTTCACAATTTCCATCAAATGAAGAAACAGGTGGTCCTAAAATCCCAGAAAGAGAGTAATAGTCTTTGTCATCCATAAAAGAAAAATATGAGCCATCTGTAAATGGGAAGGGATTTACTGTTTGATTCCCTTTAAAGGAGGCACCAGAACAAGGATGTTTGGCCGACTCTTGCTTCACTGGTACTGAAAAGGGGGAATCAGAGTTTATTTTGCTGCTGCTGTCGCCGATGCAGGCGCTGCCGAAGGACCCGTCTGGCTCGGGCTTTATGAACTGAACAAGGTTCATCTGGCTGTTGTTGGAGATGGCATTCTCCATTTCCTCCATCTTAGGAAACGTGAGTTCTTGAGCACCCTTGTCTTTTATTTCTGGACTAGGAACGGTATCTTGGCTTCTGCTAGGTCCTGCTGGCGTGCCGGAAGGCGGGAACCCTATAGAGTTGTTTACCGGGCTACAGATGGATGATCCCACAGTGCTAACCGCTGGACTAGAACGAGTGGACCTGTTATTGGCATTGGAAGGGCTGGCAATGGAGCTCCTGGAGTTCAGGTTTGCAGGACTGGACACAGAAGATCGCAGAGTGATATTATTGGGACTCGAGACGGGCGATTTCACGCTGCAGTGACTGGGAGGACTGGAAATCGGCGACTTCATGCTACTGATAGGGCTGGAAAGCGGAGAGCCGACGTTGCTGACGTGCGCGGGGCTGTGCAACATGGAGCCCCGGTTCTCAACGTTCGGCGAGCGCGACAGAGGGGTGCCCTGCCCGATGGGGCTGTGCATGGCAAAGTTCCCAAAGCTAGCGGTAGTTGAGGACACGGAGTTAACTCCCGCAGGACTACATACTGAGGAGGCCATGTTCTGAGGGCTGCAGCCTGAGGGGCTTTTCTCTTGACACATGATAGGGCTTTTGACAATCGAGTGCATGGCACCACCATTCACGGCGCTCCCAGAGTCTGACATCAAAGACCTCAAGGGCCTGCTGGCGCTGTGGAGGGGAGAGGAGCAATGGCCATTCTCCTTGTAGAGCTTCACCAGCTGCTCCACGTTCTGGTAGATCTTTCCCGGGCTCCCCTGGTTCTGCTGATCGTAGTGGTAATCGGCGTCTCGTATCGAATCCATATATAAACCCATGGACTCAGCCACCGTTGCCGACAGCTCCTTGGACTCCGTTTCGGTTTTGATGTCAGAGGGCAGAAGACCAGGCTGGCTGTTGTCTTGCTGCAGGCAGGAGAGTAGCTCAGGTTTTTCTTTGCTGTTTCCTTGAGCGCTGCTGCTCGCGAAAGTGCCGGCGGCGCAGCTTACGTTTACAATCTCCATGTAGTTACTGTCATCAGTCTGCTCTCCAGCACCTATGGAAGAATACTCCACAGACTGAGAAACTTGACCCCACCGTCTCTCCATATCTAAGCCTTCTGGGTAGCTGTGGTATCCTTTTGTCTCCATAACTAGCAAAGACATATACAAAAAAAGTAAAATTAATAACAGGACAGTGTGACTTCCTAAGGAAATTTCCTAATTTCCTAAGGAAACAAGGCATATCCGCTCTCTCTGTCTATCCTCCTCTCTCTCTCTGCCTGCCAGTCTCATTTCCCTGCCCCATCCATCATCTCTCAACCATTTGTCCAATTTCAATCAAACCGAGGGAAAAGGTCTCATGGATATGACAGCCCTATGGATTCAGGGAGAAAACAGCTCAGCAGTCGGGAAACACCCAAATTTTTGCTCCCAGCCCTGCCCCAAATGGCTTGGCAATGTCAGCACAACCACCCACCCTCGCTAGCCACAGCCCCATGGCCAGTGCCAGCTCTACCAGGGGCTGCTCCTCAGTCAGGGACCTGGAAGGAAAAAGGGGAAGGGGGAGTAAGGAAGGAGGGGATCCAGAGAGGTCCTGAAAGGACATGCTGGTGGTAGGCAGGGATGCAAACTAGGGATGCAAACCCTGTGGAAATTGCTCATTAGAGCTCTGCTTCTCCAAGGACCTTCCACTGCCACGTTACAAGGACAGCAAAGCAAGGGAGGCTGCTGTTTTAAGGGGGTTTCTCTTCATCATCCTCACCCTCCAGAGTAACACAGGATGCTTTAGAAGGAACCAGTGGTTCTGAAGGGCTGGGAGCTGACTTGCCCCTTCTCAGCTACACAAACTTCTTGTACAACCACCCAAGGAGACACAAAGTCGTGGGGAGAGAAGTAGGTCAGAAGCTCAGTAGGAAACATTTCTGCCACAGAGAAAGGGGATCAGCCTAGGTGGGAATGCATGGCTATTAAACAGATCCATAATTCTGCCAATTTTGCAAACCTCCATGGCAGCCAGCAAGTGGAATATATAGAGAAAATTAAACCTTGTTCTAAAATGGACCCTAAAAAAACTCCTCCCATCCCACACGCTGCTTTATTGAGGTAGGGAGCAAAATGCACGACCTAGTCTCCAATAGTCTGAAAACCACATACAAGTAACAACAATTTCTAATTTTTTAAGGATTTGGCTCATAGTATCATTAGAACTGCAGAAACTCAAGTGCCAACAGTTACAATATCAATATTATGCAAATATTTTTTCCTTTCAGAATGTATTCATTTTCCAATATTTAATTTAGTGTTTAACCCTTTTACTTAACACTACTGAACCACGCTATTTTAAGCAAAATTATAAAGACAAAACAAAAAACATTAAAATGAATGACTTGAATACTTTGCCCTTACTTAGCTGGAACTACAGCCCTATGCCTACATTCCCCTCAAGCACAAATTTTATTAGAACCTAGAATTACGTGTCTCACATCATCTCGTATATCAAATCACATTCCTATAGTCTAAAATTTTCAGACAGAAGTGCCTAATTCCACATAAAGTTACTCCCAGATAATCACCTACCCCGATTTAAGTGCTGAGCAAGCCTAATTCCTACAGAATCAATTGCAGCTGTGAGTGACCCGCATTTCTGAAAACCAAGAAACTTAGTTAAGGCTTAAAATTAGGATGTAAGTTAATTTTAACTCTTGGAAACACCAGCAGAACCACTGCAAACCAGGAAATCTCTGTTACAGGCCTAACATTACACCAGTGTTTGAGCTTTGTAGCGACTTCTTCCACAGCAGTAAAATTCAAACTTCATATATAATCAATAGGCGAGCATACTCTAAAACTTCAGCGAATAAAAATCTGGGTCACACAAAGGAAAAGGAATTAGAAAATGCCCTGACCCTGCACTTGTAAAGGCTGCTAAATACATCTGAGAGGGTCAAAATGCAGCAGAGATTATTTGTACCCTGATACAAGTTCAGTTTACAACAACAGATATAAATTAGGGAGAATGCAGAAGCAAACATTTTTTGGGAGTGCTGGTTTCAGTCACTTCCAAGTGCCTCGGTGGATACCAGAACCAAATTAATCATCTCAGGGGTTACTGGTAGCATTGGAGTTTGGTTTTGTTCTTTTAGGCAGAACTTACTACAACTTGACTAGCATGTTTATCCACAGAATCCACACTTCACCTCCTGCACACACATGCCCTTTTACTAAGTTTCACTAAACAAATCTGACTGCGGGCTAAAACATCCACGGACATCCACAACTAAAGCTCAGCAGTGTTACATATCGGAACCAAGATCATCTCTATCTGATACTTTAAAACGTAAGATACATTGTGAGCACAGCAGCTTCTCCAAACTCCCTCCCCGAAGAACTACCGAGACACTGCGAGTTGGGTCTTTCACCACAAACACATCAACAAACACAACCCTCTCTCCGCAGCACAAATCTCCGATCAATCAGGCATTAAACCAGTCTCGCAGCAACAGCCAAATAAAAAATCAAATGGTACCTGGTATCCCTGCAACCAAAAGGTCACCTAGATACGGGAAAATCTGAAGTAAACCCAGGTTCATTAAAAAAACCAAACTGGTGGCTCAAGCGGCCGCCCACTTCTTAATTCTCGGTGTTTGTAAATGAATTTTTTTTGAAGTTTCACTGTCTGCCAGCCACGCCGCTGACATAAGACTGCCCAGGGGACCAGAGTTTCATGGCTGGGCTGGGGTTTTCCCCCCTTTCTCCAGAGCGGCGGAGCGGCGCGGGCAGCCCCGGCACCGCCGCTGCCCCGGCACGGCCGCCCACGGACCCGAGCGGAGCCGGGCACGGGTCCCCCCCCCGTCCCCGCGGGTTAATACCCACGCAGGCAGCGCGCACGCTGATTTCCCTATACACCCTACACTGCGAGGAACATCACCGCAGCTCCCAGACAGCAGCCACCGCTTTGCACCCCTGCCCCCCACCCTCCCGCCGCCTGTCCGCTCTTCTGCAGGTGCAGTCCGGGTTGTCACGCGTGGGGGAGCCCAGCAGCGCCCGGGAGCTCGCTCCCTACCTTCCCTCCCTCCCAGGAGCCCGCAGGGGAGGGGGAATCCGAGAGC